>VZTE01011292.1:0-109808 GCA_013397775.1 Eulacestoma nigropectus | reverse complement strand
GGCCCTACCCCGCCACGAGCCGCCACGATCCGCCACGAAGGTTCCGGTAAGGGCAGGAGCCGTCCCTGTGACCGATCCCTGCGGGGCCCCCACTCAGGGGAGCTGGCTGGTCCTGGAGGGGAGAGAGCACAAGTTTAACATCCAAGAGACCCCTCTGCACCATCGCTGAGAGAAGAAGGGACACAGAGAGAAACAAAGCCCGCTGAACTGATTCCATTATACAGAGCGAGGAGTAAATCACACAGGGAAAGAATTTCAGGTATAGGATGGAATTAGAGTACAAGTATCACCTCACTGATCTTTATCTGAATTCTTTACTGAGGGCTGAACACAACCCTCTGAAAAACACTCAAATCCCCCTCCCTGTACATACACCTTCTAGGCAGAGTTAATGGTCCCATGGGAGCCAAGGAACTCCTATGCTAAAATCCCTCAAGCACAGAGATTGCAAGATGATGCTCTCTTGAACCAGCTCTGGGGACAACACTGTCCCTGTTACTGAAGAAAGTCACAGTCTCAGTTCTCTCCTTTGTCCAAACTGCTGCCCTTGTACATATCTCTTCCGGGGTACAGAGGAGCTGGGGATAGGGCTGGAATGGCACAGGGCCTGGGCAGCCACAGGCCAAAGGACTTATGTACGCAAACTTCCAGCATGTTAATTAAAACAATGTAGGCTCGTGTCTTCTTGTGCTTACCTCTGACACCTCTGGAAAGGTACTAACAGCTAATGCCTTAAATGTGTCCTTCGTCAAGGAATTTTGAATTCACAACTGTCTAGTACTATTTTATAATTAGATTAATATGCAAATACTGTGGAAATAAAAGCCAGTATCTTGTGTCTTCAGAAAACTAATAAATCCGATTTTTATTCACACTTAAAACAACAACAAAAAAGATTTACATGCTCTGTAAATCTACAAGGATGCAAAGAATCATAGCTGAGCATAGCAATGGTTTAACATTTTATTGAACTGGTGTGCTTTATGTGCTGTTTTTAGTGAATCAGTGAAAAAAAATTGTACCTTATGTCTGTATTTATTTATTCAACCTATAATCAAATTGCACTGTAGCAATTTCATTCAGTCCTTTAAGTCAGGAAACTAATTTCATAATTAAGTTTTCTGCAATAAACTATTTTACACCAAAGTAAGTACATACACAAAATATAATGTGAAAGTGGATTGACATTAACACTCAATGCAGTGCCATATAAAGACAGTTCTAAAGGAGTCTGCTTAGGTATTGTAAGTGATGTATGTTAATATATCCAGCACTGATAGAGCTCTGCAGGTTTTGGTATAAATATCTTTATATAGCATTGCAGTGCACTGTGCAAACATATTCCACAAGAAAAACATATTTGGTGACATCAAAACCAGCTGTAACAAATGGGTCAGTAAAAAAAAACCCATGCCATTAAAAGCGTCGTTCTTCAAACATGACCTTTAACCCTTCTTGTTTCAGAAATCTTGCATTTCCTCATGTCCAAGTCTTCAGAAACAAACATGCCTAGCAAGTATCAATGTATATTGAACTTCACTCAAAATAGCATTGCCAAATTTGCCCACAAATATTTCAAACCTGTTGATCCCAGAGTAGTAATGACACACAAACACAGAGTTGTCAATTACTTAAGAAGTTTTGGCACAGTGAGAGTAGGAACTGTAATTTCTTTAAAAATTGGCACATAGTTTGGATTTGGTTGGCTTGGACCTTGATCCAAAGTCTCAATGATAGTCTGCTTCATATCTCTGCTGGCATCGCCTCTCACTGTCAGCAAAGCTGCGATGTGGTCATCCCTGCCGAAGGAAAAGAGTAAAATGGGAATTAGGAGGCTTTGCACAAGTAAGATTTTGTCAGAAACAGCTCTTAACTGGCAATCCTTTCACTCAGCTTCAGCAGGTACTTTTTATTCTTAATCAGATCTCTACTCATCCAGAACTGGTTTTTCCTGCTCAATAAAAAGCACTGTTTTGGCTGCTTTAAGGACTCTAAAACTTATTTTATCCTCTCAAAACACAGAACTGAAGTATTTTAAGTATTCCTCTGCAGTACCTAAGTAGTTGTAACTCCCAGTCCAGCTCACATACGTTGTACATTAGCATTATTTTCCACAAGAAAGTGGTTACATTCTAAAATATGAAAAATATGAACACATTTTCATATTGTTTTAAAATTTTAAAATTTGCCCAAGACCATAAAGAAATTATGATGTTATCTATCTATCTTTAAAATTTGAGGGCAAAGAGAATTACCTGATATCTGGGTATTTACTGACTAAAGTTGAAACTTCCAGATAGAGCAGTGAAGGATCAGTCAGCTTGATAACCTCTGCAATGGCTTCAATGATGTCACAGAGTCCTTCAGTGTCCTCTCCAGAGCCCTGCAAAAGTAAACAAAAAATATTAAAAATGCCCCAAAACAATAGCAATACCCCTCAAATCTACAAACAATCCTTTAATTAATATTTTGTCTGACAATGCTCTTGAATATCCCAAAAAGCTGAATTTTCAGACATTAAAAAAACCAAAATATTTGTGAATTGTCACCATAATCCTTTTCTCTCCCTGTTCTTCAGAGACCTACTCTGAGACTATCAGTGAAGAACGTAGTGTCCCACAAACAATATATTGTATTTATCCACATGGTGATACATTCTAGTCTTCAACTTTGGATAATCTATGAGCATAAACATTAGGAATAACTGACATGAAGGCAAGATCTCTTCTGAAACATTTCTTCAAAACTGGCCCTCCGCTAGATTTCTTCAAGGCATCTGGCCACCAAAGCAGCTTTCAGCAAATGATCGATTGAACTGTATATTTTTAAACTCTGGACTATTTTAGTACTTTTAATTCAAGGTTATCTGGTTCTTCCAATCAGGTATGGGGTTTGTTTCATTTATTCCAGCACTTTTTCCATCAACTCCCCCAGTTTTTCAGGCTTTATCTTTCTGTGCATTCTTTTTGCATTTTGTCATCTGTTGGCCCTAGGACCTTTCTTGAAGATCCCTATTCCTTTCGCAGTTAAAACTTTTAGGCCCGTCTTGTACATTGGTTTTCAAATACCTTTTTTAGCCAGTCTTTTCTGTTTCTACTGGACTTTAAGTGGGGTCAACATACTCGTCTTACTGATCCAAATTAGCACACTGCATGCTCCTCAGGTAATAAGTAATGGCATCTGTTTGATGCCATGTCACCCTTTCATCTGGCCAGAAAAAGCAAAGACAGATTTTTAAAACTTTTTTTTTAAAAACTGCTTTTTTCTTTCACTTACTACTATGAATTCAGGGTACCTATCTCTCTGAGGCCATTCAAATATTGAGCTGCAGAGAGCTGTATAAACACAAAGCAGTAGAAACTGGTGCTCTAGAATTTCAGCAGCCAGCCTGTGTGTTCAGAAACTCCATCTGTGCCCTCCGCTGGCATCTTTGGTATTCCCAAGTCACTCAAAATTTTGGAGACATGGAGATCTAACTCTAGCCATTTCCCCCAAGCAGTAAACATGTGTGGTTATTGTAAATTACCAGGTTAACAGGATTACCCACGGCAAATACTTACAGCTGCAAGCTTCTTAAACAAAAATCTGAACTGTTCTGCTTCTTTGATCATTTTTTCTGCACCTTCTTTTCTCTCTTCTGCATTCTTGAAAGATATACGTTTTAACATGATTGCTCTGATGTATTCCACAACTACTCGCCGATGGGCCTCAAGAGTCATTGTCTGAAAAAAATGGTAAAGGTGGTGGATTATGCCAGTGATACCCGCAAATGTAGCCATTATTTTTAGGCTTTGAACTGTGTAATTGCACTTAACCACCAGTATACAGTTTTGCTAATAATAGATTGAGTGGTTTTAGATTTTCACAGTGCTAACAGAAACGAAAACCTCTCTTTACCTAACAATGTGCCAATTACAAGAAACTACATCTTTAATGACATGTCTGAATTTTTTGAGGAGCACCAAAGAACAATCACTTTCTCAGATCTTCCTTGACTGATTTGCTGTTCTGCACTTGTCTCTTTATAGGAAATATCGACTGGTACTTGGGTGAAGCATCTAGTATCAGTGCAAGAGTCATGCTGAGGTTTGGAAATAAAGAACAAAACTAAAGCCCCAAAACCTTCACATGCTTATTTTTCAACAGTAATGTAAGGATAGTCCTTAAATCTCACAAGTCCTCAGGTGTTTTTTTGTCCCCTTAAGCATGGTGACAAAGTTACTTATGATAAACAAAAAGCTTGCGTAACAGGTAGTCACAAACTTTTTATCATGTTTTATTAGTACTATGTATCAAATTTTAGTTTCAATCAACATGTTCTTTGGTCAAAATTTGAAAAAAAGGTTTCAGGAAAGAGAGAAAAGGTGGGGGCGGGAAGAAAAAAGGGAGAAAACAACAGATTGCAAAGTACTGGAAGTCACAACTCTCATCCAGAACACAGAAAATACAATTTCAAGTTCTCCTCTCAAGACTCTGCAGAAATACCAGAGTTAGGTGGTTGCTCAGGGACGGCTTCTCTTACTTTGGTGGAAATGATGCCAATTACACAGAGGAAAATGAACTGCACAGAACAGACAGTGGAGGACTGACATGTACGGCCCATCCCGCTGGAAAGGAACTGAGAACAGCTCCACTACAACTGAGAACATTCCACAAGAGCCAACAGTGCTATGGTAGAGCATTCAATTTACACATGAGGAAAACAGCAAAGCAGAATGACTTAGATCCAGATTTCCTCTGTTCCAGAACCGTGTCCTTCCCATTGGGCTACAGTCTTCTTGGAGGTGTTTTGTTCGTGTGGCTTTTAAAAATTGTCCTTTCAAAACAGAGTTACCCAAGAATATTTTAAAACCAGAAAAAATCCCATCACAAATCAGGGAAACAAAAGCGTGGTCCAGCCTGTGCTGGAACGTGGCATCTTTTATGGGCGATTTTTTGTGCTGGGAGACAGTGAAAAAGCAGATATGATAAATGGCAGAAAATCTGCTTGAAATCTTCTTCCCCACAAGGTGGCAATAAATGCTACATGATGAAACATACGTGATTGCAGAGATTGGTATTAACACTTCAAAACTCATGCCAAGCACTCAGAGTAACAAACTACATCTGGAAAAGAAAGCTGTTCCATGGATATAGACTAATTCCGGGACGGATCTAACTTATTTTGTGCACTTTTTCTGGACTGAAAATACATATATTTACATAGTAAGTCCTCTAGGATCTGCAAATACTGAAAATTAAGAGGTCATCAGAGAAACTCTGAGCAGTTCCCTTTATCACTTTGAGAATTAAGGTAAGAAAGAATAAGCGTATGACTTGGAGACTATCGTTTAAGCCCTTCTACTTAGTAAGACTTTCTTCAAAGACCTCACCTAAATACTGAACTTACTAGCTTCTATAGGTTCCTAAGTGTTACACAGTCATTTAACGCTGTCTTATCACACGAACCTGCCTTTAATCTTCCACATTATTGTACTTGTTTCTATCAATAGAGAAATCCAGATATCCTTTGACAGACCACAGGGAAAAAAACCCCTAACCTAGCACATTTGCTGTTGTAAGAGCACTTTAAACATAGCTATGCATTTGTTAACCCTTATGGCACCAAATTCACTATGCTTTATTGTATATATTAAAACTAGGAATTACATGATGTGCATTTATAAAAAAAAATTACAGACCAGCAAAACTAATTTCAGAAGAGCTAATTTTATCTGACTACAAACTTCTGAGGAGAGGTAGAAAATTACAAACTCATAAGAATAACTAGTAACATGTCAAGAAGTTTCCTGGACTAAGTCCTGCAACCTAAATCTGTCTTTGACAGTATTATATGGCTGTGAACAAAAAACCAGTAGTTTCAGACTTCTGCAGTATGATGATGAACATTTTTTCATTTTCAGTGATGAAACAATTCCAATTTCTGCATTCCAATTCTGAATTCCATGTGGTGTTCAGAAATTCCAAATCAACATGATGCTCAAGAGTACATTAGCAAAGTATCACTGAATATTTTGCACCCACCTTTTTGTAAGGCTTTTTAATTTTTGCAAAGTCATTGAAATAATCCTCTACAGTGACACAGATAGTGCCCACTGCATTAGACCCCATCAACCACTTCTTCGTCATCAGCTCATTCAGGTGGGGCTGAGAAGGTAATAAACAAGAGGTCAGATCACGTTTTTGACAGTTTAATCAGATCAGTGCAGTTACTAAAAAACGGGAGACAATTTTAAGCGTTGTCAATTTCTAAACTATGCTGCTCCCACATCCTTCCTCATGTGAGCCATTCAAGGTGCTTACATTAGTTCAAAATTTTATTACAAATCTAACAAGTTCCAGAGCATCTCTCTTCACCATTTCCTGCTATTTCTCTAATTTCCCTCCCCATACTCCCAACTTCTTTATAGTAATAATTCTTTCCCTGAGAGATTCTATACAAGAAGCTAGAATTCCTAAACACAGAAATCTACCAGACAGAAAGGGCTCACTGTTAGAATCAACTAAATGGTGAACTGTACCTGCAATGACAACTTAATATCAGCAGTAGTTTCCCAAATAATCCTTACAATTCAACATAAGACTAAGTACATCTGCTAGAAAATACTAATTATATACAGAGCACCTGCCTGAAGTCATCCCATGAAAGCTAATTAAGCAACCTTCCAGTCTCCTACCTGCAAACTATACCAGTGAAGAACAATACTCATGTTTACTGCATTTTGCTAGCCCATATATATACCCCACATATTTTATATGTTTAGCAATTGAAAGGCTCCACAACTACTTCATTCTGCATTATTTTTTTCTTTCCAAATAATACTTCCTTTTTTGAGAAAAAAAGTTCTAACCTCTAAATCCATGAAGACTTCATCTAGCAGGCTAGAGCATCCTTCTTTAGCAATGATGTCTAAAATTGCATCCATGTTTGCATGACTGATTAACAACGTGTCTTCCATGTCACTTTTCAAGTATTTTCTTTTCAGACTGATGATAGATTCTCTGTGGCAGAAAAAAAAAGGCTTTTCATCAAGCACTGATGCACAATTCCACTAGTATTAAATTTTTGGAGTATATACACAGAAGAAGACATAGGAAACAATGCCTGCTGCTTGCTTCAGAAGCCTTAATTTACTGTCCAGCATGATTTTGGAGTGGTCAGTGTAGACTACTTGTGTGTTGGTAGCAAACTGCTGATGATCTATAGACCTGCGAATGGCAGCAGATCCGGATGAATAGGCAGTTGGATTGCTCATCACTGAAACTTGAGCCATGTTCTGATACTCTTAACAGAAAGTCTGTCTTTGTATTTTTCCAGTTCAGTTCACCTTGACCACACTGCTTGAAGGTGATCTGTGAGAAAAGATGGCAGGACCCAGACAAACTAACTGAAATGACCTTTTTAAATTCTGGAAGCCGAAGATAAATTTTTCTTTGGCAATGAAATTCTTGGAATAACAAGTGGTTTTTCACTGGTGAGGGGCAATGGCTTGGCTTGCCAAAGGCAAAAGCAATCACAATACCTGCCTCTTAAAACAGCACTATCATCTTTAAACCTGTTGCCTTTGTTTAGTCAGCTAAGCTATCTTAACTGAAACCCTCTTTGTATTCAGAAGAAAAGGTTCTGTGAAGAGGTAGTATGACAACTGAAATATCAACAGCTATTTTTCTCACAATACTGCAAGAACACACAGACTTACTTAAAGGTTTGACAGTTATTGATGACAGCAATCATGTACTGAACATAGCATTGAGGATACTGACGATTTTTAAGATGATCTTCTTTATACAATTGTGCTTCATCTTTGTACCTGTAACACGTACAAGAAATGGCATTAAACAGGCATAAATCTGTAATAACTCAAATACACCCATGGGACCAAATGCTCCATAAGAGTCTGTCAGGTATTTAGAAGTATTTTATAAAGAGCATGTTGCTCATGTGACGTTGTCTTTCTGTTCTGGGCAGAATACAGCCAAGGAGGTGTTTTCTCTCTTCCTTAAGAGAGAGAAGTATAAATTCGAGATATAAAAGAAAGTGGAACTGACTCAAAAAATTAAGAGCCGTTTGCAGATAGGAACTGAAAGTGCCACTCATCAGCACAGAGGAACTATTGCAGTGAAACTGGGGAAGAGAAGAAAGGAAGAAAAGGAAAGGGAAGAAAAGCTTAGTTGGCATGAATGTGATAGGAGAAAGACAAAGCAGTAAGGAAACATCCCAACAAAAAACAAGTATTGGAATTGCAGAAACAAAGAGAGACTGTGGTAGGATAAAGCATTTGTATTTTAAACATTATGTTACCTGGTTAGAAAGGAATTCATTTGCTGAAGACATAGAACGAGTACCTTTGTTTTCAAATCTTCATTTATTTGAGCAGCCACCTGAAGATTCTGCTCAAACATCTAACACAAAAATAGTTTAATTAGAAAGAGAGGCCTTTATCAGTGGTAAAACAAAGACAGAACTTCTATCTTGGAGTCTTGGAGACTCTCACCAGCACCAGCTCTACATATGCTTTTTGTTGGCTTTGTTTTTTTTTTTTTTTTTTCAGACAAGCCCACTGACTACACCAAAAGCCACTCTCTTCATAAGTGTAATTAATATATTACTGACAATCATTAAAGCATACTGCATTAAAGCATACTGTTCTGATACCAAAAATAGCTGCATTTTTTCTTCAGCAAAACAGTACTTAATCTCTTTAATTCAGTAGTGCTTTCGCTTTACAGTGTATCAAAGTTCTAGGGTCAGCTCCTGCAGTTAGTGATGAATAACCCTACAACTCAAATCCCTTTGCTTCTCCCATGTATGAAAGTAGTGAGCTCAAAATAGTCAAGTAAAGGAGCCTCTAAACTTTAGAAACACAAGCAGGTACAAGATCCAGGTGACTTACAGGCAACTGTGTTTGAGAGGAGGGAAACTAGAAAGGAAGGATACAAAGCTAGGTGGAAACATGAGCTGTTTTTATGCTAAGATTATTTTGAAAATTTCACTGTTACATGGATGTCAACACTGCAGTCCTTCTCAGCACAACACTAGAGCCAACAATCAGCCACCAGTTTCTTTGATATCGCACACTTTCTGAAAATGATTAGATGAAGTAAACCTTGGCACTAATACAAATGTGAAAGAATGTAGCAAAAATCCTGGTATAAGCTGGAAAAAAAATAAAGTGGGAAACAAATGCAGGAAGAAGAGATAATCTATCTTTCATTGAAGGTATCTAACACAATATTTGTAAAGAAAAATTAGAAAGTGAGCATAATAAGCTGACATTTTTCTGGTTGAGATTGATAAAAATCCCTTTCAAAACTTTCCACTACCGACAACAGGGTGGTGCAGGTTTGGGTATTCTTTTTTTTTTTTTAGGATCTTAGAAACAGCCTTATCTTTTCTGGTTTTAATTTGGACAGCATTCATGTTAACTGAAGTAGTGTTTAAAACAGCAACAGCAACAGTTTCAACATTCAGTGCAAGTTTTTATTCTAGTATTAAGGTGTTTGTATAATGAATAATTTATAGTAACAAATACATGCCTAACTACCTTAGCACCATATTAACAAACATGCCTAACTAACTCAGCACTGTATTAACAAAAACTGTTCTACTAAGTCACAAACATCTCATCTGGTGGGCTTATACTACAGCTTTACATCAAGAGACCTAAGTAAAAGCAGCTTACTAAATACAAATACCAACTAAACAGGCTGGGAAAAATATGTTTCTAATCTACACATAAAAAAGAACTAAGTCTTTAAGCATTAAGGTAAAAAAGGTGAATAAAAACCTCCAAAGAAACAACCCCTCCAACTAACAGCTCAAAAGGAAAAAAAACCCACTATATCTCAAAAGACATAGAAAAAATAGCATTCCAGAAATTTTGGCTTCCCCCTCCATTCCCCCAAATCCATGTACTGCTTCTGTAGATTTTCTAGAATAAACAAGTTGTCTTATACCTGAAAAACAATAGCTGGGAGTGTAGTCTGATAGTACCCATCTTGATCTGCTTCTGGTTCAGTTTCTTTTATCCAGTCTTTTTTATCTGTCTCCAGTGCTTTTCGTAGCCAGCCAATGATGTTAGACTTCATTAAATAAGGCAACCAAGAGAAAGAAAATATTTAATTTAACACAACAAAAACCCCTGCTACAATATCTAGAATAGCAGTCATTTCCATAATGAAGAGTAGCATAGTAACAGATAATGCTGACCATTCTTGTCATTCCTACAGGATACAGGTAACAGACAAATTAAAATTTGCATTGACAAAGACAAAGGTTAGTACTGGTTAAACACATGGTGTAGTTTGAAGCTTACGTACATTTTGGAAAGGGAGTGCTCCTTACATAAAGGGCAAGTGAGTTTGTCAGAATCAATATGTTTACTAATTTTGGAAAAATTTATTAAGGCTCAGGCTTTAGGTTTCAAACTGAATTTTTCCCCAACTGAAAATATTAGGGTAATATTTAATGTAGGAAAAATAGCACATATCTGCTTGTACTTCCTTTTACACCTACGTTTTAGGAAACTGGTGCTCATTACTGTCGGGGACAAAACCCCAGGATTACATTAAATGGGTTGTGTTTCTTGGAACACAAGTGCTGCAGAACACAGCCATGGATACAATGGCTGGCTCTCCTCCCATCTGCCCAGCACATTATACAGCAAACAGACATTAAGAACAACTGGGTTTAGAAGGAGAGTAAGCCAATTTTCCGCATGACACATACCACAGACCTATTCACAAGAGTAAAGACCAGCACGTTTACTAACTATATAATTGGATTCTTTGATTCCTGTCTTGCTTGGGTTGATGATTTCTGCCTCTTTTCTGCTTTGTTCACATTTGCTTAAAACCCGTAGTAATATAAATGTTCATACCTCTTTCCAACATGTAACAGATATATTACTGTGCCCTGTCATGCAAAATTACACATTACCAATAGGCACAAACAGAAAGGCCATAAAAGTCCATATAGTACCCTCTTCAATTGTGTGAAGTGATGCACTACCTTTCTTCCTTGTAAGCATGGAACTGCTCTGATGAGATATGACTTGCAAAGAAGAATTAATCTTTTAAGCCAGCAGCCCAGGGGACTTTTTTCACCTTAAGATCAGCATGTACCAGGAATTTCTTTCAAGCTGAGGTGATTGAAAAAATAATATGCTAGAAATCTGTTCAAATCTATTGGCATGTTATTTCTTGTGACATTTTTGTTGATGTAAACATCAGTATTTAAGTTGATAGTCACAAGTACCTGTACTTACCCATATAGAACTAGTTATATTGTGTTTAAAAACACTTTTAAACAACATCAAAAGAAATAAAGTAGAAGTGAAACAAATAGGCAGTTTCAGTATTTTATGCCTTAAAAGAAAGATACGGCCAAAAATCAAAACCAGCAAAAAGAAAGCCACTCTGTTTAACAGAATAGCAACTTTGTTTTATTTATATTCTATAAATAAAATAAAGCAATATTCTATACATGATATTTTTCAGTAGGTACAGAAAAAAACAATTCTGGAAAACCAATATAGGTGTATTTTTTCATGAATACAAAGGCATTTCCTGAGTCAAGGCAAAAGTAGCTTGAGAAAACAAACCAATATGCTCTTTTTCCTAAAGGTAAGTGCAGAAAAATAAACTTGCATAAAAGTCCTATTAAAGCTGATGAGAAGCAGAGCCTCTACTGACAACTTCCTTGAGCTATTACAAGATCGGTTCATATTATTATGATGAGTATAAAGTCCAAGTAGTTGCTGGACATGTTTTAGTAGCTGACACATCCAAAGAAGCATAAAAATTTCCCTCCTCTGATTGGCAAAGCTTCTGAAGTTAGGAGGAGTAGGAACAATTTAAGAACAGCAAGTCCAAAGTTACAACAATCCAAATATCCACTCTTGGAGGCAATTAGTGGATCTGACAATCACATAATGCTTGCTTTGCCAGGTAGTTGACCAGTTTCTAGTGACTCTTAAGATAACAAAGTACCAGTGCCTTTATAGTTAAGATACACTTGAAATGGCATCCACAAAAGGAAATTATGCTCATGCAGTTAATAGGCATGAAAGGAAAAAGGCTGTTAAAAGAATCAAACTGGCAAACATGAACATCCTGATTACCTTGAAAAGATCACATCTGTATCTAATGTTGATGTAGTTACTATAGGGACCAAGCTGCCTACAGTGTCTTTTTAAGTGCTAACATACTAGCATTATGGATTTAGGCATATGAAGACTGGAATTCCTTCCTGTCTAATAAATTATTATTAGTAATCTGTAAAGCATAACTACTCCTTGAAATGCCATGATTTACATATATAAAATCATCTGATTATGACTTTATGGAGAAACCTACACATAAAATATGACAATTTTTATAAAAGTAATGGTGTTGGATTTACATTTATCACAGTTTTCTCTGATGGAGGAGCAGCACTGAGGCACTAATGCAGCTATAAACTCATCTGCATGTGCCTTTGCACTGTTATTACTCACAGTGAGTGTTGACATATACTTGCTGAGAAGCTGGTCTACCACATTTTGTGAAATCAGAGCATCCAGAGAATTTACATCCACTTCAGGAGACAGTTCTAAATTTCCCATCATCTCAGCACTGAATTAAAAAAAAAAAAAAAAAAAAAAATTGCAGATTAATAAAGAAAAATGAGATAAAAAGTTAAAAACTAAAAAATTATGCAAATTCTTCTGTATGTTAACCATAAAGGGCAATTTTCCAATACCTACACATTTCAAAAAGTTCCTAATAGCAACTGCAACAATAAATGCATTTACAAGAAATGTAAATAAAACTATATGAAAGAAAAAACAGAATGCAAAAGCTACAGCCCAGCATATAATAAAAAATATTACAGACATTTAAATATACAACCTTTCCATGCATTTCTTACTTTTATGTAAAAGAATTAATGATTATTTTAAACTGAATAAAAGCCAACTGGTTCAGCCTGTGGGCTCTTTGTAGGGGACATTTTTATATATCTTTTAAATTTCAGATGTGATGACAGATAATTTATACATTTTGAATTTTAGAACAGTAAAGATCAGTAACAAGTATGAATTACAGTCCTCAGATCCTCAAAAGAGCTTCTGTTTTGGTACTTGTATCACATCCATGTAAAAATGAAAATATATTAAAAGAAAAGCTTTCTGTCTTGGTAGAGAATATAGCTATTCTAAAAGGAAGAAGCATCTTTCAAGACAAATCAAAGGTGCACTTCATGGGTACTGTATAAGAGCACTTGCTTGCAAAGGAAAGTTCTTGATTTTACAGGATTTGAAAGAAACTAGAGCAACCCTCAAAAATATTTTGACAAGGATTATATAAAATTAATACTTTACAGTAATATTTTGCATCTATATAAGATTATATGAGAGGCTTGTGTAATCAAAAAACCCCAAAGCACGATGTTGTAAGAACTCTTAATACTTCATGCTCAAAAAAATCAATAAGTCAAACCCACACTCTTCAGAGAGTGCTTTATTAAGAACTGATGGAAATACATTCAATCATAATAACATAAATTGTTTCACATTCCATTTATAGCGTGCTTTTCAGAAGGAAACCACAAATTCTATATTCACAGAGGCTACTATAAAAACAAATAGCAACTTAAAAATAAATTCTTAAGCAAGTGTCCAGTTTGTATAGTTCTGCAAATTGAAGTTGTTCTCTGGGTAGATGCCGTGAGTCAGCACAGTGGTGCTTCCACATCCTATAAAAAATAAATCTCAAAGCACTGAAAAAAACCACTACAGCTACCAACTTAAAATACCAAAATTCTTGTATTTGAAACCATAAAAGCTACTGTGACTGAACATCCTACACTTGTAACATCTTCCTGAGCCTGTAAGAAAAGAGATTGAAATTATTTTAAGTGGCACAATCTACTCAGGAAACTGAATTCCATTCTGTTGCTGTTTACAGAAAGAATATACGTAATAGCAGGACCTGCTCTAGGTTGATTTAGGGGAAGTGTGAGAAGCTGTTTATGGCACTGTTCCATGTTAGAAAATATTTCTAGCCTCATTATATATATCATTATCCATGTTCACACGGCCACAGAGACATTAACCTTTTCTCAAAGCACATCACCTGAAACCCCAAAACAAAGCCCACAAGCTTCTACCTCCGGCCCCCAAGACAAAAAATTCTTCCTATGCACAATTTCTCTTTCCTGATTGTCACAACCCAAGCGCCTGCGGGAAAAGAAGTGACAGACAACACTCTTCCAAGTGTCACAAGGTTTCTAACTGTGGGAAGTTATGTACCTTCAACAAAAAGTTTATATTCAAGTTGAAAATTCAAACATAATTGTGTTACTTGGAAAGTAGCACTTTAGAAAACTTCTATTCTGCCCCTAGTCCTGCTCTATCTTGTGAAAAGAGGTACAGGCTCCAGAGACAGCATCCAGCTATATGTGTAGTAGTATTCCTTGTGTTTCTCGAAGTGAACATTGTTGACACTGTCTGTAGCAATCCTAGTAAACTCTTAGCAGTTTTGTCAACACTTGATCAGTATTTCATAAAATGATGCTCTGAATCTGAGCATCAGGATCTTACAAGACTTATAATTTTCCTCAAACACAGATTAGAGTGCTGGTCCCAACCCAGTATAGATTTATAATATAACAGTATGTTTACAAACTCTCATTGACTTAAACACGAAAGAGAAATCCACCTAGCACAGTAAAACTCCCACTCAAATATTAAAGGCTATTATTCCACATGTAGCATCATTATTTCTGAGCTGTGAGTTGAGCACGTTTCTAAAAACAGCTTCCATGCAGACACACTCTGATAAAGAAACCCCCATGATTCTTTTGTAACTCCTATGTTGCAAATACTGTAAACAAAAGTTATGCATGACTTTATCAATTCATCACATGGAAAAAGCCCTCAATGCTTCTCCTCAGTCAGTATTTTCTTAGCTGGTTTTGAAGTGCAGGTGTAGTATGCAAATACATTGCAAATTTATATTTTCCCTTTATTATGCTCAGTTACCATAATGCCATATAGTCCATCCTCCTTCCTAGTTTATTATAAACATATCCCTATGGAGAATTCCTTATTGTATTGTTAAGAGACGTCCAGCAACTGAGATTTGATAAACTCTGCAAATATCCCTGTTGAAAACTTTACCTTCCCACTCAGAAACCTGAGCTGATTTCTTCTCCCACGTGCACTACTAACATACACAATGGCTTATTCTCATAGAATCATAGACCGGTTTGGGCTGGACCTTAAAGATCATCTAGTTCCAACCTGCCTGCCATGGGCAGGGATGCCATCCCCTAGAACACGTTGCTCAGGACCCCATCCAACCTGGTCTTGAACACTTCCAGGGATGGGGCATGCACCACTTCTCTGGGCAACTCATTCCAGTAATTACCATCCTATTTATAACCTTTTACTGTAATATAAAAGAATACAATTCCTGTAGTGTCCTCTCAGGCCTTTTTTTTTAGAGAAGAGAGAAAGTCAAAGCCTTAATTTTTTCCTTCAAGGTACTTCCTTTAATTTCCATCTCACTTGTCATGCAGATATGCAGGGAGAAGTGCATTCTCAGATATCTTGTACTGTGTCTACTCCCCTCACTGTTTCCCTTTCTTCACAAGACTCAGCCACGAGCTGCTATGAGCCACATGACTTGCTGTGGCAAGATTTGTTTGCTTTGCAAATAGATGTAACACTGGCTTTGCTCCCTCCCTTTGCCCTTCCAACACCACCAACTGAGAGAGCTTTAGCTCTAAATTGTCTAACTCAGTAACAATCTCCTCTGCTTTCTGGGGGAAAGGTAGAAGGGCAATTTTAAGACCAAGAATTGCCTTACTGGAACATAAGCCCCAGGACATAAATGAAGAGCCTGGGAGCAGGATTTCTGCCAAGGTCATGCATGAGAAGGACTCATGTATCTGTGATTTTCATTCACTGTAGACTTATTCCTCTGGCCTTCAAAAGAAGAAAAGGCCAATTAACTCAGCTCCTTATTAGTGGCTGCATCTCTCTTATACCCTGCATGGGTATCTGAGTATGCACAAGTGGGTGCTCCCAATTGTTCCCTGCAGGGAAGAAAAACCAGGCGAATTTCGCAGTGCAAAGCACAGAGTGCTGAACACAAACCTTAAAGCTGATTATAAGAATTCTCCAGAACATTATTATCTCCTACCTATGTGCTTTATGGTATTATACTCTAAACCCACCAAGTATCCAACTTGTTGCATTAGTGATATTGAACAACTGAAGACATCAAAAGTACACACAGCACAGAAACTGGGTCAATGCCAGCTATTCAGAACAGGATTACAGTCCTGAGCCACAGAAAGGCTAGCAGCACTTTTTCCCAAACAAATCAGTTGCTCTAGTAACTACACGCCAGCAAAAACTCAACAGTTGCCATTTGAGCTGTTTCTACTTGGAGGATGAAAAAAAAAGGCAACAACCCCCCCCAATGCTTAAGTTATCCCAACAAATCCCACAACTCAAAAGAAATAAGCTTATGACTACGACAGAAAACAACCTGTAAGCAGAAATTTTTCTGAAAAACCAAATCATCACATAGTTTTGAGAGAAAACCTAAAGGAAGTTACTACAATCTTTCCATTTAACAATAATGAGGCAACTGAAACAGTCCCACCCCTGTAGAAGAGAACAATAGAAAGTTAATAATCATACAGATCTTCCGGGGCCGTGGCCACAACAAACGTTATCGTTCACACACGAGCTCTCAGTCTACTGTTCTTCCCAATACTTCACCAAACTGGTACACAAATGCAAGGTGACTGCAGCTTCATGCAGATCTTTAACTGCATTAAAACTTTAAGTAACTCAAAATTACATATTAGAAAATACAAGTAAGTTTTAAGGAGCTATTTCCAGGATGCAAAATGTGTAATGAATAGTAAAGAACTTGCTAGTTTGGTATTATCCCTTTTTTATCTTCTGTTAATAGACATGCAAATATTAACACAAACTGTGTTTTGCATGTTTCCTCTCACTTATTGCTAACAGAAAAGATAAGGGAGCCTTACCTAGTGTATGTATTCAAAACCCAAGTTAGAAGGCTAACAATCTCATTTGCTTCCAGATCCTCTGCAGCAAGTTCTTGCATTCGGGTGGCCAAAGCTTGATGGTACATGTTCAGCAACCTGTTGAAAATGTCATAATGTGGAGGAAAGCATTGATCCAGCAGGGTCTTTGCCACGAGCAGGTCATCAAGGACGTATTTGCGGATGATTTCTAGATGCCGCACAAGCCACATTTTGTCAGATTCTCTGGTGTCTGCCTGAGTGCCTTCAATCCGTGTGCTCACAGTTCTTTCCAAAATATTGAACATTTTTTCTTTCCACTTCTTTGGTCTGCCAGGAGGTATGAACCCAGTCTGTTTTTTCCTGTCTAACATGCGCCTGTCAATTTTCTCCTCCCTCTCAATTATCCTCACAACAGAGACAAGCAAAGTTGGATCTCGACGGACTGTAACAAGAGATCTTTGAACCACCATCCAAAGCTGCTTTGCCAATTCCTCAGACAGTTTCTGCATATCCCCAAAGTATGTATGGATGAGGTTCATGTCGTGTGTGTTTTTGCTGTCCATGCGATACTGCTCATACATCAGGTTATCACGAGAACACTCCAAATCCATCAGTTTCCGGTGAGCCTGCAGAAGTTCCCCTCGCTCAATCAGATCGTGGGTCTCCCTGACTATCTCTGGAACTGAAAGGCAGGCAGAGAAGAAAAATCACATAGAGTACAACACCACTATCAAAATACAAACAATATACAAGACAATAAAAGCACTAGCAAAAAAGCTGGAGAACAGCTGTAGGAATTATTTTAAAATAATTTAATGGAAATTATTTTTAAGTATTCAAAAATTGTTAGTAAATGTTACATATCTTTATACATTATTAACTATACTGCTCCATTTTGATCAGCGGCTAAACAAAGATCATAGTGCCAACACAATTTTCTTTCTCGCTCCCGATGCCAAAAAATAAATAAATGAATCCTGGAAAGTCTACTATGAAACAAATTGCAGTACTGGCCTTCTTACACATTATATAAAAGGCTTTTAACTTACCTGAATAAAAGTCACTCATTTTGTTGAACCTGAGGCTGCATAAACCCAACAAAATGCCAAATTTTACCTCCTTCTTGAACAGTTTTTGCCTGCTTAAGGCACGAAGGAAGGATGGGGATAATTACCTATGCTGTTAAAATATTTAGAAGACTTTCTTTCTTTATTATTTTTCAATATTTGAGGAATCCTACAGAAGAAGATTAGGAACCTGTGGGGGAAGAACTGAAAAATCTCATCAGAAAAACTGTCACTGCCAAAAAGGCAGCTAGTGATAAAACTGGCAGCCCACAAAAAGTTCTAATGATATTGTGTAACTGTCTTTTCAATGATGATAAAAACCACTTTGTTTATAAAACATTTGATCATCTCTGAGCAAAACAATGATACTGTTTAACAACTCCAGGGGCAGATGCTTCATACTAAAAACCTCTCAGAAAGACTGAAAAGGTTTATTGTCTCAGTTGCATTCATCTGTGTAAAATGAAACAACACCACCAGAACAACTCCACATTGGAACATGCATAATTTTGCTGTTCTTTGTTTTTAATTGCTAGGCATTGCATGTAAACACTACTCTTTTCTTTAAGTTGCACACTGTATCTGATACTGTAAAGGTTAGATACACACAGAAAGTAAACTAATCAACCTGGTATGGCTGGGGAGCAATTTTCCTTTATAGGTACACTTTGTGTATTAGTATCAGGAGATAAGAGGAGAGAAATGACTATTAAAGTAAAATCAAATTAGTATGACAGGTTTATCCTTGTTACGGGGTAAGATACAGGTTAAACTATTTATAAGTAGAAAAGCCTTGGCAAGAAACTCATCATGATTCAAGATGGAATGCAGTGTGCACCAAAATGGCTGCACAAAATGACAAAGGTAATCGCGTTTTCCCTGTCTTTACAGTATCCATTCTATCTCATTAATCTTGTTTCATTTTGCAAACCCTCACAGTTGTACAGTGGTGCAAAATATTTTTGCCTTCTAAAATAATTTCGTACTATTTGTACCCAACAGGCTTGCTCTAAGTGTCCATCTCAGGTGCCAACACACCAGAACTTTATAAATGTTCTTTCTGTATTTGTTGCTCGCATATTTCAGTCTTTTATACTAAACATGTTATCCCTGCTACTGATTACTTGCAAGAAACTTCTTTGTGAGTTGTGTTTCATGGCCAGCCTAGAAGCTCCTATAGCACAATTTAGTCTTCACCTATATTAAATGGTTACCAGCTACTTCCCTGCATGTGATGTGTAGGTGATTCTTCCTTAATTCTTCATTCTCAGTGAAGTTTAAAGTTCTCAGCATTACTTGACAACCTTACAACTGTTAGCACCATTTTAAAGTGTTTTCAGTATGGGATGGATTATATAAAGAACATTAGATTACCTGAAAATATATTCTTGAGATTTTCTACAGCAGCTGCCAGTTGGCTGTGTTGCACTACAGCATCCTTAACATCCTTGAGGTTTTCTATAGTGTTGATGCTCTGTCTCCAGTCCTTATTGACATCTATCAAAGACTGCTGAATGTCCTTCACATCATTCAGTGCATTGTGCAGTTGGCTTAAACCTGTTCGTACTCCATCTAACTGTGACTGTATTGCTGCCTTAAATACAAACAAAAAAAACCCCATATTAATTAGCATAAGTTTTGTACTTTCAACATTTCCCAAGATTTGATTTTCATTTCAGTATATAATGTTTTCAGCAGAAAAAAATTAAAAGGAAATATTATAATTTACTAGAAAGGTGCAAGTTTGCGTGTGCACAATGTTGTGTATGCCCACATACCATTTTTTTGAAGTTCAGAATTTGTTTCTAGTTTTAAAGGACCTAGATACAATTGGTAACCCCAAACCCACAAACTAACATAGGAGCTTAGGTAGATAGATCATAAACTTTATAAATTTATATTAAACTAGGATCAAAGGAATGAGACTTCTGTGCATTTCCTTCATAAATTAATTTCAAAGGGGATATCAAAAGAAAGTCCAGATGTTTCATCAGAATGTTTGGTATGTACAGATTCTCAAAGCATTTTACTAAAGCAATTACAAATTTTTAATCGCAATGGAAAACACTCTAAAAAAGCCCAAATTTAATTCTGAAATGTTCTTTAAAAAAACCTCAAAACTCCTGAAGGCAAAAAAAACCCCTAAAGTAATTCAGTAAAACAAACAACAAAACCCTAACCTGAATAAAATTTTTCACACTGTGAAACACCAACGACCAGACCAACAATACAACTACAAGATTATTTGGGCATAAAGACAGGCTATTGATATGGATGTCTTGTGACAGGTGACACTTGAAATAATGACTCTTCAAAGAAGCTGTTAGGCCTGATTATCATTCAGGTGTCCAGACACCTTACAGAAAATGCATTATAGTGCATGTCTGAGTGAAAGAGATCAGATCACATCCACAGCACATTTTTTAGATATGTAGTTTTAAAAAGATGTGACGGAGGTGAAATCAAGGGAGTGGAAAATGCAACTAGAAATAACAGGCTTCAAAAGACAAGCAAATCATCAGTGAAAACTCAGCTGCATAACTCGGGGACTTGAGGTAACCAGTAAAGAAAATGAGGCACTAATGGTTTTGCTAAGCTCAAAACACATTTTTTGCCAGACTTTTAAGGCCCAAAAGCTTGGACAATTATGGAACTTCTTGTCGGACACTAGAAGCCAAAGAGGAAATCCTGGTAACTGCAAACAACATTTACTGTGTTTTAAATGTAGTGGGAAGGTCCCAGAAAAATGCAGTGATTTTTAAACTAAGATTATTTATGTACTTTCAAATTATGACATGTTGATTTTATTGATAAAAATGTATTTTCCTGGCAGACTCAGCACAATTAAGCAGTAGTAAGGCATTTTTATGCAGTTTCTATCTATAGAACTGCTGCATTAACACATTTGTCCTCTACAGGAACTGAGAGAATTAGGATACTCAAACATTCAATACGATACTCAAACATAAACTTCTGCAGCTGACCATAAAGTACTTTAAAAATCACATGATCATTAAATGTTCAATACTTCTGCTTTGATAATTTCTTCTGAGGCAGATCTCCCAAGTATTACATATTTGAATTTTTGCCTATTTATCTTTTGCAGAAACTTGATAATGTTGAACTGAAACAGTCAGTGATCTCAGTCTCTGACACAAACTGACAAGGAAAATTCTGAAAACAGACATCCATCCACGTTCAGTTTGTCTTTTAATAGTCAGCTGGGGCCAGGGGATGGCATGATGGGGCAGGGAATAAAGCATGTCCCAGCCTAGCATTGTAGACCTTGCTTCCTAGAATGCATATTCATCTTAAATTGGACTGATCATCACTGCATTAAAGAAATGAAAAGAAAACGAAGCCATTCTGGAAAAAGGGCTCAAAACTTCTCTTTTATATCTTGACAAGTGACAGCTTTCAACATGAAACCGTGGAACCAGAATCCTGGCTTCCTGGTCTCCCTATGGTTCAAATTCATGACTGCAGAGCACCTAACAATCAAAAGGGAGAGGATTCATGTATGCTTATATTCTGGAACACCCACAACCTAGAAACTTTCCTAGGATATGTATATTTATACAGTGTTTCTTCACAGAGAAGTTCTTCCATTGACTGAATAACTGCACAAACAAAAATGGCTGCCAATGATTATAATTTTACAGGCTCTGGAAGAGAGTCCAAGCAGCTCTTCTCCTACATTCTGGACTACAGAACCCCAAAGCACCAGCTGACAGTGCTACCTGGTGCTCATCCACACATCATTTCAGAGTTCTGCTACCGAACCCCAAAAATACTGCTTCACTGAGTGCCATCAGTCTCATACATGAAACTGCTGAGTTTGACACATTTCAAAGCAGTTTTTCCTCTAAGAATTTATGTTACACAGGAACAAACGCAGTGAGGGATATAAGAAATGGACATAACTAAATATATGGGAGAGTGTGGATACCGAAATGCTGCTAGCAGATGAATTTTCCAGCTTCTTGCATTAATTCTTTGAGAACCTTTCCCTTCTCATGCAAGATATGAAAACAGTAAGATAGTTTATGCAGGCGATAGTCACATCTGGTGTTTTGCTAAGTTCTGTTTATGGTACACTGAGAAATGTTTTACCGTGGATGCGATAGAACCTAAACCAATCACCCTAGGAGGTGTGTGAACATTGTCCAATTGCTTTATGGAACTAGACTATATAAAAATGATTGTAAAATTAATAAATGATTCATTCTTTCGCTGGACTTGTGTGTTGCTACATCTCTCCGTTCCTGGCTCTACAGCGACAGGAGAGGATATAGAGAGGATATTTAGATTCACCTGAAGAAAATGATGACAGAGATGAAAGTGTATCCAGTCAGAAATATGCACTAACATGTTCACACTGAAAGATTTCCCATGTGTTCATTTACTCAGATGAAGTAGTAATCCAGCCTGAGAAGTCACCAACTCCTCTGGCCGATGACTCTGATGCCTGTCTCCCCATCTTCCACACCGCACATAGATACAGTTTAAATCCACAGCAAGAGTATTTCCTACATCCTCTCTGTGCTCCCATCCATTAGAATAACTCTCTTGGGAAAAACGGCACTGCTACCCGTTCCATCACTAACCAGCACCTTTTTCAGGAATGCATCCTGAGTGGATTAAAGGGTATTGAACTTCTTTTTGGAACAGGTATTTCTCACCACCTACTGACTGAAGTAACTTAAGGCAAACAATAGGGAAAATAGCTATAAAGTGGATTTAGGCATTTACAAGACTTCCAAAGTTTTAGTCATGACTGTCTATGAAGCAGCCAGGCAAATGACTGTGCTCATATATTATAAATAGATCACAGTAACTAAACAGCTGATCCATTATTAATAGACTCTATATGCTTCCTGACTTAAATCTGAAAAGCCCAGTCCAAGCCATCAGAAAAATTTCTGTTTCTATGCTACAAAAATCAACATGTAATTTGCTATGTATAAATAGCACATTATATATAAATAACAAAATTTTTCACTGTCAAAGAAAACTGTTTTTTTTCTACTTCATACAGACTTCCACAAAAGAGAAGCCATTAAATAGCTATAAGATAAACTAACTAATGGAATATAAGATTAGATACAGTGTATACCAGCCATTTTGAGCTGAGAAAATGTTACCCAAAATACTTTTCTAAGACTCTACTCCAGCTACTTAATACAATGGTCTAAAATGACTGTTGGCAAATACCAGTGAAGGAAGAAAACAAAGAACTCAGTAACATATGGACAATAAACACAGGATGACCATACTCATATTTCAGGCTAAGTCCGTGTGTGTGAATGTCCATCCACTCACATGTACACATGCGAAGGAGGAGCAAAATCATGGGGTCAGTTCCACAAGAGACAAGAATGTGATGTATTTTAGCTACCTTCCCTAAACCCATGTAAAAGTCAGAGGGGTAACTGACTGATCCTTTTTCAGATGCAATCATCAATTTTTTGTTACAAGTTCAGTATTCAATCACTAAGACAAAGGTTTGTTGGCTGACAGGCTACACAGCACAAGGGTAGCTGTCTATGGATAAACTGCAGAAGGTACAGGACCTAAGAAGACTTGAAACGCTTGAATAAAATGTTAGCAAGATGTACACCATTCATTTGCATTAATTTCAGGACATAGATTTTCTGGTTTGGACACCAAGCAAAAACTAAACTCCCTGGTTTAAAACTATCCATCTGGCTGAAAATGTAGAATGAAAAAAAAAACCAGAAGAAAGGAAAAAAAGAAAGCACATCCATGCTGCACCACAGACACTGAGGTTTATCCAACTTTGTACCTTGAGTCGAGCTTCTACTGAAGCCTTCTTACGAGCTTCCCTTCTGCGATATTGCTCCACTTTATCCAGCTGATCAGGACGCTGAAGCATTCCTGCTACTCTCTGAACAGCTGTTGCAACTGCTTCCCTATCCGTTTCCTCCATTGTTGATTAGGACCTCAAAATGCCTTCATAACTTAACAGTACTGAAAAGAAATAAGCATTTTTTAAAAACCCACTTTTTTTCATTTTATGGCTATGTGACATTTCAAAGTTAACAACTGGAGAATTAACTTTGGCAACAAAAGCAGTGAAACTTGACAGAAGCATCATTAAACCACATTATAAAGAGAAGCAATTGGAATTCTACAAGAATTGCATTTAAAAGCACTTAACTCAGTCTCATTAGTTCCCCTGAATGTTTTTCGGTTGCTATTTTTGCATTTACCTTGCTCAAACCTTTAGTTTGAATACAAAAAAAACCTACAAAACACCACCAAAAAAAACCACCACCACCACCAAACAGGCAAATCTTCATTAAAAGAACAGATTCTATTTAATCCAAGGGGAGGTTTGCCTATTAAAAGGGTAATGAGACAAGCATAACGGAATCTTGTAGAAAGTCCAAGCAAAAGTCCTAACTCATCCTGAACTAGAACTGGGTGGAGCTGAGAGAACCATAGTCTCCCTGCAGCAATAGGTCAAATTTGCTACCAACACTGTGGAGAAACGTAGCTGTGGAAGCTCCAAATAACTAGAGAGCACTTCCATGTAAACTTCGATGGATAATTTTTTCATTTCCTACTCTTGTTTTCAGTTCTTCTCACAGTATCAGTCCAGTCCATAAGGGTGTAGGGAAAAATTACTCAAGTATTTCGCCTCAGTCTCCAGCAGAATTTCCAGTGAAGCCAAGACATGCAGGCAAACAAGTATGGGGAAGAGGTAATTTCTGCTGGCCACCAAGGCAGACCAGTTCTCTCAAACTTCACTAGCTACTAACAGAAAATAGGGAAGATCCCATCACCAAATATGCAATACCATTGTGTCCACAGTCCTCTGACGAAAATATCTGGAGCTCCTCATTGCTTCCAAATTATTTCCAACATTTTATGCCTTTAGTCTTGCAACCAAACAGAACATTTTAGGTTCTGCTGCCACAGCTAGAGATTATACTCTCTCATACCCATATTATTCCTTGAAATTGGATATCTATTTTCAGAGCAGTCTGCATTCATAAATCCAGCACATCACTTAATCTCAAAAGAACAGTGATCTGAAGAACTGTGTCAAGTGCACAGCACTGAAAGAGCAAAAGCAAGAAAACTTGTGGGACACGAGAAAGAAAATTTGATAAATGAAGGAAAGTGGAAATACTCCCCACCCAAAAAAAAAACTGAAGCAAAGAAAATCGCTCATCACCCCTCACAGGCCAACTAAAACTCCAGCCAGTCTCTGAATAATGGCCACCCTGGAAGCAAAACCCCTGTATTTTACTGCTAAGTGTGACATACACTAGGAAATTTCCCTTTGGTCAGTTTGGCTCAGAAGTCCTCGCTGTGCCCTCTCAATTTCTGCCCATCCCCAGCCTACCTGAGGGGAGTGGAAGGCAGATTAGGAAAAAGAGAAAGCCTTCACACGGTACAAGCCCCCTGCAGCCATAGCCAAACACCGCAGTGTCAGCAGCACTGTTTTGGCCACAAATCCAAGACACAGACTGTACAGACAGTTATAAAGAAAGTTAACAACATCCCAGCCAGACTCTGTATAGCATTAGCAAAATTCCTAATTTTAGAACTTATCATGGCTAAAAAACACTCCAGGCAAGGTTTGCCTGTGAGCTAGTCTGCATGAGCCTAATTCTATGTCTCAAGTTCCGTATCTCTAGTACCTTTAAAAACTACATGCGTAAGTATGCACTTATTCCAGAATTATTTCTACAGTGTAAACTCCTGTTTTTCTTTACTACTGGCCTGTTTAGCTCAAATCATGTTTGATTTCTTACTCTTCAGCTAAACATGCAAGATCTATTTCCATCACTTGTGCTTTGGAATGAATACCCCAGTTTTGTTTGGCTCAATCAATTTCCAACCTATCAGGGCTCTCAAAAAAACTAAAAAAAAAAAAACCAAAAAACAAAAAAAAGAAAAAAAGAAAAAAAAAAAAAGACAGAGATACTTTTAAATACGAACTTGCTACAGAAATGGTATTCTGCAGCAGAGAGCTTTATCCTGAATTACTGTCCTTATTAAAAACTCTGAATACATTCCGCAGAGTTACAACACCTTTAGCCCACACAGCCACTACCCGGGCACATCAAGCAGACCTCGTCAGCAAAATCAGAAGCCAGCACACTGTAACTAACACGCCGAGGCAGACAGCCTCTTGTCGAACCACCCAAAAAGAAGAGCAAACTTTAGGAAATCGTGTCAACTTCATACAGAAGCTGTGAGTAAAAACTATATACATCTTCAGCGCTAAATAGAGGCAGAAGTGAACAAAACTACGTCCTAAGCCCACTCAGGAAGGCTCTAGCTGCCATCGCACCCTTATCCTCGGGTGTCACGCTCCAGAGGCGAGCGGGGGCGACGGGCTCCCAGGGGGAGGCCCGTGCGCCTCTGCAGAGGAGCTCCTGGGCTACAGGAACGCAGCGACGCCTCCAAACACAGCTCGGGGGAAGCAGCGGCGGCAGCCCCGGCCGGCAGCCCAGACCCGCCCGGCTCCTCCCTGGCAGAAGCGGCTCAGCTCGAATCATTCGCACCGACGCAGGTGCCCGTCCCTTGCCGGGCAAAGGCCGGAGACCTGCCCCCGGGTACGCCGAGCGCCTTCGCCCTCCGCCGCGGCCCCGAGACAGGACGAGCCCTCAGCACCCCCTTTGGCTCCGCCATCCCCGGAGCGCCCCGGCCCATACCGCCCCCACCCTCTCCGCTTCCCACTGCCAGACCGGGGTCAGTACAGCCCGCGACAGCCCGGCAGAGGCCGGCACGGCGGCGCTCAGCGGCCGGCAGGGACAGGGCGGGGAGCAGCGGGAGGCGCGGCCGCCACTTACCGGCGCTGGGGCCGGGGCCGCGGCCGCCCCTCGCTCCGCCCGGGGCTGAGGCAGGCACCCAGCGCAGCTTTTCCCAGCTTTTCCCTTCTTTTCCCCCACCTTTCCCCTTTTCCGTTTTTCTTCCTCTTCCCTTTCCTTCCTTTCTTCCTGATTAGACATATCGCCGGGCCTGCAGGTGTCAATAAGTCGCATATTCATAGCTCCTCAGGAAGGTTTTTTCCATTAAAAATAACACTAAATCATCGCCTTTCTTGAAATGTTTACGTCTATTGGATAGATAATGACAGAAAGCTGGAACATCTTAGCGAGTTGTTTTGGGTTTTTTTTTAATATTCAGAAATGCTTAAAAAAACTTTAGCTATTTGTAATAATATAAATCTAATCTGGATTTATTGCAGTTACAGCGTCCACTGGAGGGGAAGAGGAGGGGCAGACACTGATCTCTTCTCTGTGGTGCCCAGTGACAGGAGCCGAGGGAGTGGCCCTGAAGTCTCAGGGAAGGTTCAGGTTGGACATCAGGAAAAGNTGATAGTTTTGTTGTTAAGGGGCACGGTGTGTGTTCCTGGGGCCTGGTTCAAAGGCGCCGAAATCGGTTACAAAAATAAAAAAAATAAACTTCACGACTCCTGTGGGGCGTTAAAGCTTTGGGTTGGAGTGCTCGCCAGCTGCAGTGGGTGTCGTCTGGAGAAAAAAGGAAGCACGCGGAGTGATTTCTTCCCGGGATGGGTTGTTAAGCGTTGGAATGGGCTGCCAAAGGGAGGTGGTGGAGTCACCGTGCCTGGAGGTGTTCAGGAAATGACTGGATGTGGCTCGGTGCCATGGTCGGGTTGACACTGTGGTGCTGGGCCATGCTGGTTGGACTCGATGACCTCAGAGGCTTTTCCAACCGAACTGATTCTGTGAGGGTGGATAAGCTGCACATCACGCGGTGCCTTCAGATCCGTGTGGAAGCTGTTTTTTCCCGGCAGAGGAGAAGGGAAACTCCTCACTGAGCCCGCGGTCTCGGCCGTCTCCTCACGCCTCGCCCAGACGCAGGGCAGTGCCGTGCCAGGAAGGGATGTGTCGGGAGCGTGGTGTGGCCGCCGGGACGCAGCTCTCACCACGACCTCCCCTGGCTCAGCACCTCAGAATCGCTGAGGATCAGGGAAGCTGCGTGCTTAGGGTTTAATTTATATGCAAGAGAAAACGACGGTGCTTTTCAAAAGACAAGTAGTTATGAAATTAGCACTGGATTGCTGGATGCAGCGGGAAATGGGGACAGGCGAGGTGCCTCGTGGGGGCTGGGTTGTTCGCTGGGTTTGTGTAGGGGTTGCCATAGCAGCTGCCGGCGGCTCCAAGTGCCCAGGAAAGACCGCAGGCGTAAAAACCTGCTTGGGATTGAGCAGGTGCCGCAGTCGGCACTCGGTACCCAGCACTTCGCAGCGGGAGCTTCGGCTGCAGGACCTTCGGAAGGAGCTTAACCTGTCCCCCAACGCGTGAGTTCCCACCTGCGGCAGTCTGACTGGAGAGAAAGTATAGCTATGCCATTAGAAATAAAGTTGTGGTAACAGGCACCCTTAGAGGAGCTTTTATCATTTTAAAAACTGCTTAGATCTTCTCTTTTTAAATCACCGACTGCAAGTATAGGTATTTCTTTTCCCCTTTCCTTGCTAATCTCTCATATTGATGCTATAACAGGGATAAAAATACTGAAAGTGTGTTTATTACAATGTTACACTGTCCAGTCATTTTCCGTATTGTTGATTTAGGTTGATTTTTTGTGTGGTGGTGCAGATGGAGGAGACTGTGGGAGGTGAGACTGAGTTAGGGGGAAGAGATGAGCCCGGTTCCTCTCATGGTCACTCTGCACAGCACGAATCAGAGCAACTGAGAGCAACACAACTTTCTTCTAAACCTCATATTGATCTCTGTCCACCTCTAATTGCTATAAAAAAAGGTAAGGGAGAAAATAATAAGTACTTCATGTCGGCTTTGCGTGAAAAAAACCCCAGGAACAAAATGAGAAACCAATTATTAAGTGGAGTGTTCAAGTTTATATATACTGGGTGGGTATGTGCTATTCTGAATCTCCCAGTGTAGGAACTGTGTGTGCTGAATGTGCAGTTTTCAGCTTTATAAATAAATATGTACATATAAATAAACAAATGTATATATATTTTCATATATGTATGTATTTCCTGAGTCATCCACAGTGCAACTCTGATCCCATAGCAGATTTTCTAGTGTTGAATCATAGTAACATGATTCAAACAATTTTTCTGGAATTAAAATGAGTAGTACTCCATAATACAGTGTACTTTACAGTATAACACATAATATAGTATCTCTTTTCTGGAATATTTTAACAGTGGTAATAGATTAAATAGTTCAAAGATTATTGAACATAACCATCTCCCTCCCTGCCTGTGGGTGCATCCCTTACCTGTGTCCGCTTTGCTTGTGTATTCTCTGACCTTGTGGAAGAAGATCACGTTAGGGAGTACTGAATAAATAAATATTCATGGCAGCTGGGAGAGGTATGTGAGGCCTGGAGGAAAGCTAATGCCACTTGTGCCTTCAAGAAGGGCAAAAAGGAGAAATAAAGTCTAGTTGGCTTCATCTCAGTCCCTGGGAAGGTGGTAGAGCAGCTAATCCTGGATACCATTTCCAGGCATGTGAAGAAGAGGAAGGTGACTGGGAGTAATCAGCATGCAGTCAGCAAGGGAAGAAATGTGTGAACAACCTCATTTCCTTTTGATATGAAATGACTGGTTTGGTAGGTGAGGGGAGTGCAGTGACTATGGTCTGCCTTTTCTTCAGTAAGGCTTTTGACATTATCCTGTCAGGAATTTTTTATTGTTCCCCTTGAGGTGGATTAAACACACATTTGTGCTAAAATACATATAAAAAATTAATAAACAATGCACTGGACAGTCTTAAAACCATAACTGATTCTATAAGAAGTCTGCAAAGATGCTTCATGAAGCAATTCCTTATATACACTAGCACCAGCACCAGTCCTGTGAGCATCAGCATGGAGCACCTCAGCCCAGCCTTTGGTCCATACCCCAGCATCAGCTCTGCTGCCGAAATGTAGACCCTAAGCCAGGCATTCCAGGATGGCTACAAGACAAAGCTGTGGCTGTTTCTTATCACCAAGGGAAACTATAATGCCTTACAGGGGCTTGTTCTGCCTCTGGTATTCCTGCTTCCAGCCAGCTTAACCCCTTCTGCAGTTGAGCAATCTCCATGCCAGGTTGTTCCTAGGTTACAAATTACTGCTGATAAGCAGTTACAATTTCAATTTCCCCTTCACTCCTGTAAGACTCTCATAGAGAAGCTATTGAAGTGTGGGCTGTCTGAGCAGAAAGTGAGATGGATTGAAAACATTGGACAGGCTCAGAGGGTGGTGATCAGCAGCACAAAGTCCAGCTGGAGCCCAGAAGGTAGCAGTGTACTCCAGGCGTCAGTACAGGGTCCAGTCCTGTTCATCATCTTCATTTATCATCTGGATCATGGGGCAGAGGGTGCCCTCAGCAAGGTTGCTGGCAACACGTAAATGGGAGGGATGGCCAATACACCAGAGGGTTGTGCTGCCATCCAGAGGAACCTCAAGAGGCTAGAGAAACTTCCTGCACCTGGGGATGAGCAAGCCCATGCAACAGTACTAGCTGAGGGCTAAACAGCTGGAAAACAGATTGGCAGGAAAGAACCTAAGAGTCCTGATGGACACCAAGTTGAACACCAAGCTAACAATGGCCCTTGCGGCAAAGGACGATGATGATACCATGGGGTGGATAAGGAGTATTGCCAGCAGGTTAAGGGGGATGATCCATCCTCTCCATTCAACACTGGTGAGGCCTCACCTGGAACAGGGTGTCCAGTTTTAGGCTCCCCAGTACAAGAGACACATGGATATACTGGAAAGAGTCCAGTGAAGGGCCATGAAGATGATGAAGGCAGTGGAGCACCTCTCCTATGAGGAAAGGCTGAGAGCTGGGTCTGAGTAGGATCTTGTCTATGCATGTAAATGCCTGAAGGGAGGCTGTAAAGACGAGGAAGTCAAGCTCTCCTCAGCAGTGTCCAGTGATGGGACCAGAGGCAGTGGCAGAAGCTGAAACACAGGAGGTCCTTCTGAACATCAGGAAACACTGCGAGGGTGACCGGGCACTGGTGCAGGTTGCCCAGGGAGGTTATGGAGTCTCCGTCCTTGGAAATACTCAAAAGCCATATGGAAACAGTCCTGGGCAACTGGCTCTAAGTAACCCAGCTTGTGCAGGATCCTTTCCAGTCTCAACCATTCTATGACGCTGTATATACTAGATATTAATCAGGTGAAAATAGATACAATTTGATAGAAAATTTATATGGAAATCAGTGCTATTAGAATTTTAGGTTTAGTCACAATCTTATTATTTATATGAAGTAGATTAAAAAGTGATTCATGGAAGTTTAGTGAGCTGCTCATAAGCATTACTGCATTCTCCACTGGGGATCTTATTTGCTGCCAATGATGGGACGTAAATACCATTTTTTGAGAAATAAAATGGTCTCATTTTCTCCAGTGTGAAGAGGTTAGCTGGCAAATTTGAAGACACAACACTGCAGGTCTTGTAAATGCTTTTGTTGTACTTGAATAATTAGAACTTGTAATTTCTTTTAACTAGACACGGAAAGTAAATATCATAGACATGGAGAGAACTTGAAGACAAGGAGCACTGAGCTGGGATCTGCTGTCACAGGATCGTCTTTGACTACTGTTCTTCCGGCAAGTGTTTTTATTCTAAAATAGGTGGTGACTCAACCACCTTTTGTCTGCTAAATGTTCTTCTATACAGATTTTTCTTTAAGTCTTCATTGACAAGAGCTTGTCCAATGAAGCTCTGTTAATTGCAAGGAAAAAGGAACAGTGAACCACTTAAAAGTCTCTACAGTGTTAGGGCACTCACTTTATGTGCTCACAATATGTGTTGCTGGGATTTTGGGTGCTTTGATGATTTTTTTTTTTAAATCCACTGGTTAATGTCCTTTCTTTGCCACAATTTAAATTAATGTTGGTTAAGAATACTTGAATAAGGTCATACTGCATCAGGGAAGGCATATGCAAAATAAGAGATCCAGCTGTTGACATGGAAGCCAGAGATGATAAAAGGCTGACATAGATGAGTTGGGACCTACATGGTGAATCACAATTAGCTTTTAGAGACATCACAAGGGTACTGACCAATAGCTACAGGTATTCAGACATTCTTATTGTCTCCTGGTCTCAAAAAGATGCAGGTAGAGGCAAGATTAATGTGAAACATCCATTCAGAGTCTGGGGTAAGACCAAATGGTAGGAGGAAAAGGTGGAAGACGGCCAGCTTTTTTGGTTTTTAATCCAAGAGTAGGGTTGATTAATTACAATTCCAATTAGTGTAGAGTACTGGGAAGTGATGTAATCTATCTTTCTTTTCTCTCCAGTAAAAATTGTGAGGTAAAAATTGAGACATTTCAGACATTGCCAAACCCCAGATACTCATGTCAGTGGGAGCTGTGTGTAGAGGGAAATGATCAGTGTGGTTACTTATTTACCCAAATCTTTAGTTTTCCATATAGCTTCTGAAGATTTTCTGTTAACTTAAAAATGGTAGTCACCATATTTATTTTCAGTCTTGTTCACACTGATAGAAAGATTTTGGAAAATCCTTTCTCTACATAAATCTCCCTCTTTATAATTGTGCTGCTTCCTTTATATGATCTGTATATTAATCATGAATTGTATATTTGTTCCTGTGGTAACTGATTTTATAGCAATTTGGTTTATTTATTTCCTTTAAGGTAACAACTTGGTACTATGTATGAAAATGCTGGCAGTATAGAGATCAATCCCAAATCTGGAATATGGACATATAAAAGTTTGGAACCTGGATTCACAAAGCTGAGATTTGAATCAGAGCCTTTATTGTGCTAAAGTTGTATTTTGATCTTAGCCTGGATCCACATTTGGTTCTGAATTCCTGAGCTGAAGTTTCAGATATGTCGTTTTTATAGCAGCTTTATAGTGAGAAATAATTCTGGCCTAACAAGTTAATTATTACTGGTTTTTTCCCTATACATTCCTTACATGTAATTTTTTAATGTTCTTGCTTGAAGTAGTTTATGAAACCAGCTTAAAGATCAACAGTATAAAATGCAATCCTTAAGTGAGGAAAAATAATTTCTCTATAACAAACTTCTATTTTGTAGACCACTGTTAAGAAAAGTACAGTACTTTCCAGTGAAAGTAGAAAAGAACTAGCCAAGCAAGCCAAAGTAACCAAAGAGGAGAGAAGAGCTCAAATAGATGGAAGACACAGGTATTTGATATCAAGATTAGCAGACGGGATAGACTTGAGTGAGCAGCAAGTCGAGGAGACTATTATTTCTGATGACAAGGTAAATATTAATTAAATTGTTATTACAAGGAATATTTCCAAAATTTCCAGTGTTTTGAAACTACCTCACAATTAGCTACAACTGTAATTTTTTTTTTCTTTTTTAGTTTCAACTAATAGAACAATTCTTTGCCCCTAGTGGACTTAAAAAGTTGCTCTTCTTTTACCAAGATGTATTGCAGGTATATTTCCGTTATTGTTTCTGCAAAAGCAAATTTGTATTTTTAAAAAAATAAATCACATGACTGTTGCAAAATTCAAAAAATCTTAACAGGTTTTTTTTTGCTATATATGCCAGTGTGCAAAGAACTTGGATCTCATTGTTTAAATACTTGCATCTTGGCTTGCATGGAAATGGGAGGATGCCTTGTGGCAGAGTTTGATACTGTTCTTGTTTTCACCAAAGAGGACTTAAAAATGGCCAAGTAGAGTGAAAATTCAGACTTCAAAAGTGGTAAAGATAATTGAGACAAAGTGTTCATGGTATTCAGAGTTTAAAATACTACATTAGCTAGCATAAGTATTATAGGAATGGGGGAGCTGCCTGTGTAAGAACCAGTTTGTCTTCTTTTGGTTTGAACTGCACCAACTCCACTATGGACAAAGCACTCATTCAAGAGGGTGAAAATGATGCAATTTCTTTCTAAATTAAGGTGGCCTCATGTTCAGGTCTATCCCATTCTGCAGAAAATAAGCTTAAAAAACTGTGACTAGAAATAAGGCAGTTGTGGTCCCCAAGATGTATTTTTCTCTCTTTGAGAAGGAGAAGCCTCTGCATGAAGAGCGAAATAATTTGTTCAGCTTCCACTGAGTGTGTGATATGAGAAGGTGCCAAGTGACCTTGACATTGTCCAAAATGACTGTTGTGGGCTTCCAGAAATGCAGAAGTCCTTCATCAGTCCTTTCAAATTATGCCAGTGAGGAGTCATGGTAGGGAGGGCTAACTCAGCCTGTGGTGGTATTTTGGACTCGTTGAGGAGAAAAACTGACTGGTAATTCTTGATTGTCAGTTAAATGCAGAATGAATTACAGAATCATTATAACTTAGATAAATTAAAAGAACTTTTTAGTGTTACTGGAATTGCTTAGAGACTTTGCAAAGCACAGAATGAGCTCCGCTGTCAAAACAGTTTAATCAGTTTTTCATTTCACTGGGACCAGGCATGCACATTTCTGGGATAAATGTCTTGTTCTCTGACTTAAATCAAGATGAAATGAAAAATCTTGGCATTGTTTTCCTTAACTGACAAGTCAGAAATAAATGCCCAGCCTGGGTTAAATGAAACGTTTCATTGCTGCATTTAATTTTGTTTTATTTTGACCGTTTTAACCATTAAAAAAAACTCTATTCTGTTCTGAGAGTTCTGTTTCAGAAGCAGCATAGCATAAAAATGTTTCTGATGGGCAGTATGAATGCCATCTCTAGCATCTTCCACCACATTCTGATGAGTGAAGAGATCACATTAATTTGACTGTTCTGTCAACAGTTTGGTTTCAAACACATTGGAGAATTGGAGATTACTCAAGGGCAGTATTAGATGTGCTTGCCCTGTTCTTGGAGACAAAATAGCGACCAGGGAAGACTATTGGCCTGAGTAGTAGACATGTGCTTGCCAAGATTTATCAAAGATCCTTTCTTTGCTGCTTCCCATATCTCTTTTTCACCAGTTTAGGTTCGTGGTGTTCATTTGAAACAGTGCGTAGGGGTCAGCAGATGCTGATTTGGGGTGGAAGTGAGGAGCCACCACTGTGTATCGCACATCACATGTTTTGTCTAGCAGGAGTTGAACACTTGACTTTCTAGGAAGAAGGCTCTCCTCACCTTTAAAGAGAAGTATACCTGCAAGCTTCTCCCACATTATTTTCTGTCACATTCTTCCAAGTTTCAACAGATCATTTTTCAAAATGCATGATACAAACTTAGGGGGAAGCAGGTCTTTATTAGGTTTAAGCTTTTTTTCTGCTTCAAAGCGAAGAGGTTGTAGGTACATCTCAGTGGAGAGGGACAAGTGGCAGCAAGGCTTCTCAGAGAGAAAATTTTTTTGTGATGTGTGGTTAAAGAAATGGGCAGAAAGCTAAATTTCACTGCATTGTTGGCAGGATCTAGCTGATGGTGTTGCTTGTGAGTTCCATTCATAGTTACATTATGACTTTGCAGACCAAGCATATGATTCTTTCTGTGAGACATTCAGTTTGTTTTCATAGAGGAAGTTGCACTAGGAAACACTTCTGATTTAATTTCATTATATTTTCTGAGACTTTTCCCCCTTCTTGTTTGATTTTTTTTTCTGAAAGAATGGAGCTGTGAAATTGTTTACTGGGGACTGTAAGATTCAGGCAAAACGTATTCTCCAGAGAGTGCAAAACTCATGATTTCTATCTGGGAAATATGATCTGAATCATCAAATGGACTTAGTTATAATTCACATATTCAAATGGATGAATTATTTGTATGATACAGTTTTTATTTTATTAACCTCTTATTTATAATTTAATTGCTAGCAAAAGTTGAATGCATCATCGAGGTCAGATGGGTCAACAAACAGTTTGCCTCAGAAGAAGTTATTTATTGCCATGGGTTCCACTGAGGTATGGTTGAAAAAATTCATTAGATGACATTTAAAAAGTAAAATATTGAAAAGGTGTAACAGTTGTGCAGTGTTATACAATTTTTTAAATTCTTGAACAGATATATAAGTACTTAGTCTCTATTCCCATAATGGAGGATTTCTCAGCATTTCTTGAGCTGAGGTTGGCCTTCCTCAGTAAAGAAGTAGTGATTTGACTATCTGAGAGGAGAGCAGGTCAAATAAACCCTTGTTAAAAAATTGCAGTTCCTAACTTTTTTTTAATGACTACATGTTAAGTATTTTCCAGGGTTTGTGCACTTCTAGTTTAAAAGTGCAGTTCTTCAGTGGCTTTTTTTGCCCTTTCATCTAATAATACTGCATGTTACTCAAAAAATATATTTAATAAATCCTTTATTCCATTGAAATTCTCATAATAACCTTCTCCCTGTTATATCTAAGCATTATTCAACGACATATGCAAAGTCGTCATTAAGATTTCTGATTAATTTTCATTTTCTCTGTCTCTTTTGGAGGAAATCAGGTCTTCCATATACAATGGTGTTTGAATAAGGCATGGTGATGCTTTGGTTTTCATTTTGGTTGTTATTGTTGTTGTTTTTGGTTGGCCCCAAAGAGCTTATGTTAACATTGTAATGCCAGAAAAGACACAGCAGAAGAATTCTTTCTTGCTTTCAGGGGAAAAGTGAGGTTCCTTCTTCTGCCAATTGGACCACCTAGAATGGCTTTTCAGATTTGTTGCAGTTGAATTATTATTAGGTTTTTTATTAGGTTTAATGGATAAATAGATAAAAATAAGCATAATTCAAGTAAATAATAGGAAGTAGCCTAGCTCACAAGCTCTCCCTCAACTGCGTTTTCTTAGTAGAGGTGCAACACTGAGCCGGTCTGTCCAAAAGGGCTTTTTTGATATTCTTATGTCATACAGGGAAAAAACAGTATTTGATTTAAGAGGACAGATTTTTCAAATATCCTGCAAACAGTTCACTATCTTTTTGAGTAATTGATTTTTTACAATTTTGTTTTCAGCACATTTTTAGGGTAAGTAAATTTTTAAGTAAATTACTTTTACTGTATACATGTATTCTTTTTAACTGTATGCATTTGGTCCTATTTACAGGACTTTACAGGAACTTGTGCATTTTTCCTAAGGACATCAGATGAAGTTATAACTGCATCAAATGTCTCCCAGGTAAGATCAAAATCATGCAGAGTTCACAGTGTACTTAATATTTTCTCAGACCTTTATTCATGCAACTGAAGTCAGAAAAAAAAAATAGGGAATGCTTTCGTGAAAATGTATAGTTTTATGAGTAACAGAAGTTCTTTTTCGTAAGAGTGAGTATTTGTGATAAAGTAAAATTCTAATGGTTTATAAATTAGCTACTGCAGTATTATTAAACCCCAGGATTTTAATTAATAAAAATCATTATTAATTAGTCATTAAAATACAAATTTTTATGACAATAGGGAATAAAGACCTAAATCGGAAGATTTTATTTTAAGTAATGACCCTAAATTATGGAAATGCTGCACTTAAACTGTATCTTTTAGACTTTTAAAATAAAGATAATTCTTGAAACTAACATAAGGTTTTCCAGCCTCTCATAGTTTGTCATGTATAAGAGAAGTACTTTAACAGCCTTTTCTGGCTTTCAGAGATACTCGTGTTACTAGTGATGGACTGTATATGTGTCTGCCACGTGTCTAAATTTCACTCAAATAGTATAATGCTGCAGAAGTTTACATGCATTGTGTTAATTTTTGTTTCTTCCCAAAGGAGGTGAACTTTGGCATGTTTGATTGTACTAATGGAAATATCCTTCAGGGCCTGGAATTTTTCTTGTCCCAGATCATGATACCAGCACTTAAATCCCAACAGGTAATCAAACAATCAGTCTTTTTTTCTCAAGAACATGTGGGAGTAAGGCATGTTGCTTCTGCAGTTCTGTTTGTGCATCAGTTGGACCTGGAACAGAGGATATAAGAAGATACAAGTGTAATATAGGCATTTATGAGAGTCATGCAATTTGTGTACAAATGTTTGAAATTCATGTGGCTGCTGTTTATTTTCGAGCAATAGTACCGGCTTTAATTATTATGACAAAGGAGAATATAACACAGGAACCATACTCAGGTAAAAACTGTGATGACTTTATGAAAACTGGATCAAATCTGAATTGAAAGATGTGTCAAGTCCTTCTGGCAGCACAAGAGATCAGTCCATGACTTTATTCTGGAACATGGACAACAAGCACTGTATTATATCCAGAATATCCAGCTTCTTTGAGTTGTCCTTATTCTGTGGCACTCACAAACCATCACAGTTGGTTCAGTTGCCTCTGGAAGCACACATTCAGAGGTGGGAAATACAAAGAAGCTCAGTGTCTGCTGAGAATGATGGTATTGTGTGCTGTTACCCTACACTGTCATTTTTTCTTCCCAGGAGCAGAAAGGGAGATAAGAGTCTGTTTTCTCTGTTCAGAAGGAGAAAAATAAAACTAAAAAAATCCAGTGTGAAATCAGTGACTGCTGACTTCAGAGTCAAGTCAGAGTGAAGTCAGGGACTTTTATTTTTTAGAGCCTCTTGCATGTTTGTCTCTTCTTGTCTGACAGAATAATTAAATCAGTGCATACTTTAAAGTACTAATGGGTATCTTTTAAAGGGCATGTTGATAACTCTTTATATGCTGCCATGAATAAGAAATACCTTTCTAAAGAAAAATACCTTTTGTGTCAAGAAACAAAAGAAAGTGTGACCATCACTTTTTTTTTTTTTGGCATACATCATAAAATAATCAGAACTGGGGAGCTGTAAAAGAAGGGTTGAAGAACAGCCAGATACAAGAGTTTCTGTATTCAGTGGATAAATTTGTGGGTACTTTGTCATCATCTAGACAGAATATAGAAGATAAAATTCAGCTCACAAAAGTTGATATTGATATTTATGTCAGAAACTTACAGAACCCATCTGACTACATAACTGCAGGTGAGTAATTCCTACACCAAAGCAAGCAGAATGATGCTGTTCATAAAATAAATTTTATATCATTAGTAAAGATTTACTTTGAAGAATTAATGCATCTTCCCTGAGCTGTATACATTTTTCTGCTTACTCTTGCCAGATTTCTGATTGTGTATTTATAAAACCATCAATCATTTGCCCACACTTTAGTTCATAGATCTTAAAGAATTGGATAGTTGCTTGATATATCCTGCAAGCAGTTGTCTGTATCCCTCCTAGTTTACTGGCCAAGTAGTTGCTGAGTGAATCCATATACTAGTGTGTGTACTATTCACTTTCTTTGATACTGGGAAAATCCTATCCAATGTTGCCTGACTCTGGGAATAAAACCAGATGTATTTATTAAAAAAAAATATTTAAATATATGTTTTTGTAAGAAAAAGAGTAGTTACGTCTCTTTCAACAATAGCTTTCTACCATTTCTTATGAACTCACTGTATTTCTAACTGTTTCCATTGTAAAGGATATGCAATAGTAGCAGTGTAGGTAGATACAAGTATTATGTGTGTGCATCTTGTTTTTATAGTCTTAATCTTCTCCTGCTGGTTGGTGATTCGAATATGCTGAGTTTACCTAGTCTCAGATTATGTTTGACAAGAACATTTCACTTTTGTAGTTTAAATTTCTGTATTTATTTTTTGGTGCTTATAAAACTGTCCAATTCTATGATTTGAAGGCACTAACACAGAGGTCACTGAGAAACTTGAAGAAGTGGTCATGATTTGGACCAAACAGATCAGACAAGTTTTAGTGGAGAGTGAACAAATAAGAAGAGAAGCTGACGATGTTGGTCCATCTGCAGAGCTGGAACACTGGAAGTCAAGAATGTCATCATTTAACAGGTCAAATCCCTGCATTATTTCTCACAGAGTCTTAAAAAAAAAATGATTTTTTTAAAAATAAGTGTAAACTTTTATTCCAGAGAGAGTATTAAATATGTTTCTTTCTTCAAAGTCTTTTAGATGAGATCAAGAGTTCAAGAGTAAAGAAAATTATAAGTATTCTTCAGGCAGCAAGATCAAAGACACTAAAGCAGTGGAAAGAACTGGTAATTATTGCTTTCTAATTAAAATTTTAAGTTATTACGGTACTCTGTTTTTCATATATACAGAACTGAACACAATGCTAAAAATAAAATTAGCTTTGAGTGTTTATGCTGGTTTTGCATTGTGGTTTATTATCCATTTGTTGGAACATATAGCATCAATAATTCAGAAATTAGATAGATAACTTGAAAAGAAGTCAGTGCTTTTGTAATGTGTCTTTCATTAACATAATAGATGGAATGGTAGTGCGAAAGTAAAGCAGTGCAGCGATACAACATTTTTCTGTCTCTCACAAGCTGAACCCTGTGCAGGCCAACTGTAGAAGTCTGAATGTCCATCATAATGCTTTTAGAATTGTTGAGAGCTGACTTTTAGGGGCATAACTGCTACTTCATGTAAGTGGATATCTGTAATGTATACTTATCAGGCAAAATTGTAGGCAAGCCAAAAAATAACCTGTAGACAATTTACAGTCAATGAGATGCCCACCCACCCCCACCCCCCAGAATGTAGGTCTTCTATTGCTTAAGAAAGTATTCTACTGTTTTAAGAATAGACCAGGAAAATTTTATGATTTTGTGATTACCATATTTGCAGACTTTTATGATAAATGGAATTTGGATAAAAGTGTCTGTACAGAGCCACTACAAGCCAAGAGTGATGAACTAGATTTCTTTCTTCCTACAAACTAGCCCCCTAAGTACTGGATAGTTCCACCTGACATGAGCATGAGGATATACAGGCATTAGTTGTGAACTCATTGTCCCTAACAAATGTTTATTAAACAATGTTGGGAACACCCCGGTACATTTCAGGGATCTTGTCTAAGTTCTGTAGAATGGGTCCTGTGCTGAAACCATTCTAAAATCTAAGTTGGATCCATGAAGAGGCAAAAGCTTTGTGGGTCTAAGTAAGGACTTCCTTTAAACCACATCTAAAATGTTGCTGACCACCAGGAAGATCTTACCAATTTTTGCATGTAAAAGCAGTTTTTTCTTACGTGAAAAATAAATAGCATATTTGAAAGCTCTTCTGTGGGAAAATGTTTGCAAGATGGAATCATAGTCTTGTATGCTATAAAAGAGGAAGAACCTGTTCAGAAAATTTTCACAGTAATAATTCTATTCCTTTCTTTTTTTCTCATCCTTTCAGGATGGTAGTATAACAATTGCTGCCAATGAAGCTAAAGACAACGTGAGATATTTGTATGTGTTGGATAAATTTTTTGGTCCACTTGCCAATGCTTCACCTGTAAGTCTTCTAAAGGCACTTAATGTGAAATTCAGAAAAGGAAGGAAGGGCTTTTGTTGCTATAAAAAAGCTATTTTTTCTTCTAATATATAACTCTTATACTTAATTATTAGTGGACAGCTTAACTCCTTAGGCATTAGTAAATTGAGCTTACTGATTTTGAATTAGCCAGCAATAATAATACCTTTTTTTTTGGTGTAGGAAGCAGTTATTGTTCCAGAAGATAATTAAAGAGTATGAAAAAACTAAGCATCAGATTGTGCTTTTCTTAACCCAGTAATGACCTGAGTTGCCTTTGTGAGCTTGGGTCTTATATATGGTACCTCTTCCTGTCTGCCTGCTTTAGTTAGGAGTTACTTGTGATTGTTTTATTGCAAAAGTCATAAAATGGTCTTAAACCTTTGGTTGAGCTGAAATTGGTCAGCTTCCACTTATTTTACAGGTTAAAGCTGTTTCTCTTGTCATCCTGATTGATAAAACTTATTTTAATAACCCTATGGGTCTCAGAGTTCATTTTTTTAAGTGAGAACATGGATTTTGGCTATACAGACACTAGACAAAATTGTCTAAGCTTGCATAGTTCAGAACATTTACACATAATCCAGCTGGTAACAATTTTTCTAAATAATATTTTCAAAGCTTTATCTCTTTTGAATCCATTGTGCTATTTTACGCCGCTCTTCCTCTGCAAATAGCCACTGTTCCGCCATATTGGACTTGACTTTTAGATACCATACTTTTTTTATCCTTTTCTAGACCAGTCACTGTCTCTTGTTCTGGGTTCTCAGTGTATCTGGCTTGCATGCATTTCTGTGAAATATTTCTGTGGGACAGAAAACTCTGTAGTTCAGCATCCAGTAAGAGTGAGATTAATGTTGCCTTGCCTCCCCCTTCTGGATTTCTCATCTGTACAGATCTAGGCAAAATGAGTGAAGGCCAACTTTCTCCTTGTCCTTTCTACAGCAGACCAACTCTTCTGTAGCAGTGTATGACCTCTTTTCCTCAGGTAGCATGTTCCTCTGCAAAGCAGACTACAGCACCTTCCTATATTGGAGGCCGTGGCCAAGCAGAGTACAGCCTCTGGTTTTCCTGTGGAAAATCCCACTGTGTAAAAGACTTATTCATTTGTTCATTGCCCTTTTCCACATTTTTTTCTTGGTCACAGTGTGATAGGTCTCTGCAAGTGAATTGGATGGTCCATTTTGTAATGACCTATCTAAAAGAACACAAAAAGATAATTGTCCACTGATAAACATATTCCTAGAGCTGTCACATTTTCCGCTGTGTTAAATTTCAGGAAATTCTGATTGCTGAGTTTCCCGTTCTTTTGCTGTTGTAGGTAACAGTGATGGAACACATTCCCAGTTTAATGAACACTGTCTGTATGATCTACTGTACATCACCGTACTACAACACGTCAGAGCACATGACATCCCTGTTTCTTAAAATCACCAATCAAATGATTAACACATGCAAGACCTATCTATGTGAAGGTGTTTCAAAAATCTGGGACCTGGACAGGTGGTACAATTTCAATAATTTCATCTTCTGTTGTAGACACTAGAAGTAAAATTACAGATTAGTCATCAAGATTATTAATAGGTAAATTTAAGTAGCCTTTTGTCCTCCTACTAGGCACTGATTCCTATGTTAATTTTAAGCTGGTAACTACTAATTCTGTGTAGTATTAAGTACTCTGCAAAACCGAATTTCCTATGTGTTGTGAAAAAGCCTGTTACGGGAAACCATGTAATATATGCTAGTGTACAACACTTGATATATTGTCCCCGTGGATTTTTTTAGACTGAAACACACTTAAGAAATTGGAACTGGGAGCTGAAATTCTTCATAAAAAAGCTCTAAGGACAGCCGGGCAAATTTCCATCCAAGATCTATATTTTGCTGTTACTGGACATGAAAGTCAGTTTGAGGAAGGGAACAATATATAGCAGGACCAAAATCACAATTCAGTTGTATTGTGAGGTGTTTCAGGGAAGGGATCATCTGCTCTACAGCTGCTTGTCGAAGTGCTACACACAGCATAAATGGAAGCACAGAGGTGTTTGTGTGAAACTTATCCATTGGGTGGTGAATTCTGATGTCACTGGCAGAACAAGTGTATTTGAAGGATGACAAGTGCAGATAACATAGAAAGAACACATACTATAAGAGCAGATCAATTATTTTCGTGCAAAAAAGAAGGGGGAAACGACAGAAGTTAAGATGAACATGGCATCTGAAGTTGTCAACTAGAAAATTAATAATTGGAAAAGTCTCTTGGAATAGTCTAACTGGAGTAAGATTATGTGTATTGACAAGAAAAGTAAAATGTGTTACAAGTTTCATCAAAGCAGATAGTCAGGATGTCTCTGCTTAAATTCCTGCCAAGTCAAAGGTGACTCTGAGGTAACAGGCTAGGAGACATAAAAGTAAATCTGAACATTTTGATTCCTCCTGTATTTTGGTGTAGATAAAGGGAATTTTTCAGGAATTACCTGTAATCAACAGTAGCAGGTACTGGTTATGTTTATTCTAAAGAATTATGTAAATAAAAGCAGAATACATTTTTTTGTTTATTCTAGCCAAATTTATTTCTGAGACATTCTTCTCATTTACTTAATTGCTCCTGCTATCCCTGCAAAAGTTTTTCTCTGTCCCGGTTAATGGTTTCAGCCTATAAATTTGACTACCATTTTAATTCCCAGTGGTCTTTTGGAAGATGAAAGACAAAGCCAAAGTGGAGCAACAGCCCTGGGCAAATGGCTTATGGCTCGTTTCCATGCCTCGTCTATATATCTCATGTGGAACCTCAGGGTTAATGAACAACTGTGTATAAGATGTAACTATCTGTGGCCTTAGGAACTAAGTTCTTCCTGGTGTATCTTTTTAAAAAAACAAGACTCTCCTCATGCTTATTTTAGTGTGGAAAAATATTTCTCCGGTCTCGTCTGCTTAGAAAAAAAGCAAAGAAACAAACAAAGGAAAACCTACTTGATACAGAAGATGAGAAATGGCCAAACTGCAAGCATTCAGTAGCCAGCATTAACCCAGTATAGATCCTTTGTGGTCTATGCCATGAAAGTTTTGGATTGATGACAACGAAACCTAAGATAAAAATATCCAATCTCGATAACAGGTTTAAGTAAAAAACTTTTGCTGTAAATGGCATACTTTGAATGTTTTTCATATAATATGTAATCTTGTGTTCTTATTTTGCAAAGCTGCGTATTTGACTGAAATATTGTATTTTTATTTATACTCTCTTGAAGACCTTAGGATGATTCTCTGTCTTCTGTATTTTCTTCTTCAGGGAAGAATTGCTAAAGAGGATACAACAATGCATTTGCCTCAAAGAAAAGTACCAAACATCCTTTCAGAAAATTAGGGAGGAGCTAAAGGAGAATCCGAGTGACAGGCAATTTGATATCAGGTAAATAATTTGTGGGAATCCAGAGTACAGAGAATATTTCTCTGCCTGTTTTGAAGGATTCTACCCCCCTGGACAATACAGTTTTTGACCTTCGTCCATGGAGAAAATTGCTTACTCTCTGGGAAGAATTAGAATCCACACTGGTGTGAACTAGGTGATAGAATATTATGTAAGATTGTCACAAGGTGAAGAATTTAGAGGTTTTGGGCTTGTTAATATAGTAAATAGATAAAAAGTAAAAACTCCAAGATGGAGGATAGTTATTGTTTTCCAGCCCTCCTTCTTCTTCTTCTAGTGCTCCATATTCTGCGGCAAAAGTAGTTTAGGATGATTGGATAAAGAATTCCGCAGTTCCTGTCTACGTGACAAAGTGATCTATTGAATATTGGTGGAAAAAGGAAAATATCTTTCGTTTTAAGTTTTCATTGGGTAATTGACCTTTAAAAAGGCTGTGCAATCTTGGTAATTCGGCTTTTCTTGCATTCTCTGCTTTGTGCTATGTCTGGGTCACTTAGTAGTGCTATCTCTCTGATAAGACTTAAATAAATAACTATCTGAAAACAGTAAATGCTGAAGGTCCCGTTCGTCTCTCAGACTACTGGCAAAGACTCTGGGGTCTCCCCCATCAGGGGAGACATAATTTAAGGCACGGAAAGTGTCATAATTCACTCCAGTGTTGAATCATATTGATGTGTACAATTTATATATGAGATGTAATTATATCTGCTGGCTAACAGAAAAGCTAAATATTCAATTAAAATGAAGTACTTATTATAATCAGAACACGATCTTGCAGAGTGGGTTTTTTAATTTTTATTCAGGAATAAACCAGGTTTTTGCCAGTCGCTTGTTGATTCAGCAGAAGTCCAAGGAAACCGCAGGGGAATTTATGAATTTATTAATTGAATACAAATGTATTTATATGGTATGAAATCGTAACAAATTTGAATCATAAATATAAGTGAAAACACTCTCAGGGAATTCAGTCAGCTTTGAGCTGGGTTCTCTATCACAATGCCAAGGAGTGTTTTACCTGTATTGGCACTTTAAGCATGGGGCATTTCTTAGTATTGCGCAGTCACATTTTCTTCTGCAAATGTCTTACATAAAAGAGTTACTCCTGTGAAATGTTGTAGAGGCTTTTTATTGACGTATGTAAGGATTAAGCACATTCTGGTTTATATGCATGAATTTAAGATTTTTTTTTGATATGTAATCATTACAGTATGATTTTTTTGTGGTGTGAAAGTTGGTAGCAGCTCTGGTAGGATATATGTGGGTTAAATAAAAAAAATCTGTTGCAAAGAGATTTTCATAGCAATCTCTCTGTTATTTTTTTTATTGTTAGTGAAAACTATATATTTGGAAAATTTGAAACCTTCTGCAAACGTTTGGAGAAAATTTCAGATATAAGCAATACTATGGAAAGCCTTGTAGAGCTCCAGCGTGTAAAAATAGAAGGCATTGAAGAGATCACTACTCAATACCAGAGCATTGCTACAAACACAAAATCCAAACAGTATGATGTTCTGGATCAGAGGAAAAAAGAGGTACTTATGTTCAGCACTTGTGTGACAATCACTCTCTTAATTCTGTGCTTTTCACTGGAGTTATGCAAAGAATGTTGAATATTATAACAATGCATATATTATTTTGCAGTAACAATAATACCAATATTCATACCTTTTAATACAATTTGAAAGTGTTAGGGTAAATTTGTTTTTTATTTCAAATGTTTTTGTTAACTTTTTGTAAACTAGGTTTGGTGTGATAGGTAATGCTACAAACAATTTTTTCTTAACTTGATTGTTTTGAGATGCATATATTTTGAACTGCAGAGTGGAAACTAATTTAGGTATGTTAACATACTAAATACCGTTTGTCTAATTATAAGTTTCACTCAGTTTTATTAAAAATAATAGTAATGGCAGTATCATAGCAAAGTTAGTAAAGGCACATTTTAGAGGGAGAAGAGAATGGTATCACTCCCAGTTCTGAACAGGATGATAAAAACTAAAGTAGCTTTTCAAATGTTCCAGTCTCATGTTTTAATACATCCTGTACAGGCTGGAATTAAGCTGCTTATTTTGAGCTATAGCCTGCTTGTTTCCCAGAGTTAATGGTCTCACAAATAGAAGTTCTAGAAGTGCTGACTTACTCTCCAGCCTTCCTGAACTAAAGCCTGCCACTGTCATTAACTTTCCTTTAAACATTTAACTCTGGAGTACTTTTGGCTTTCTTCTGACTGTTTGATGGCTTGTGTTTTTCTAATACTTGCTGCGTGGCTCCTTTGTGAAAGAGGGCATTTACTGTTCATTGGAATTTGGAGGGGTTAAAAAATGGCATGGCTTCTCTATACCTATGTGTTTGGAGCAGTATCTATTATGGACTGTCTTCTGAGGCTTGTGCAGTGCTCTCTTTGAGGGAAGCTTACATTGAACTCTTTTTGTTAGACCCTCAGTATTTTGGACTCTTAAGAAAAATTATTACAGGTTTTAATACCCAAATTACTTGTAAGAGCTGCTAAATTTGGTAATAAGTTCCCTTAGTCTGTAAGGTGCTCTAGAGAGCCTGCCAGTTTGCTCACCTTTGGTGGTTTCATACCTGGACAGTGAGCCGAGTACTCTCCTGTGGCAGGGCTGCAAGTAGCTGGTGAGTGTGCCCTGTTCTCTCTGATGAGGTTATGAGTTTTTCTTGGCCTGTCTGTGTTCCTCTGTGCTCCTTTGTGTCCATGAAGATAAGGCTTTAATCATTTAGCCTAACACTGCTTATGTTTTGTTTGCTTTGCTTAGAGTGTAAATGCCTTTGTTGCTGGTGTTGTTCTTGTTCTTTTTAATGCAGTGCTGAACACATGCGCTGGGTAGATAAAACAGATTCCCAAAAAGCTTCAGGGAAAGTGTTTTTTAATAAAATGAAAGCAGAACTATAGATGATTTTTTTCTTTTGCTTTTATTCTAGTTTGAAAAAGATTACCTTGAATTTAAGAACCAAATTGCAGCATTGTATGAATCTATACAGGAATTTGTGGATTCCTGGTTTGAGAAGACCGTAACTGTAAGTTATGTTACAAATGCAAACCCCTACTTCTAGTGCTCGGAAGGGCTGAGTACCCATAGCTCCTACTAAACTTCTTTACTGCCAGTGTTCTGTACTGTGCTGGTGGCTGCCTGAGATAATGTTGGAGGACATCAAGTCTATTACAAATGTTCTAAAAGCTGCTTGCAGAAGTGCTGTAAAGGAATGTTCATTCTTACTTGGTGCCAAGTGTATGTTCCATCTTTCCATACCAATTTTATAGCTCTATATTTTGAAGTTTATTTTCTTTCTTCATCCTGGTGTTTCCTGTTGCATTTCTAAGTTATTCCTGTTTGACTGGCAGGCATAATGAAATAATGTCTGCCATCTGTTTCCTTAATGTCAATACTGTTCATTGGCTCAGGCTCTGATCATGATATGAGATGTTAATGAAGTGTGAGTGAAGGTGTAGGTGTTCTCCTGCAACTGTTTGCTGAAAAAAAGGAGTGAGGAGTCAGAAAAAAACCCAACTGTAGTGGTAGCAATTTCTTGGTTTATACAAGGGTAAGTATCTCCTGTGTGGGACAAAATATAGAAATAAAATTCACAAACTTGTCTGGATGGATTTTTCTGTATTTCTTAGAAAACAACTTACAAATTTACATGGTGTATTTTAAATTAATAAAATACTGTAGGGACAATGACCTTCTGAAGTGTTATCTTCTGCAATAAATGCTCCATCTTCCGTTTTAGACTGAACAGATGCTGGGATTTCTGATGAAGCTTGAACAAATAGGAGAAAATAACATTGATCTTAATGAGAAGTATACCATTGTTCTTCAGCAGTACAGCCAAGACTTAGAGTTTATTCAAAAACTCTATCAGAAGGAAAAGGAAAATCCACCTATACCACGTAATATACCACCAGTAAGAATGAAGTAAATGAGAGAGAAAAATTACTTTACTTCTTGACTGTTTTTAAGTTAATGAAAATATAACCTCATATCTTCTCTGTTTTAGGTAACAGGGAAGATTATGTGGGCTCAGCAGTTATTCAGAAAAATCGACCGTCCAATGACATTTCTTAAAAAGAAAACCACACTTTTGAAGGTTGGAAATTGGCAGAGTAGGATTTGTGCTAAGCTTTCAAGGATGTTATTAACAGACTCATGATTTACTTTTATACTTCTACACTCACTTTTCTAGCAGCTTGTATCCAAGGTCATCCAATGGTAGGACCTTGAACACCAGCTACGCTTCATGAAAGATTATCATTTTTGTACCTTTCTCAGTGGGCCTTTAGTGCTTTGTATAGGTCATAGTATAGACTTTGTTCTATGGGCAAGATTGGGAGGAAAAATCAGGAAAAAGAGTTATGTTGGTTAGAGCAGTTGAACACTACTTAATAATTAAATTCCTAAATATGTTGCTATGTTTCTGTGTCTTACCTCATTTCTAAGATAGCATAATTTAGAGCTTTCTATTTCTTTTTTTTTCCTGTGGTAGAGAGGAAAAGCCTAGTGGAGAGCCTTTCTACTGTGTTAGACTCATTGAATTGTCTAAGTGGTGCTTTTTCGTTTTTTTTTTTTTCTCCCTAAATTGCAGACACTGGAAATGAAAAAAGTTATCAAGAACTACAATAAAATGGCTGCAGTTCTGTTGGAATTTGAGCTTATTTATCATAGGGCCTGGTGCAGGTTTGCTGACCAGGCTAGGAATGCTCTGTGTACTCCCTTACTTGCCAGGCACCCAGAAACCAAGGTAAATATGATTTATTTTTTATATTACTGTTATATGCTGTAGTATTACACGTTACTTTAGTCATATCACTGATAGACAAGAAAAATTAAAATAACTTTAAAGGGTTGAGAAATGAGCTTCTTGAGTTGGAATATTTTTTCCTTTTTGTCTATATTTATGATACGTCTCATAATGTCTCTTTCTTGTAAGGCTTCTGTCTTATTCAGGGTATAAAAGAGGCAGTGTGCAGCAAATACATATCTACTACTGACTTATCTACATTTGTTAGATATTTTTTCCCTGTTTATTTTCTATGTTAACCAAAATTTTAGTCGAGGAAGGAATTTTTTGTGAGATCATGGTCTTTTCTACAGTGATCAATATCATTGTGTTGAATATATTGCAATAATTCATTAATTTGCTTTCAAAACTGCTGAGGCAGAAAATGTTACCATTCTTACTTCACAGATTTTTCTTCCACTGTAATGCAGAGAAATTATGGTTAAAATGTGGCATTTTTTGTGCTAATGATTCCATAATGGACAACTAGAATGTAGTTTTCAAATTTATGTAGCGTCTTAATAACATTTAGTGCCCCCAAAAGTGTAGAGATTAACCTTCACAATATTTCTCCCTAGTTACTGATGGAGAAACTGAGATGAAAAGGCAAATTAGCTTCCAGAGAATGTAACTGCTGAACAAGAATTAAACTTGGGAAGTCATGGGAGCCAAGTGGTTAGGGCACAGGGAAGGAGTCACAAGAAATTGAAATCAATGTAAGATGTTGGTTGATTAATACTTTGGGAAGCCCATGTATTTGTAGGGGAGGTTGAAGAAGAAACATGGATGTCTATTTAAAAAATTGTCTCCAGTCATCTACATCTCTTTATATGATCCAGTTATATCACACTACATGTAACTACCAAACTAATGTCTTATTTTCTCTTTCTTTTTTTCACTGCTACATGAAGGAATTATTTGTAAACTTAGACCCAATGGTCCTAGAAGTACTTTATGAAACAAAATACCTGAGAAAAATGCATTTTGAAGTTCCGGATGTTGTCCTTGTCTTGTGTGCAGATGAAGAGCAGATTAAAAGACATCAAAGGGAGTGAGTGAACACTTTTTGGATTTGTTTCTCGTCTGCAAATGGGAATCCTTACCTTTGAGTCTGTTGCATATATTGCTTTTGATTTATTATAATTTTTCTCTTTGATGGAGTTTAATTGAATTTTAATTGCTTTTCCCTGTATTTCCATATTAACATGCAGTTGTTCCTGTTTACAGACGTCTCATTACTTGGTAATGCCTACATGTTTTTGTTTTGTTACTTCAACAGCTGCTCTCTAAGAGGAGCTTCTAGGTACTGCTATTATTATTACCAGAGTGCATCTGTGCACTCTAATATAGCAATTACACTCCAAAACATTACACTTAACATCAGAAGATTTTTTTTTTTCCTGTTAGAAAAATAAGCTGGAATTTACCACTTGATTACTGCACAACCCAAACACGTGTATAGGTAATACATCACCTAAGTTATAACTTGGTCTCTCATGTTGAATATCTAAAATCACTTTTGTTGACTTAAAATAATTTCTTTCTGTTTCTTATAACAGTCCAAATCTCTGCTGCAAGAGTTCTTTCATTCTCAGGGATGCTGATTGTTAATTCTACAACTCTATAAACAGGGATGTTCAGTCTTTAAAAAGCGATGCTTTGTGAGGAGTGTTCTTTAGTTCTTAATTAGAATTGGACAAAAAGGGACAAAATTTAAAGAGTTTCATAAATACTTCAACCCCTCCTCTCTTTCTATGTTGTTGAAATTTTCAGTGGTCCACCCTTACAATGCAACATTTTTCATTGATTTTCTGTGGATTGTTTAAGGACAGCTAACCACAAATTTTTAATGTACAAGGCAAACTCTGTATGCTATAGACCTCCACAAAGCAATTGCCACAAATTTTGCCATCCAACAGGAAAAAGAAGTGCAGAAAATGCTTGCAGTAAAAAAAGAAAGCCAAACTTACCTTCTACTCTAAAAGTGACTTCATACTGACTCCCCAAGCAAGGAAGAAATATTCAGGGGGTGTAGGTTTTTGATTAACAACATTTAAAAAACAGTTCTGGGTATATTGTGAATGGGTTATCTCAGTATATGGTTTATAACAATGATGTCTAAAGTCATGATTTTAATCTGGTGCAGAACACAGTTATTGCTTTTTTTTTTCAGCAGTTCCTGTAAGGAACCCATTATATATATGACATTTGAATTATATTTGCTTCTAATTGTTTTTTACACAGTTTCTTTGTGTAGTTCCGTTTTCATGGAACTGTATTGGTAAGCCTTGATTCAGAATGTGGATTCTTTTTCTTTGGGATTTGGGGTTCTAAGTGGTTTGTGTGTAGCTTTTCTTATAAGCAGTGTCATTTCATGCCATGTCTTGTGAGATGGGAAGAAGGAAAAAAAATGCCATGTTTTCAATTACCTGTTTATATTTTTTCTTTTTTGAATTGTAGTTAATTTTTCTTGGGAGAAAAATTCTCTAAATTGATCATAGTCACTTTGCTGGAGGTACTTATTTCTTCAGTCTAGTTCTGCTGTTGGTGAGGACAAAGAGGCGTGGTTGGAGTTAGGAAGAGCTAGGAAGGGTTCTTATTTTTAAGATGAGAACAGAACTTGCAAATCTTACTAACAGAAAATGTGTCCAAAATTCTGTGTGTTTCAAATATCTAAATGAAGCACATTATGAGCATGATTGCGTGTTTCAGACTCCAGAACCTGTTGATCAGTTACAAGGAACATCTGAATAGGATCCCTGATGTGCTGAAACCGCTGATGAAGCCATTTATAGGACAAATTGAGGATGCCCTTATGCCAGGCCTGATGCACCTGTCATGGATTTCTTTGAACATTAATAAATGTAGGTAGTAGGAGAAGTGGTGAGCTGTTTGTACTGTTAGATGCCTGCATTCATTTTTATTTCTCTGTGAAAAATGTGTTTGTGGACTGACCTCTTCACATTAGGTGGATAAATTTAGCCCAAATGCTACAAGAATGTGCGACAAGAGAACAGCAGTGGGTGCTTTAATAATATCTTTTCCATAAAATATCTTCATAACTTATGCTGAACATCCTAAAAGTAACATGTCTGAAATCAAAGTTGGAGATTTCTGCCCAAATCCTAATTTTTTTCCAAGAAAACATTTTTTATTAGGCATTGAGGTTTTCCGCACAACCAGTAAGACACAACCTTAGCCCTATCAAATACAGCATAAAATTGATTAACTGTTGTAAAAGTGTCATTGAAATGGGCATGTATAAAACCATCACCAAGATTTTTATGTTGCAGTTTCATGAGAAAACAATAACTCATGCTTGTAAATTAGTTTTCAGTTGAGGTTGATTGGTGTTAGGCTTTCCCTTTTCTTCTTAAAAAGGGAAAGTAGCAATATAAACAGGAACAGGTATGGTCTAAATCTGAAAGTGAAATGTGACACAGTTTGTGCAGCTGTTCATTTATGACTCTGCCATGTGGCAGTGGTGCATGGGGCTCTGACCAGTTCTTAAAGCAGGGCTGGTCACCTTTCAGCTTTACTTGACCTTTACCTGACCAGAGCACAAGAACCAAATATCTGTGCCTTAGATATCGTAGTGATTTCTTTCTACATACAGTAGAAATATATATATATGTATATATAAAAATTACCTTATGGTAATAATAGTGACAGAGGACATCAGGTGATGTATTTCTTTCTATTTTGCAATGTAAGTATGAAAGGGAAAGAATTTTTCGAGTCTATTCAGAAACAGTCAATTTTACCTTTTATTTAATGAACACATTTGTTAAACCAATCAGTTTCTCTCTTTCCAAAGTAAATTAGGTCATATGTATGAAAGAAGAAATCTAATGGCTTAACAAGGTTGTAGTCTTGACTGGGGGAATTTTAGCCATTTAATTTATAAGTTAACTACAATTACAAAAGTACTAAATTTTGCTATGTATATATGTAGGAGGACCAAAATAATTTTTGGACACTTGTGTCCTTTCTGTTTTCTGTTCTATTTTGTCTATCCTTTTCATTACAATGTTATTACCAAAAAGAAGAGATATTTTGGAGTATATTGTTCTGTTTATTATAGAAGGATTTAATCTAAAGATTTGAAAGTACAGCAAGTCCATCATGTTTCAGGCTTTTATTTCATATTTCATTGCCATTAAATCCTGATTTTATTGTAATACCAGGGAGAAGGCAGAGGTGAGTGGGAGGAAGGGGAGATGAGACTCAAGAGGTCTGTGTTTTGCACTGATTTGTTTTCATTTTGTTATCCTTGTTTAGTTATTCAGAATGTTTACAGAACCCTGAGGGAGTTGGACTATGTAGTCAAAGAAGCGTCTGATACCCTGGAATGCAGAATAGAAAGAATTCTGAAAGACATGTCAAACACTGCTCTGATAATTTTGCCAGAAGACGAACCTATAGATGTGACTTCATTCTTGGAACAAATAAAAAAGCTTGCTATCTCTGCTGCTTCCAAACTGTCTCAGTAGGTTTCTTAATTGCACAGACTTGAAGGCCATTTTTTGGGAAGGTTTCTTTACTTACAGCTTTTGTATGCATAGAGATTTTACTTTTAAAATGTTATTGTAACAGAGTACTAGTCTAGAGCAAAGTGATAGTCTTAGGATGCAGGGAGAAACTCCAAAGTACCTTGAACACAGCAGTTGTGAAATAGCATAGCATTTAGCATTTAGCATTTATTTAGCATTTCTTACATTTTTTCTTATACCATTCTAATAAGTAGCAAGAAAAATGAAGATGGATAGGACTTGAAATCTCATCCACGTGTTAATTGCTTGCTTCTTAATACTTGTTTTGTTTTTATTTTACTCATTCGGATTTCACAGATTATCTTACTGCCTCATCATGATAAACCTGTTTTATTAGCTATAAACCTGCTTTATTAGCTGGAAAAAACCTTTTTTAAAAAAAATTTGTATGAAGTCCAGTTGAATCAGATATGATAGGATCTGACAAACGGGTTTCTTGTTAGTCAGCATGTTTTAATATCTTAAAATCTTTGTATGCCCAAGCAATAAGAACAAACTGAAAAACATCAAAAGGGCATTTCCCTGCGCATAAGTGCAGTGGGAGTGGGGATGTGTGCCTGGGGAATGACAAAGGGTATTCCTTATGTTTGATTCCTCATGGGTGACTGTAAGGTTGTTTTTGTAGGCAGAGCCAACAAGTGGAATGCTCTGTGTATGAACTTATAGGTATTCTTGAGCACAGTCTGAAAGCAGATGCTGGAAGAACTCTGGAGGTAAGACCTCTACAATGTAAAAAATAAGCCTTTTACAACCTAGTCAGATACTTGATATTTCATTTATATGCTGGATAATATGATTGTTTTCCTAATTTCCCTTTCACTGTTCAGGATTCCTTCGCCTGTACACATCTTGACATGAAACAGAAAACACGCTGCCAAGAATGCCTGTCCTGTAGCTACTATAACCTGATGGGACAGCTTTGTCAGAAGAATACTGACTCTTTGATCAGATGTGAGTTTGTATTTTTCAGATATGTTTAATTTTTTTAATAAGACGTAAAGATGTTTTTCCCCCCAAGTTTATTGTGGTAAAAAAAAAAATCCTCACTTGAATATTACATTTATTTAGGCACGAAGACTTCTTTAGAGTCTTTAAGACATCGATTGCATGTTATTGACTCCAGATATCAGACAACTAAGTTTGTAGAGGCACACAGGGTTCCTTTGTTCAGAGCTGAAGTTCAACTGGCTATTCCAAATATTGTCTTGAGACCAAGTCTTGAAGATATTCAGGTAACAAAATAATTGCACATCTCAGTCATTTACGATAAAACATTTATAAATGCATTGTTTTAAAGCAATATGTGCAAGTTTAGTCTGGTGTAAGAACTAAAAGGAAGGGGAAAAAAAAGGTAAAAAGTCACTTGAGTTCATGATGGCACTGGGTGCTAAGGACATGAAGCCATGGATTGGGTTTGTTATGCAGGCTATTAGAGGGAACTGTTTTTCTCAAAGCTCAGTAACTCAGTAATTCACAAACCTCTACTTAGAGGCAAACATTTCGAAATGAGTGAAGAAGTAAAAATGAATGCCATGAATACAGCCTGATTGACTTCCTAGTCTCTTTAAACTCTTTCAGAACATAAAATCTGTTTAAAGTGTCATTCATAAATCAGCATTCAGCAGTAGTGAAATGTAAAAAAAAAATATTACCAGCCTGAAGCCCTAAATTGTGAAAAAATTTAAGCACTTTTTTAAACTTCTAATTCTGCAAAATTCTTACACATATATTTGCAATATCCTATGATGTCTGAAATTATTCAGAGTATTAGTTGTTTATGGTGTTGATTTGTGGACTTTTAACTTAGCATGGTGACTGTCAAAATCAGTAGCTGAATTACTTCTCAAGTTTCATATGCAGTCTTCATGGTGTTGTCAGTAAGAAATCAGGCCACAAAGTGTGATTTTAAAATACCATACATAGAAAAAGTCATCTGAAAATTTATGTAGCTGCCTGTATAGATTATAGACTATAGCATCACAGATTCAGACAAATGTATTCAAGCATTCTGGTGTGAACGTGAAAACTATTATTAATAACACATAACAGTGTTTATAACCATTTTTAAGGGAAATAATACTGTAACTAAGTTATAATCCCCAGTGATTCATGATTACTGTTCATAAAGGTCTTTTATATTCATGTCTGAAAACCACATAAAGTTGGAAGGACTGTGATAAAACTTTATGGACTACTCTTTCCCCTTACAAAATGTGGTTTTGGGTGAACCTTCGTCATGCTTATTTAGAATATTTCCTTTAAAGATAAAGGTATAATTTTTCAACTTTGGTGTTGTCTGGAGGATGATCCCCCACCCACATATCTCAGTGAACTCAAGGTGAATGTTTTGCTTTTTTCAGAGTGCTGTAAACAAAGCAGTAAATATCATACTATCAATAGCCAAAGATATTCCCCTGTGGAAATTTGCTTACTTATATCATAAACAGCAGCAGGTGAGCATTTTATTTTGATTATTTAAAAACATTCAGTATTTTGGTTAACATTTCTTAAGGTTATATTCTGTACCAATACTTTCACTTGTTACTTGGTGGATCTTCCTGTTGAGTGAAAGCCTAGTTTTTAATCTCTATGCCGAGTAATAAAACATAAGACTAAAAGTTCAAAAATCTTATGTTTGGTAGTTTGTAATATTAAAATCCAGACTTGCTTTAAAAGAATCTTTTAAGTATACTGTTCAAGTATGATGATGATGATGGTGTAGAACCAACATTATCTGTAAGTACTACCAGCTGAATATAAACTATTATCACTCTTCGCAGGCAAAAACTCTTTAAAGTTAAACTGCAAGCCTTTGTATGGCACGTATAATACTACAGTTCATACAGTAAAAATATTTTAACTGGTATCAAAATTAGCACTAAAACCTTGGGAGGATCTGAGGTTTAGCTAGAAACTGAAATTTGTTGAAGGACAAGAATGCACAGTACTGGTCATCATGTGGCCTTAATTGTCTCATCTGGGAACAAAATATAGATGTATGTAGATCTGTGCTGAAAAGTGTCTTTGTAAAAATATTTTATTTTATTGATATGACATGAAAAACAGATCAACTCATTTCAATGAAAAAAACCCCATTCAAGCCCTGCAAATAAATAATCATTAAGATTAAAAAAATAAAAAGAACTAGGAGAGAGTGGACTGAACTCTGTTTTGCTAAGCAGAATGTTAGCTTATTTCCAAGAAGCCAACCCTCCACTGCCTCCAGGACTTTCTGTGGCCAAGAATGGGTATAGGTTGTAATTCTACACAAAAGAAGGCAGAAAGACCTTAGCAGCTATGTAGGAGGAGAAAACAGCACAATTGTACTTGTATATGGTGCATATTTGACTGATGTAATTCAGAGATGATTAATATAGAGCTCTCCATGACAATTTTTTAATAAAATCAGCTTTAACACTAGAACTATAGCTCTGCAAAAATCCAAGCTGAGAACAGGGAATCTCCCTGTGGACATTTCTCTGCACTTGCTGCCTGTACCTAGAAGTAATTATTATCTGAGCATCACTGTGCATTCTATCTGTTAAAAATAAACAAACAAACAAATAAACTAGTGGACATTTTTTTTCTTGTTTAATTTATACCAGGTTGAACAAGCTGTTGCTTTAGAGTTGGGTGATGAGAGCAAACTCACCAGGATGGTGGCACTGAAACCTTTAGACAAGCAGATCATCGAACATAAGGATGTAAACAAAGTGATGATCCAACTAAATACAATTATTTTGTCTCTTAAAACTGAAGCACTGAGTCTTCTGAAGACGTTTTCTGAATTTTCAGACATCTGGAACAAGGTTAACTACATGCTTAATATAGTATGTTGCTGTGTTGTAAAATCTAAATAAACTAAAAAAAAAAGTTATTGGTTGCATAAGGAGTCTGTGCTCAGTAGGAAGCATTGGTTTCATGGTAGAATCCATACACCCAATTCCTCTGTCTGCTCTTGTGTTGGCCAGAACTTGCAAATCTTTACCAATTAAAGCATCTAAGAAAGAAAGCAGAAGACCACAAAAGAATTTTGGAGCATAAACAAGCTTATGTTTTCATATGCTTATACATCTTTCTCACAGCATCTTGTCTGCATGTGTTATGGAAAAGAATAGCTGAGCAGAATCTGTTAGAAATTGGAGACTACAAAGCTATTCCTGAGTGTTAAACTGACTGGTTCTTCTCAAGCAACCACTGCTGAAATATTATTTTCTATTTTTTCACAAAAAAAAGGATAACCTGTATCTAGGAAATCTTTCAGCAATAAGGATTCAAAAGCCAAAGTGAATCTGGGCTGATGGAGTTATCTTCGTTAGCAAGTGTTCCAGTCACATAGATGGTAAAGCTCTGAGGAGTGTTTTGTCAGGAGATTCATCATGAAATAAGACTTTGTGTGCATTCTGACTAGTGAAATTCAACTCTGTGAATGGACAACTACTGGTCTTACCTATCAAAGGTGCTATAGTCAGGCCAAGAAACAAGCAATCAAAACAGGAGTAATCTTATCTTTGTAACTGCTCACTATTTTTAACTTCTCCTTCCTAAATCAACCCTTAAGTGACCCCATTCCCACAGCTGACTCTTCTGTCCAGGCTGAGAGAGGGCATTTTTGCATCTTCATGGCTTCTGAGGTTCCAAAGCTTAATGCTCAGTTTGGTTGAGATACTGTTTGAGCTAAGCAGATGTTGTTGATATGTCATTTCAGCCAGATAAGACACAATCAGGTTGGTGATGCAGTAGAATGATGTTTCTTTTTTACTAAAATCTTCTAAAATAATCAATTAACCTGCTCCTTAAAATTCCTCAGGAGCTGGCACTGTTCCCCCCATCTTTATAATCTCTCTTGGACCATTGGGAACTGTCACTGGTAACTCATTATTGGCCAGAGAGGTGCAAACAGATTCTCAGGGATCTCACAGTGCAGACTGCAGGGGAACGTCGCTGAGACGGGTGAAGATCATTTGTCAGTAATTGAACTGAGAATCTTGCGCATGTGTTGAGCTGGTGACACTGATTTCTCACCTCTGCAGAGACTGGCCTACCTAATGAAAAGGAAGGATGCCCAGTGCTCTATTGCCTATAAACAATCTTCAACAAGCTAAATGCCCTCTCCCCCTTAGATCCCTTCTTCCCTGCCAAACTCTTTTCTTCAAATGGCCAGGACGCCATTTATACCTAGAAACTGCAGTTTAAAGATGCTGTTTCGAGAAGAGTGCAGATAACAGAGTACAATTCCTCCCATTTAAATACCTGTGGATTGAGGATGTGAACTGCTTTTGTGGGGTTGCAGACAGAAGGGAGACTAGGAACGAAATATTTCTGGTGAAGTTTTAGCGGCTGTGTTGTAAATTTTGTAGTAACATTTGGATGGAAAAGGGATATCCTGAACTGTGTCAGTTTTTGAGTTACAGGTTTCAAGTTCTTTAAAGATTATTATACAAAAAATAAGAGTCAAGTAAGGCAGTTCAAGTAAAATAATTTGTACTTATACTAATTAATGCTTATATCTTAAGTTCTTTTAGAGAGGGAACATTTTTTTTTGTACAATACATCAGGCAGCTGGGTGCCCTGTAGGTTTTTATAATATCAATGCTAAATAGTAATTAAAATAAACTTCTTTTAAGTAGGATCCAGAAGAAAAAGTGAAGGAATTTATAGATACTAAACCAACAATGGCTGAATTCCAATCTCAAATCAGATACGTTTCTGTAAGTATTTTATCTTTAATAAAAATGAACAGTTAGATAAATTTTAGTGAAATTAAATGCTGAACGCTTGTATTTGTCTTAGCAATTAGAAATGCAAATCAGAGAACTGCCCAGTCATTGTGCACTGCAATCAGTGGAAGTTGCAACAGAGTCATTGAAAGTAGCTTTGATTCAGGAATGTCGCTCAAGACAAAGAAGATTCGGATTAGCTTTAAATAAAAAGTCTGCCACGAATGTGGGCGAGATTTATTCATTCATCGAAAATGTTAGCAAGAGGTTAAGCAGACCTATCCATGACCTTGGTGATGTACGGGAAGCAATGGAAGCACTGAAGGAGATTCGAGAGAATGAGATTAAAATTGACATGACAGTTGGACATGTAGAAGAATCTTATTCCGTGCTTCATAAATACAATCTGCTCTTTCAAGATGAAAATACAGAAAGAGGTGATGGATTGGCCTATGCCTGGAAGAACCTGAATACACAGGTATTGTAGTTTATTATTATTGAAATCATTATTATCAGCCCTCTTAATGTTGAAATGATAGACCGAACCTCTTTTCCTAATTAATTTTTTTTGTTTCCTGCATTCGTTTTTTGTACCTGTTATTTCCTCTTTGTCTGCATATAGGCACGACAGGTTGAGGACTTGCTGCTGAAGGTACAGCCCGACATGAAAACAGATTTACTGAGAGGTGTTCAAAAATTCCAGATTGATGCTGCAGGATTTTATAAAGAATACGACGAAAAGTAGGTGACCTGTGTTGCAATACAATTAGGCTTCATTAGTGATTGTTTGAAAATGGTGTTATCTAAAGGGCTTCAGAAAATAAACACAGCACAGCATCACTGTATGTATTACACCTGAAAAAAGGCCTGATTTCAGATTATTATAAGATAGGCATACAGTCTTACTGTCAAAGATTCATTCCTGTAATTTCAGTGCTGGAGTCAATGAAATTCCATTAGAGTTAATAGGTCGGGGAGAAAAAAATAAATCAAATTCTCAATCCACATCAAAATGTAAAGTTTTTTTTTGGAGTCTTAACTCAACAAAGCACTTCAGGAGATATTTAACAGTAAGTATTAAAGCAGTGTCTTGGATGTGATTGGAGATTCCAATTCTATGTATTTCTAAATTCACTGAGTCTTACTCAGCCTTACTCTTAAACTTACTTTATCACTTTTGAAAATGTAATTTGTGAGATATTTGTGGTTCAGTGGACACTCCTACAGTAGCAACAAGGAAGGAAAGACAGAATTTGGCTTGCTGTGATCTGTTATGGCTGTAGGACAATACTTAGCCTTTGAGGGCTTCTCTTGCTTTGGTGACGGAGGACTCCTAGGCAGCTCTGCTGGGAGGCCTCAGCAAGGCTGACATCCCATCCTGTGGGATCTGCTTTTAAATTGAGGCTTCACTGCTTGGTCCCTGTCTGCAGCTCCAGCTCTGCCAGAGCTGTGCCTGTGCCTGGCCATGGACCCTGCTGAGCTGAACATGGATCCCAATGCACAGACTCACTCCTGAGGCTGACCTCCGAGCAGCCTGGTTCCCACTGGACTATGTCTCATCCTGGTTGCCTTCTCTAGACCTACCCCTGACCCTGATTTACTGACTCACCTTCCATGCTTGACCTTGGTCCTGTGTAATTACTGTATGGACTTGGCTAAACACCTGGACTATCATTTGAACCCCACCCCGGGGGCCCTGCTCTTCCTGCTTAGGTTCTGTGGGATCATGCCTTGGCTGCCTTTTCCGACTGTGTTTCCGCCTTCATCTCCTGGTCCCATTTCCCTTGCCAAGCAGCCAGCCTGCTCCGCTTTCTGCCCATCTGCCTGAATTTCTTTCTAGAAATAACCGTGGCACAACAGAAGATGACAGAGTTCTCATCCCAAAATATTGTGGTGTGGCCAAGAGGTGGTCCCAGGCATGAGATCTGGGAATTGCACCCCATCCTACAGCTGAGTTTTCATTAGGGAAAATGATTTTTTTTCTCATATTTTTTGGGCTACTTAATTATGGTTCTAGTGCCAATGACACAGTTTTCACTCCTGATTTATATACCTGCTATCTTTCCCTTTTCAAAATATAAATGAAAATAGTTATTAATATTTATTTTACCGAAGAAACAGGAAATAACAAAGATAAAACATTTGTAGATCTTTTTTAGCTGTTTGTAATGTTTATGGTAACAGAAATGAATTTTTTTATTAGAAAATAAATTGGGCTTTATTTCAGGGACTATTGAATATGTGATCTTGGTATATTGAATATGTGATGCATTTTCTGCTTTTATGTCTTGTGAAAATTTGAAGAAAAAATGCTTAAAAATATTAAATAATGTTCAGTAAGTATGGTCTGGGTTCTGTTGTGCTTCTTTGTGAAACCTGTAGGGTTGATAATTTCACTGAATTTGTTTTGGTTTTTACAGGGGCCCCAGTGAGGAGAATATTCCTCCCCATGAAGCAAGTGACAGATTAGAGATCTTTCAAGCCAAATTTAAAGAACTGTGGAGGAAGTACCTCTCTCTTTCTGGTGGGGAAGAATTATGTGGTCTTCCCATCACAGGTAGTTTCTCAGGGAATAAGGATACCTGTTTCTAGGCTATTAAATTTTTCTTGTGATTCCTGCTAAATGCATTCAGTGCTGGATTCATTGCAGAAAAATTCCTTGCAGTAAATTATTATTGTCTTTCCTAAGAAAAGCAGCTGTGTGAAACTGGCTCTCGGTGTGCACATATATAAACATCAGGTGGAAAAATACTACTCTGCACTGCTCTGTGGGTCTCAGGGTCCAGGTGCTTAGCTCTCTTGCTTTTTCTGTTCAGAGCTAAGCACATCTCCTGCCAGCATTCTGCTCCATACAAATTTGGGAAACGTGTTGCCAAAGTTCTTGAATTGTCCCTGCTCCCGTTGCATAATGAATTCCCTTGGGCTGTGCAACTGATCTGTAATGTCCTTATGTCTCCTAGTCAGACACAGTTCCTTTGGAAGACTGTGGTGTGAACTAAAGTTACAGCAGAATATATGATAAGCACTTTAATTTGTGCATACTAAATTGAGTATATTTTCCTGTCTGAGGACATATGCAGTAATCCAAGTATATTTAACTAGGAATTCCAAAAGATAGGAGAGAAAGTAAATAAAACATTTCTGTTAAGGATGTCCATTTTAAATACTTTTATTGTCTAATATATTCTATATATTTCATTTGAAAGCACACCCTTTGTCCCCAAACTCTGCCTCAAGTAAACAGTGTAAATTAACATAGGGGATATTTTAGTTCTTGTCTGAAATTATGTTGAGTTCCTTTGCCATTTTATCCGCTTTTTCAACATTGTCTCTCTCATGTATAAGATTGCATCTACTGCTATAGAAGAATATTTATTTAAAAAATCAGCAATCTAAACAATTACTGTGCATCGAAATCCAATGTTCTTACTTAATGGAACTGGAAAAGTTTGTCTTACTAGACACTATCTAGGAAACTGCAAGTCTGATTTCATTAATTTATTAAATAACATTATTAGAAATGCATGGATTCTTATGTTCATTAACACATTTGACATGAGTACCTAATTAACAGGCACAAATTTCCAATTTTAAAATTTGAAACAGAGTATCCTGAACTTCACAAAATTAAACGTGAACTTTCATTGCTTCAGAAACTTTACAGTCTTTATAATACAGTTACTGCTAGAATCGACGGATACAATGAAATGCTTTGGAATGATTTAAATATTGAAAAAATTAACAGTCAACTTCTGGATTTTCAGAGCAAGTAAGTTGTTTTCTATTGAAGTACATGCAATTTTTTCTAGCTCTGTTTTTTAATTAGCTTGTGAAAATTGCTCAGAAGGACCGAAGAATGTTGGTCCCTCTCAAGCTCAGACTTACGCAAGTGTTGGGCACAACTGCACTGTGGTGCAGCATGCAGCTGGTTCATGAGTCACTTGAGGCTTGTTGAGGGGTATATTGACATGGTAGGCAGTAGCCTATTTAATAAATAAAGTGCACAAACTTGTGTCAAGGTGGTTGTAAGTATAAATAACTTTCATAGCTGATCTTATGCAGTACCTTCTCAGTGATTTAGTTTACAGCTAATTAACTGTTAGTTAATGTGATATTAGATGGAATTTTGAACCTACTGTTTACTTCTGCACATTTGTCTAAATTGTAATTGTTATTTCAAGAAGGGTAGCTAGCCACAGTAAGTTCTGAGGGGTTATTTATGAGGTTTGAGAACAATAATGTTTTCCACAAAAAAAGGACTGAACTGTCTTTTAGTCATTAATTTGAAAAAAAACAAACAACCCAACCTCTTTTTAAAAATAAGAATAGTAAAAATTAATGTATGCGAAACCTATATACTTCTGCATTTGGAAAATTTAAGTCTTCATCTCATTTCAGTAGAGTTCTGGAATCTGCATCATAATTTTTTCTGTAGTTAATTATATTTTACAGGCTGTAGTACTTTTTATGCTTCCTTCTCCAGAACCATGAAGGAAGCCATTGCACAGCAATGGTTTTCATTTATGTGTTTCTCTTTGAACTTCATGTGTGACAATTTTGTTTTTCCTCTCAACTGTCGAGCTATGTTTGGAGCAGGGTGACTATCAATAGGCAGTAAATGGGGTTTTTTTGCAATAAAAGTCTAACCCAGTACTATCGTTCCTTTGGCAGTTTTCTACTATTATTGCATCAAGCTATTCTCTTTAAAGCCAGAGAAATTGAAACATTATACAGGGGGTACTCAAAGAAATAGCTAAGATGGTATGCTGTGTTATGAAAGAAGCAGGAATGCTGGAAGTGCAATTACTGCAAGATATGCATAGTTCTTTAATGTAATTTTGTTTTGCTACCCCTTTTAAAAATAGTAATATAATAGAAAACTTCTAATTATGAAAATAAAAATAAAAAAAACCAAACTGTAGATAAAAAATCCAATTAGAAAGAGAGAAGAAGGAGAAATATTTAGAGAGCATTATAGAAGTTTATAATAACAGCTGGAGAGAAGTTTCCCTTTATATTTTACTGTAGTACAGTGTAAAGAGAATGTCCAGTAAATTTAGGACAGAAATGTAAATCTGCTCAATGGAGTAGTTTTTTAACATAGTGTGAGCTAATGGAACTTGCTTTTAGAAGATATTATTGAGACTAAGGCAAAAGAAAAAGTTATTTGAATTTAAAAAAATTTGCCATTTTCATTAGCAAGTTAAGAGATCCCATTTCTAACAGCCATCCCCAGGGAAGTTTATTAGAATGTTACTTGCTGAGCCTCAGGATAGAAGTAGCCAGGAACTGCTCCTTAAAGCCTTCTTGATACAAGGCGGAGTATAAATTTTCCATTCTGCAATGCTTTTCTCTGGCATATTTAATGCTATCTACTGTTGGATTCAAGAAGAAAGACTACAGCAGTTATTGTAGTGCCAGGACAGTGTGCATATGTTCATCTGCCTCTTACTAGCAAGCAGTGAAGAATTTGCACATGTTCCAGCATTGTGTGACAGATCTGTCTGATTTTGAACTGTGAAAAATGCAGAATTTTTTTGAAGGAATTTGTCATTATGGGCAGGTTTTATGCAGCTTTTAGTTTCTGGAATTGAGGTGTAAGAGAACTGCTGTCAGTCTTTGGTTTATAGCTTTGGCAGATGAAAATTGTCATGACTGGTTTAGAAGCAAGAGGAGCTGTGACAATTCACAGTACAAGAGGTTCTTCATTTTTAATTTCTTTTCATCTTAAATTGTGCAGAAAGGAAAATTTTGCTTTGAATATCTTTCATACAAACCAGGTATGAATTAAGACTTGTTTGATTGAAACAGAAGTGTTTTTTTCTTTGCAAGCAGACTAGTTTTAGTTTAGGATGTACTTTATTTTGCTTGGAAAATATATGTCGTTTAATCCTATTACCTCTTTACAAAATCAGGTGCATTTTCAAATTTTGCTAAACAATGACACTGCAGAAACTTAATTTCAGATATGGGTTTGCACATGAAATTAACTTTCTTTTATTCAAACTGAAATAGAAACCAAACCATTCTGGTGTAATTTGTGCCGTCTTTAGCAGTGTTTCATGCCTGCAGTCACAAACGACCCACCATACATAGTATTGCCAGCTTGCAACTGGATTTTTATTTACAGTCTACTGGTCAACTAATTGAAAAATGACAATATCTTGTACTATTAAGTGGTGAATGGTGATTATTAAGAATAAAATATTTCTTCTTTCTTTTTGTGCTTTTTAAAGAATCCGAAAGTTACCAAAAGCATTGAAGGAATGGCAAGCTTTTCAAGACCTAAAAAAAAAAATTGATGACTTCACTGAGAGCTGTCCTTTGCTTGAAATGATGAAAAACAAAGTATGTTCAGCATAATAATTTGGAGATAAGAGTCACTTGAGAAACTCTATTGAAGGCCATGTTATATAAGATGCTTTTCATAATTCTTTTTTATAGATAAAAGCAGCTGTATTTTTAGGAAAAAATCTAGTTAGGCTTAGTTATAGAAAAATAAAACAAAAGACTTTGTAATGTGATTAGAACTACTAATGCTTTCAATGGAATGAAAATCAAGACTCTCCTATTTGTTTAACAGATGCAGTGCAAAAGTATGTGATCATTCTAGTCCTAAAATTAATACAATGTTAAAAAACCCCATCTCTATGGACTTTTCTAGGCAATGTTGCCAAGACACTGGGAAAGAATTGAACAAGTAACTGGGCATCACTTTGATGTTGACTCTGAAAATTTTGCTTTAAAAAACGTAGTGGATGCCCCTTTATTAAAACATAAAGAAGATATTGAGGTACATGGACTTTCCTGTTTTGTTTTGTTTGTTTGGGTGTTTTGGGTTTTTTTTTTGTAATTATTAACTTGTGATCTGGGAGTCTGTGCTTTTGAAATCCTGTTTCTAGTCAGCTTTGTAACATTAAAAAAATTTGGTTTAGTTGAAGAATTCCTTTGAAAAAGTGGAGTTTCGTAGTTGGTATTGGCACTGATGGTTAGTTTTTTTCCCTTTTATTCAGGAGAAGATTTAAATACATTGATGATATTACACTAATCCTTCCATAAGAGGACTTCTCTTATTTTAAGAGTAGTGTGATTCTGCCATGCTTCTGATTTAGGGTCTGCCTGCTTACATATTTTTATTCTTCACTTTAAATTTGTAACCAGAGAGAAAAAAATAGTTGATGTAAGACTGATCCTGTTAAGTGCTAAAAATCCTCGGAACACAGTAGAAGTGGAGGATATGGGAATAAAGAAGAATGAAGTTGTTTTGTATTTCAAAAGTGACTCTTCACAAGAGCACAGATAGATGAGAAGGCATAGGGAGTGTCCACAAGCTACAAAGCTATTGTCTCCTCAGTTTTGGGGACAGTAGTTATCTAGCAAGTGCCTTAGCTTCATGTTTGTTACCTTTTACAAGAACAAAGCATAGCTACAACTAAAGAAGTAAAACTCCAACAGTTTCTAACTTCACTTCTGTGGTCACTTAGCTAAATCTGTATTCCTTCCATAGTAGTGACCTGTTTTGTCTTGTTCCACAAATGAGCATTTTTAAGGGAAAAACATGAAATCAAACTTCTGCTGCACCCAATTCCCAGACAAGAATTTAAGCCTTGTGAAAGGTTCAGAGTTCCAGCCTTACACTCCAGGAAACACTTTAAACCTGTGATAGAATCTGATGTACTACTGAACCGGAATTTGGGATCCAGTCTGAGTATTTGATCCTTTTCTCTCTGATGCAATAACCAGCTCTGTGACAGTCCTGTCCTCGCTGTCTTCAAGAAGTAGCAGTCACGTTGTCAGTCTACACACTATTCTGGGAATATTTATTGGTTTTGATTGTTTATTTTCTTTAAACCCCTCTGCCAGTTTATTTGATTTCAAATATTAATACATACAGAGAGGCAAATTCTTCCTGCAGATTCACTGACTCAGTGAATTTTGTGTGTGTAAGGTGCTAGTAGTAGTGAAGATGGAGTATAGCCCATAAAATGTACCTGTTACAAGTAGTACTGGAATACAATCTTGTTTGAAATATAGTAACTTTGAGGTGGTTCGATGTATATTTTCATTAGCCTGAACTTAACACTGAGATCTGGATGGAGCCAATACATTTTAATAGTCTTTATAAGTGTGCTTTATAATAGCCTTAGAGGAACATAATTTACTATTTTAATTTTACACAGGATATCTGCATCAGTGCTCTCAAAGAAAAGGATATTGAGGCAAAACTGAAGCATGTAATCAGTGAATGGAGTACTCATACTTTCAGTTTTGGCCAATTCAAAACTCGAGGAGAACTTCTTCTGAAAGGATCAGATATATCAGAGAAAATAGCTTTGGTGGAAGACAGCCTCATGATACTGGGGTCACTCATGATCAACCGGTACAAAACTTAATAAATGGACATATTGTGTAAATCTAATCAACCCCCAGAGTAAACAATTATCATCTTAGGTTCTTCCCTTTAACTCATGTTCATGCAGGTATAATGCACCGTTTAAGTCCACTATACAACAATGGGTTCAGAAGCTGACCAATACTGCAGAGATAATTGAAAACTGGGTTACTGTACAAAACCTCTGGATTTACCTTGAAGCTGTGTTTGTTGGTGGAGACATTGCAAAACAACTACCTCAGGTATGTTGCTTTACAGTAACAATATGTTATACCAGGAGATTAGCATCACGGGGGTTTTTTGCCTTCATAGTTTATTTGAGTGCATATAACTCATTTAAGATTCATGGGCTGTGCATAGGCAATTCAGAAGAAGCTTTGCCAAACTAGAATCTGTCTAGTTAAATTGCTTAGAACTTGGTGAAACCTACAGGAACACAATTGTTTGTAATTCAAGCTCAAATATTCCTGTCAGCTTGCAATATTAGTGAAGTAGTACAGGGCTCAGAGTTACTTAATGGCACGAAATGAATTTACCGCTTTTGCCACATGTACAAATATCCCTTTCTTCCCGTGTGTACACGTTTATAGGCTATAAGCTGTAATAATAGAATGACAGATTTTGTATATGAATTCTGTACTCGCTAGGACTCAGTTTAATGAAATCCCACAGAGAGATGCTGCCAGGCTTGGGAACTGTATGTGTGATAATCTGTGTGAACCATTGCAACCTCTTCAAAAGGCAGTGATGACCTTCCCAGGTAGCAGCTGCACAAGAATTAAGAAATTATATGAGCAGGAGAGAAATAGCAGAAAAAAATCATCCTTTTTGCTGTGTCTCCTAATGAGGGGTTTTCATGTAGTTCTAACACACCACAGTTCAGTTGCTCTGGATCAAATGGTGTAATTTAACAAAACGGTTATTATTGGGAAATTATTAGATATTAATTTATTTCAGGCCACATATTTTATAATTGAAGGCTTACAATATCCCAAATTAAGATTAATTTTTGTAAGTTAAATAAAGCTTTCTTAATTGTTATTTAGATAACAATTTTTTTTTAGTTCATGAGATATATTTATGTTTTTAATGCTTATCAGAGAAGCAATAAACAGCTTTTGCAGATGAAAAAAAGCTGCTAAAGCTACTTCTTCCAAGGATGATAGATACATGAACCAATGTTCTGGAAAAAAAAAAGGTAGTGACTTTTTAAAGAAAGAGGAGAAGGAACAGCTTGGTGGAGGAGTAATGAGGAGTGGGCTTAATTGCAATTTCTGGATGAATACTGCAACAAGTAACTGTTAGCATCTGGGAATTAACAGGGAGATGAATAATGTTCAGTCAACGTGAATTTGCTAGGAACAAAACATGTTGAAGAAATCTAATTTAGTTTTAAGGTGGGCAAGGAGCTTTGTGGATAGAGGAAAAACAGTAGTTGCCATATATTGTGATAGGCTTTTGCCATTGTCTCTGATAGTGCTACCAGAAAATGAATTTTAGCTTGCTGGCATGTAAAATGCAGAAGAGTGGAATGCATAAGCATCAATAACTAATAACTGGAATATTGTACCTGGTTTTGGCCTGGTTTTGGCCAAAGAAGCACACAGACAAATTTGAGAGAGCATAGAAGAGGGTGGTAAGAATGAGGAACTATCCAGGAAGGATGAGGCACAATAAAAGATTCAACAAACTAGACTTGTTTGGCCTGAAGAAAAGGAAAAACTGAAGAGAAGGTGTGATAAGTTTTTTTAAATATAAGGATTATTCTCAACAGGAAGAAAAAAACCCGTGTTTTCGGTATGTGATTAAGCTTAGCTATTAAAAGAGAGCCACCAGTATCAAAGATTGCCTGGGCAGGCCTCTGAATCTCCATCACTGAGCATCACTAAACACAAGACAGATAGATATTTTGGGTATGATCCTACATTGTGACAGACAAATTGCTTTGGATCTTCTTTTGAGATCTCTTCTAGCTCTCAGATAATTTATGATTTCATTAACATTTCATTTGTTGTAGGTGCAGAAAGAGTTTTTAATGTCAATATACCCAATGTATAAAAATATTTATTTTTCAGCTCCCAGTCTGAGAATTTTTCTCCCTTCAGCTACAACACTTGTTATGTACAAATGTGGCAGCTTCAGACTGTGTATACTGGTTTTGTTCATCAAGTATTGCTACTAACAGCTTACATGACATTGTGTGTTGCTGTTAGGAAGGCTATAATTTCTGAGAAAGCTGCTTTTTGAGTTTTCTCATGTGTGTTGGAATCCTTTTATGTGGACAGTTTTGGTGCCCAACATGAAGTTAAGACATTTCCGGAGCTGTCCCATTGTACTCTTTCTCTTGCAATTTGAACTCTGGTCAATGAAAAGCATGCCTATAAATATTCATACATTAGTCCTGCGAAGAAGACTTGAACATCAAGGGCAATATTAAACTGTTACCTTGTCTGATAGAATTATTTAATTTTTAGAATATGAAAAACGTGAGGAAAAGCTAATGCATTTATCATATACTTCAGGAAGCCAGAAGATTTCAAAACATTGATAAATCGTGGCAAAGAATTATGCAGAGAGCCCATGAAACATCAAACATTGTGCAGTGCTGTGTTGGAGATGAGACTTTGTCACAGCTGTTACCACATTTGCTGGAACAGTTGGAAATCTGTCAGAAATCACTGACTGGCTATTTGGAAAAAAAGCGGTTAATATTTCCAAGATTTTTTTTTGTATCTGACCCTGCTCTTCTGGAAATCCTTGGTCAAGCATCTGATTCCCACACTATTCAGGTACAAGTCATAAAGCTATAGTGTTCTTATGGTCGATATTACTAAGTGAGGACCATGGAGGATTTTGTTGTTTATTTGAGAGACTTTCTTTCACTTATGGAAAGATTTACAGAGTATTCTAATACAGCATTTAAAGACAAAGTAAGAATGTCATATCAGATCAGTTTATGGAGGGCTTTTTTTCTGATTCTATTGTAGGCACATTTATTAAGCTTGTTTGACAATGTTAACCGAGTGGGATTTCATGAAGAAAACTACGACCAGATTTTATTGTTTGAATCTCAAGAAGGAGAACAGGTCAATATTATTGAACCAGTTTTAGCTGAGGTAATGAAAGTATATATTGCAGTTTTTCATTACTTGATTTAAAGTAGATTTATGTTTTAGAGGACAACAATATTGCATCATGCTATTATTTGACTAGCTGAATGAAAACCTCCCAATGTGAACAGCAAGAGCAAAGAGTAGAAAGGACAGGACATTTGTGTCTGTTTGTAACGATTGCCTTACCTGTTTTCTCAGCAGTACTACTGCGAAGTGCCAAATCCATCACGTATCTCTAGAAGGGCAGTGGACCAGAAAGAGGAAAGGAATCTTTTAAAAATTAGGGAATAACAAATACGGAAATGGGAGTACGAAGGATTGGGAAAAAAAGTCACGTAGAGCTCTTGCTCCTTGTGAATTATTCATAAACTAATTCTTTAAAAGTACTTTCTTGTTTATTTCAGGGCAATGTGGAATTCTGGTTAGGTCAGCTGCTGAATGGGATTAGGAAAACAATCCACACCATCATTAGACAGGCATCAATGGCCATTAAAGATTCAGAATTTAAGATGTATGACTTTCAGGCAATGTTTCCTGCACAAATAGGACTTCTGGGAATTCAAATTATCTGGACCAGAGAAGCAGAGAAGGCACTGAACAGTACCAAAACTGACAAAAAGGTAGTATTTAATGAATCTTTGGGGATTTATTAAAAGCATTGTTTGTAACAGTACTGTGAAAAGTTAAAAGTAACATGTAGGAAAAGCACAAACTACTAGTTAATTACCCAGAATAACAAGTAAACTAACAGGAAAAAATAATAATAAAAAATGTGTTAAGAAATCACACCTCCTCATTATCACCTAGCATGTGCTTTAGAATTGTTCCTAATCCTGTAATTTTCTCTATTGTTTTGTTAGTGCAGTCATCTTGGGAAGGGAGTTTCTTAGTTTGGGAGTACGGGGAATCTTATCCTACTACTTTCACAAAATCAAATTTGGAAAGACATAAGAGCTCCTGAACTTTGGGGAAGTAACTGTGCTTTGTGGACACTGGTCTACTCTATCGAAATGTATTATATCCTTCAGTTGATGAGCTCTTTTTCTGGGGAAGGGAAAGAATAGAAACCATTTCAGGAGGTGTTGGTTTAATCTCAAACATGTGGAGAAGATGCTGTTAGCAACCAAGGTGTTATTACTAACAGTGAATCTATGAAGGAGGAAGGAGAGGATGTGCACTAAAGAGTTGCAAACTACCATTAATCAGGAACATACAGTGAGACTGAACAAAGAACAAGTAACAACATCCTACCAGAAAAGTAAATGCAGGGCAACTGCACCATGCTGTATTTTGATACTTCATGAAAGTAAGGGCTTAGACTATAGAGACAACCATCTACTGCTACATTTTCTGCATTATTCAAAGTTTAAAAAGGGCATAAAGCTGCTTTTAGTCCACTTTAGTTCATAGAATAACTAGATGCAAAGATTCTTTTGCATTAACAAGAAAACAATTTTTGTGGTTGTTTGGGCTGAGCTGCCTGTGTGTGTTTGGGGGGTGTGGAGGTTATTTAATTCTCTGTTAGTTTAAACAGTGTTTTTAGCATTTTTTTCCTCAGCAAACCATGTGAGTTTTAGACTCTGCATGTATTTATAGAAAGCAAGTGTGATTGTTCTCTCACACATTTGGAAAAGAAGTATAAATGAGCTGCTCTTTCTTAAATCTCAGTGCTTTTTGTTGCGTACCAGGAGCATCACTGACAGAGGCTGATGCTGTTTACGTAGGTCAGTATTGTATAGTCAGTATTGTATTTTGTGGAACTTGGTAACAGATTTGGTACCACAAAATAAATTATTAGTTTAGCATCAGCATCTAAAATTATACTACATTTTCTCCCTCCTCTGGTTAGAGGACGTGACAGATCTTCAGGTTCCTGTTCCCCCTAAAGAGTAGATACAGCTTGGGCTGATGTATAATATCCCAATTCATAGACTGATGGCTCTGAATATATGCAGGGATGCAGTCAGCTAAAAATGTAATGTACAGTAGAAGGAGCAAGAGTCTTAGAATAAAATCTTATGGTGTGACCTGTTCATCTAGATATACCCTTATTGTACTCTGTTGGGTAAGAATGCATGAATGGAAAGCAGCCTGCAAATCCAAATTTAGGATTCCAAGCCTAATAAATACAAAGCAGAATATGGACATTATAAGCCTAGATGTTTTCAAATTTTTTTTATATTTATTTTTTAATTCTAAATGTTGGAAGAACGAATGGTGTTTGTATTAATATGATCATTCTTGCTTGTGAAAAAGGTAATGCACACAACAAATCAGAAGTTCTTGGAACTTTTAAATGATTTGATTGACATGACAACACACAATCTGACAAGAATGGAGCGCACAAAATATGAAACTTTAATCACCATCCATGTGCACCAGAAGGACATCTTTGATGATTTGGTAAGTTCTGGAAAACCTTCAAGGGACTTTCTGTATGTAAGCTCTCTCACATATAAAAAAATTATAAGCAAATCTTAGAATCTATTCTCTTTGAGTAGCTCTGATATTACTGCTGTGATAGAGCATATCAGATTTATTTTGATTTAATATAGATGTCATGCAGTGAGAAGGGTGAATTTTTATATGTGTGTTCATTGGTTTAGACTTCAGTTTTTAAAATGGTTGTTTATACTGATCATGCACAAATTCACTGTGAGCAGAAGGGTTTAACTTTTAAAATTAAACTATCCTCTCAACTTGAAGGTTTAATGCACTGATTGAAATGCAAATGTAAAAAAACTCCTCGTAGTATTCCCATCAATCATGTGATTTCTAACCCAGCCTATGTGTTGCTGTAAGGTAATAGCTATTCAAAGGCAAAAGCAGTGAGGCTTCATATATTTGAAGAGGGTAGCAACAATAAATAGAACAGATATTTTAATTTTTTTGATAATTGGGTTGCATCAGGCTTCCTTTAGATAAGTATGTTGAATAAATGAAAGCATAATTATAAAAATGGAAGTAAAATAACTACCAAAGGTCTTGAATGATGCAAAAGTCAATAATTCAATAATGCATTGCTTCATTTATGCATATATGTTAGGAAGATAAAAATCAGGTGCAAATGTAAAGAAAAATAGAAAATAATGAAGAAAAGTACTGAAATCTAGAAAGAATACTGCTGGTTTCTAAGATAAGCATGGGGGTTTATCCTCTGCCTGTAATTTTTAGTTTATCTTCATAATATCTTAAATTTTCTTAATTAATTTAATGTCATATTATAATAAAATTATGGAAAATTGGTTAAATTTAAAGGTCCTGTGTATGAAATAAAAAGTCAGGACTAAGTCCAAAACTGGGGAAAGGGTTCTTAAGTGGCATATGTAATAATATCCTTCTCTCTTAAAACGTTCTATTCTCTGCTGAACACATCGTTTTGTGATTGAGATAAAGGAGAGAGAAGTGGCTGAGATTTCAGAACCTCCTTGTCACCTTACAACATATTTGCAAGGCCAATAACCAGGGCGACGTGGTTATTGTAAGAGGCCAGTGGTTTTCAGATCCAGTGTCAATAATAATGAATCAAGATCTATTAATTACCACAAATCTAAATATGTGCATGGCAAGTTCATACTGAAAAATACAACCCAAATAAACAAGCACACAGATGTCTATACAATGTATTCAAATATTGTCCACAATTTGGTATTTCTGTGAGTAATGGTGCAGATACCATGCAGGACAGCCAGTATTGTTCATTTTTTATGTTTTCCATGACTGTTTTTCAATATCTCTGTAAGACACAAGTCATAATCTCTGTGCACAATTCAGAGCAAAATCAAAGTGGACAGAAGGTTCAGAGCATGTCATAGACAGATTTAAAAAGATAATTCCAGATGTCTTGACTCCTGATAGATTCTGTGCTCGTTCTTCAAGGCCATGAATTTATATGAAGTAGACTTTTTTTTCTGCATGGAATTTCAGACTAATTTATTACTGATTCATTTCTGTATTAATGATATTTCTTTTCCATAATAGGTCCGTATGAACATTAAATCTCCGTCTGATTTTGAATGGCAAAAACAGTCTCGATTTTATTTTCATGAAGACTTGGATAAATGCATTATCAAAATCACTGATGTGGAGTTCACCTACTGCAATGAATACTTAGGGTGTACAGACAGGCTTGTTATAACTCCCTTAACTGACAGGTATTTATAAAAGGAATGATGTGCATAGTATTGGAGCTAAGATTTAATTCCTTTGACTTAATTCTTTTAACTTTCGTGAGTCAGAATTACTTAGGTTGCACTACAATGCTGCAATATCGCTGGTGAACAGCAGAGGCCAGTGCTTATATATTCAGCTATTGAAAGCAGGTTGAATTTGAGTGCTTGAGCTATGTGAGCTGTGATTGGCATTGAAAAACTTACTTGTTCTCAAGATAAATACACCTGAACACCATACACTTCACCAGCCTGAACAGAGTCAATCTAAACACCAATAAACTGCTGCTTTCAATAAGCAAGTAGTTGCATGAGGATTTGGTGTTACAACAAGTGATTAATTTGAAGTCACCCTGTAGGAAAAAGCAGTAACTCAGGACGTACCATTGGATAACTAGTGCAAGTATGGTTTTAAGCAAGGCCTATGAAGAATTGCAGGACTACAAACACAGAAAAACTCTGAGGGCAAACATAAGGAGAACTTTTTATTGCCAGAATGTTAGTTACACAGCACAGTACAAACTCTGTTAGATGCCTGTTTTCCTAAAGTGCTTGGTTGGTGATTCAGCTAGGCAAGGGGCAGATGTATTTACTATACCAGAGCTTGTCCTTTTATATGTGGATACAAATGTCAAACTACTTTGCATGTTCAGTCATTTATAGAATCATAGCATTATAGAGTGGTTTGGATTGGAAGGGGCCTTAAAGATCATCTAGTTCCAACCCCTTTGCCTTAGGCTTGAACATTTTCCACTAGACCAGTTTGCTCAAAGCCCCATCTTGAGTTAATGTTGGAATTTTCTTTGTATTCTTTGTGCTACTAGATTTTTTTATTAAAGAAAATTCAGATTTTTTCCTATTTCTGAACAAAAATTTTTCCCTGTGAGCTGTTTAAGAAAGCCAAACCCCTGCATGTAGATACCCGGCTTTTATTAAGTAACACACATCTCCCAAGTTCTATGTTATGCACCCTACTGTTCCTATATTAGATAGAGGTTTGTTTGCAGCAGTGCACGTGAAGTTGATTAGTGGCTATGGCAGCACTACCACACTGACAATATTCTTTCCCACCAGGACAGCCAGTATCAAGAAAATGTTGTCGTTCAAAATTTGTTCACAGACTTCAAATGCAACCAGGGAAGTGGTCATGACACCAAGCCTGCCAGAGTTCAAAAGGTGTTTGGACAAAGCTTTCAGGCATGTGGTGTGGTTTGGGGGTTTTTCCTGTGCAGAGCCAGGAATTGCCCTGGAACTGGACATGGGATATATTATCATTCTACAAGGTGCTGTGTCACACAAGATTGAAAATTAGCTCAGGGTGACATGATTGAAGAACACAATGTGTTTTGAATGAGTTTAAACTATAATAATAGCAATAACAACACCAAAAATAACAGCCGTGTCTGGTTTTGGACAAACCTGGAAAAGCCAAGCAAAACTGCATGGACTGGTACGGGGATTTCATTCAATGTCACATGTTGAAAGGTATTTGAAGCAGAGATGTTTCCTGGTGTTAGCATGGGAAACTTACATACCTAAGCAATGTTGCAGAACAACAACAGACTTTATTCCCCTTGTGGGCTTTTTCCATTTTAGTATTTATAATACTGCTATGTGGAGTTGTCTGAGCTTCTGAAAATTTTCAGGTAATGGTGTCTTTGTTCCATTAATCAGCTTGAAGTAAAGTGCTGTTTGGCTAAGGATTTCATGTTCAGAGTGATTCCCTAAGCACATTATAAACACACACAGTTGGTAGTGCATTGCATCATGATAATGGCACTGCAACTGAGTGCTCCTACACATCATATCAGACACAGTCCATGTCATGGTGTACACCAAAAATGAAATGGAAGGTCTGTATGGAACTTGTGCTGTGTATTCAGTTTGTCCTTACCTCATTTTCAGTAGCAGCATTGTTAGGGAGTGGTATTTTTTATGTGTTAAATGACTGCCTGTTAACTGATCACGGAGTAATAAGGTGATAAAGCATTCTTACTGCTCTATTAGAATGAGTATTCTGTTGTTTCATAGGAAGTCATACTAGGTGCTATCATTTGGGGTTTTTTCCAGTGCCCATTTTATCTCCCCACATATATAATATAGCTATTGAATTTCGCAGTGCTAAAATGTGTTTGCTATGATTTTGGAGCACTGGAGATTAGAACAACAGGCTTTCTACATTCTTCAGTAACCTCCACATCATCTGGGGAGTCTGAGACTTAAACCGGAGGATCTCAACCCAGGATGGCGGCTGAAGCGGAAGATGATCATAGGACACATAGATTCTTCCTCTTTCTCTACTGCCCGTTGCAATCTTCCCTCTCATCCATTACCCTCCTGGAACTCAAAGACCTCACGTGACTGGCAGCAATGCTGTGGTTTGGCTGCTATGGAAATGTCAAGAACAGAAGTTGCTTCCGTGCTCTGTGCCTTCCTACTGCCAGATCAGAGAGCCCATCTTGAGTTCTCTGAGGAGACAGTAGGAGGGAAGGGGAAAATGCAGAAATCCGGTGGCTCTGGGTGCTGCAGCATGAGGCTAAGTCATGGAGGAAAGGTGTATGATAGTCTGAGAAAATCACAATACTACAGTATTGTGGTATTCAGCATTTAGAATTGGCCTGTGGATTTCCTGGGCTGTTGCAGTCATGGCTGTGCTGGATGAATGCTTTTCTGCAGGTCGAGCAAAGTTGGTCCTGGTAACTCAGCTTCACAGTGTGCAAAGAGGGTGGCTGAGGACTCACCAGATGGAAGCACAACCATTTCTGCCCCCTTCCCCAGCTCTGGATAATACAACTGTTGTGATTGCATTGATGGACCTCAAGTAATTAATTGCAGGAAAAGATTCACAAATCTATTTGTTCTGTCTTTAGGTGTTACATCACTCTGGCACAGGCCCTGGGCATGAGTATGGGTGGTGCACCAGCAGGACCTGCTGGGACAGGGAAAACAGAGACAACTAAAGACATGGGCAAATGCCTGGGAAAGTATGTTGTTGTTTTCAATTGTTCAGACCAAATGGACTACAGAGGACTTGGTCGTATTTATAAAGGTAAGAAAGTATCTCCTTTGTTCATTTTAGAGTCATAAACTTTTGTCCCTTCAGTAGTGAGTTAGCAATGATATGGAGGGCATTTTCATCTCCATTTCCTCTTATTTCAAGGCACTCATCAACTTTACCTGATACTTGATTTTATTTGATTTTCCCCTTTTTTTCCCTGCATGCTTTCCAGTATTTTTTTCTGTTTAAATATTACTGGATGGTGTTTCCTATCTATGTCTACTTTTCCTTTTTAATCCTTTCTACTGTTTGGGGGTTTTTTTATGCCTCTATCCCACCCATCCCATGTGGAGAGGATTTATATTTATTATTTGCCATTTTTGTGTTGAACAAGACAATCAAATGTGAAGCTTAATGATGCTATGCAAGGCAGGGAAATATGCAAAATGTTGCGGCGTCTTATTTCAAACTCTGAGACTCTTATGAAACTAGGAAAATGACACAGTGGTCAAACTCTGATAACTCCTCATGATAAGCAAAGCTTTGAATTTAGTTTTGCAAAGAGTGATTAGTGATCCCAAATGTGTAGACTCCATTATAATGGTCTGTTTTCTTGTATATAGCTGCATTTATATGTGGACTGACAGACCACAGTATGCCACCATTTTCTGTGAGTGTTGGGCTTTTAACTCTAATATAAGGTATCATAAACAAAATTTTCATGGTTGTAATATCTCCTGAAGGCTAAAATATAACCTGGGGGTAATATTTAGTTTTAATTAAGAAGCCAGCAAAGCTGGCCATGATTTTTTAAACACAGGAACATTTCTGAGCTAGAAACTGAACCACCTATGCATGTGAATACCTTCAGTTAAGGTCACAAGTTTCTCAAAGCACCTATTGTAACCCCCACAGCTTTGGGCCAACTTTTGATTGCACATCTTTTATCATGTGTGCAGACCATTAGTGTCAGAGGTTTATTTTGCTCACTGTTACTAGACAGAAGAGGCCTGGGATGTCTGAATATGCTCATAATGCTGCTGGGTCTCTGCTGTACCTGCAGTCATCAGCCTGTAGAGGAGATGTCAGCCTTTGTTTCTCCTTGCAGTGGGTTTGTCTTTGATCTCATCAAGCTCTTGTCTTCTTCTGCTCTATTCCTTCTGTGAGAATGTTTGTATCTCTTTATGTTCACTTCTTTGTATTAAACTGTTTGTGACTTGTGTCAGTTCAGACACCTAGTTTTGTATCCTTGCTTTTTTTCTGTCTTCTTATCCTGAGCGCATTGGTAACTTATCCTTTCCCATTTTGGATTGAGGCAAGAGTGATAATTGCCGCTTGTCGTTGATTTCTTTTATTAAAACTGAACACAATTTCTGTGTCTAAAAGCACAAGTTGAGTTTTAGGGCTCAGCTTTCTTTTTCTGTTGTTTTTCTATAAGCTGACCATTTTCCCTGTAGTATTGTCATCATATGCTACAGAAGCAAAGTAATACTGTGTAGTGTGCCCTCCTTCTCTGGCTGCCTCATTTAATGGCATGCTGGTGTTCAACATGAGCTAGAAAAAATGTTTATAGAACTCATCTAATTGCTGCTCAAGCAACCATGATGCCTGTGACTGCTTATCTCAGTAAATTTGCAAGTGGGATCATAGCTTGCTTCTCAGAGAATTTGCCTGAGAATCAGGTAATAGATCCAGCTGAATAGAGCCTGAATAAGGTGGATTTTTTCAGCATTCATCGGGCTGTTGTGTGTCTGAGAGTAAAAGTAAGATTCTGTTCTTACATATGTCATTGATGCTTTCGTTTGTGAAGGGACATTTGAAGTCAGTTGTTTTGGACTTAGTGTCACTATTTGGAAGGGCCTGGCTTGCAAGCACCTTCTTTATGTCTTTAAAATATCTGCTATTTCTTGAAGAGTGAATATACTGAAGTTAGAGAAGGAAATGAGCTCTTTTTGATTTAATATAAAGAGCAAAGTGAGTTCAGATAAAGGTTCTTTGCTGTATATGAGGTCTTTGATGGAAAAGAAGGATAGTTCTTCTCAGATGTAGACTGATAAGAAAGTTCTCATGAAACACACTACATATTTCAGTGCACACAATGGGACATTTTTCAGAATTCCACGTGTCTGTGATAGGCTTGGTGTTTCCACACCCAAACTTTTCACTTTGTCTGGTGCTGTGGGTCAAGTCGTCAGACATTAGCAGGTTTAGCAGTGAGGAAAAAGAGGCAGGGAGAGGCGGTGTTGTCCTGTCTGCAGGCATGTTTCCAGAATTCTTCTGTTTAGACAAGAAGTTTGATCTTCAGAAAAAAGAAATAGAAAAATATAACATAACTAGTGCAACATGTGTACTATAAAATTATGATTTGAAGTTCTTCTGGTTGGGTCAGAGTTGAGGTTCGGTCTTCCTGTTTCCCTGTTCCCAACTCTTTTGTTTTTTTGTGTGACTCAAGAAATTCATAGGCAGATGATCTAATTGATATGTTAAAGGCCTGGACTTTCATCTTTGATAGTTTTGTTTTTCAAATTTGAACTGAAATGTAGGTTCAGATACAGCTTGTCACCTCAACTGGACCAGAGGTAACCTGAGAAAGTACCAGGGATGCAAGCAGGATGATGAATTTTCAAATTTTCTCTTACATCAAATTCAGTGTTGAAATTGCCCATGAATAGCAAACCAGGGATACTTCATCACTGTTCCTGAAAAGTGTGGGTGCATACCCTTTAGAAAACCTTTTGTCTGTGGTTGCCAGTAGATGGGTATAAAAGTTGTGTTTGCTTTGGTTCTCTTTTCTGTAGTTAGTCAAACAATTCCAGTCTTACTTGAAGTAATTTTTTGTGCTTTGGTATTTAATGCAATATTTAACATAAGATTTTATATCTGTCTTAATTCAGAAGGTGAATACACAAGTCTGGCATTCTGTAAATTCTTTGAGGACCAATGATTACTTTTTAGTTTGCTGCTTCTGGGTTGCACTTTGGCTAGACAGAACTTTGTTTCAGTGACATTTCCATTGAATTATGTCATTATAGCTCTACTCCTGTGTAAAATCTGCTGAAAAAACCATGGAAAAATACATAGAAAGAGACATGGCACTGCACTACAGATATGCATTTTATAGTGTGAAGGGCTAATAGCTATTCTGTGAGATTCTTACATGATGTGAGAACCAGGTTTGTAGGATATCTGTACTGATTAGGGCAGGGGTGTTGCCACATTTTTTAGATATAATTAAAGATCTCTTTAGTCCTGTCCGTTATTTTCTGCTTTTACTCCATTTCTGTATTTGATAATCATAATATATTCAGCATAGAAGCAGAATTTAATTCACAGTTTGACAAAATTACATTGTCTCTGAGCTGTTTTGCAGCAGAGAGTTTGCTTGCTCTGCCTTTGCTTGTGTGTGTGTTCTTAGCATATATGTATATTTTCTATCCTTTTTCTTTTTAAGCACCACTAGAATTAAATAATTTAGCAAGAACTGAATTTATTCAAAGCTGTGGTATATTGGCTTGCTGAGAATGAGGTTTCCTAATTCCATGCAGCAGGTGGCATTACAGAACAAGTGAATTTTTTTTCCTTTCCCAAAGAAAAATTATTTGGCCAGAACTGAACCTCACCATCTTATAGAGAAATTAATTTCAAAACCCTTTAAGATACAGACAGTAAGTATAAGAGACAATATTATATGGAACTAAGCTCTTAGTTAAACAATATCCAGCTTTAGAGCTTTTCCTTGTTGTATCCCAAAGAGTAGATATTTATGTCTAATAAACGAAGCAGAAAACCCCCACTTTTTTGGGTTTCTTTTTAGAATGGATCCTAGGAGTCACGTAACACATGTAAGAAAAGGGGAAAAATGCATTTGAAAAATCTCCACAATAATTTTGTTATCAGGGAGCAGCAAGAATGGGGCAGCTCCATGAGGGAAGACGAGCCAGAAGCTCAGGGTGACCAGCACAGAGGCAGGGGCAGGCATTTCTCTCACCAGGGCACAATCTCACAGTGCCTGAGCAGGGCAGGTTGTTGACAGCTTGTTCCCATCAGCAGTCCAGTGACCATCAGACAATGTGAAATGACCAGCTGGATACTGGGTCCATCTAGGAAGTTCAGCCAGAAACAGCAGGAGGCAGGACTGGGGGTAAGACTGTGGAGTTGTGGGCTCCTCCAGGAAGTTCATTCAGCAATTCAGGATAAGAGGAGATGGGACTGTGCACAGCCCTGCACACAATACTGTTTGGACCTGCCTGAGCTACAATGGAACTCCTGGACTGGAGGACAGAGTGTGGGTAGGAGCCTCAGGAAGGGCTGTTGAGGGCATCCAGAGCCCAGATATTCCTCACAAAAGGAGGGGAACATTACTTAAAGGACTGGCTGCCACACCAATGAAGTCAAGGAACATTCTTAATTTGTTTTCAAAGACAGTAGTATTGAGTATTTCGTGTTTTAAATTTGGTAACTGTCTATAAAATTACTTTAATCTTTGTATCATTATGGCATTGTGGTATTTGTATATATTCTACTTGCTTTTAATTTTTTAAATTAAGTCCATGTAACTTTTCATTCTCTTCAAATTCTTTTCCTTTGGAGTATCTTTTTCCTCATAATATCACAGAAATTAATTAGAAGCAGTTTAGGGAAGGATTACATATGGAATTGAGATAAGTTTCATGGGAGATCTGCAGTATTGCCCAGACTGAATCAAGTCTTAAGAAGCCAATTTTGGTTGTACTACCACTGATTTTGATCTGGTTTGACTCCTCTAGTTTTGTTCTTCCAAAATTACATGGGTTAAAAAGACCAATTTATGCAACATTATTAAAAGAATTGGTTAATGGGCATGAAAAAAGCATAAAAATTGAATGTCAGAAAAGAAACATAAAAGCGGCCTTAAGGGCATTTGGAGTAAGATGAGAGTTTCTAGAGGAACATCTTAAAGGGCAAGAGAAGATCCGACAAGGAAAAGTAGAGGGAAGGGAAGTAGCATATTATGAGAAGAACAGGCTGAGCAAAGGCAAGATAAGGAAAAAATGAAAGAGAAAACAAGACAAAGTGAAAAAATACGTCTTCATAGTATTATTATTGATTTTTGGATACTTTCTCTTAAATTATCTAAAGTTCTTAAGGAATTAACTTTACACATAAACCACCCATAGATTTATTTTACCCGTGCATTTGACATTGCCATATAAAATATGGGGATTCAGGGGAGCTCTGGGCAAGGTTATTCAGCATTGCAAACGCATAAATGCCTTTTCTTGGACATGTGCTTTATTTCTGCATTTAGCACTGCTTTCAAACTGCTTAAGCCAGGCTGAGCTCCACCAGTCCAGTGAAGTGAATTAAACACTTCTGAACATTTGTAGGTATGGACCCAGGCAATAGGAAAGACTAGTCCAGTGAGGTCTTGGCATCCATGAAGCTCCTGCATAGACTTACTAGCCTCTGTCTCTTGTGAAATGGGTGTGGAACAGCAGGGGATTACGTAACTTTCCCACTACTGCTCTGGAATGCTGCCACTGTATACTCTCCTATTTTAATCCTGTTAGCATGATACAGAAGAAGGAGTACTTGGCTCTCCCAAAAGCTATTAATTTCATTATGTTTTTGGGTACTACTGTCAGTCTAAAACTCCATGGCCTGTTCCAAATAACAATTCTAAGTGTGACATCAGATTCTTTCCTCACTCTTGAACAGTAGGATGTTAATCTCCAGCAATTTTTAACCTATGAATTAGTTGTTATAAAATGCTACAATGCTTCTGTCAGAAATGTAGTGATCTCTATTTGGTTTTGTGCTTTTCATTTAGGTAGGTGTTTCTCAAACTCATCTTTGACAACTTAACCCCCTGCATAGATGAGTTTCCATGCTATACGCACCTTTATGCTACTCTATGGTACTATATACAGTATTATTAAACACTTTCTGCCTAATGGTTGCTAAAGAAGTCTAGGATTCTTTGTAAAGAAGTTTAGGTATCTTTCATTCAAGGAGTGATACTTTTTCTGGGTGTCATTAATGAACAGCCCAATTTATTTTGAGTTTTTACTTCTCATTTTGCTCTGTGTTCATGTTGTCTGTTCTTCTCGTGTTACAGTAAGTTGTATAGACCATGCTCTATTTTGTATATACATTACTCTCGTTTGATCTGATATTTTAACAGAATATTTCCCTATTTGCTTTTCTTAGGTTTAGCTCAGTCGGGTGCATGGGGCTGCTTTGATGAATTTAACCGCATTGAACTTCCAGTTTTATCAGTGGCTGCTCAGCAGATACATATTGTACTTCAGTGTAAGAAAAAAAAGAAACCTCAGTTCACTTTCACTGATGGTGATGTCGTTGACATGGACAGAGAATTTGGTATATTTCTGACTATGGTATGTCTGTAAATACATGTAAATGGCATCATTGTGAAAAATCTTTCCTATTTTGTTTTCTATAGAAACTTCCCTGTTGAAATATTGGAACTGTCAGAAAATAGTTAATGAAACTTGAACAATAATTTGGTAAAATCATTATGATATTATTTTCTCTTGTCCATATTTTTTAACTGGATCTTGGGACTTGAGGTACGGATTTATCATTAACTACATATTTTAAGGACTTTTTTATTTAATATTTGACAGATTGAGATTAAGTTTAACCCCCTCATATTTCTAGTCAAAGTCTGTCAAAATAAACTAGAACTAATTGACCACTGCAAGGACTACTGTAGTTGGTCTGGTCAGTATTTTACCATCTGTGAAGAACTTTTGACCACAGTCCTAGAAGACAGCATGAAGGAAACCATCCTCACTCTGGTTCACTGGCCTCCTGAAGATTTGTCTTTGGTGCCTGTGGACTGCTTCTAGCTGTGCAGGAGGTAAAGCAGCAGGAAAGTATAAGAATATCTTAAAATCAGCTTTGTATCTCTCCCTTCTTAGCTACCTACATACGCACAACTCAAAATGGAAGCCGTTGTCTTCAATTTAGGGTGTCCTACCTTTGAAAAGGTGTTAATGTTATCACTGTAATTTGAAAAGGAGGGCAAGTAAGTGCCATACAAAGGCCAGGGAGAATACAGTTTGGAAAGAGCTGAAAGAGATTAAGAAGTTATCACTGCACAGCTAGTGACTACTGTTGTCACAACTGAGTCATGCAGTACTCATATGAATGACTTAGACATCTTCAGTGAAAGGTCAGATCCATTAGTTTAAATTATACTCGGTAATGGCTTGCACTGCTTGACTGACTTTGCACTGAAATGGCCTGGGAATGCTCACAGGGGACAGTAACCTCCAGCACTGGAACACTGTCAAGACTGTGAGGAAGTAGCCATTTAAAAGGGCTCCAGCAAGATCTGTAAGTGGCTGTCTGTCTATATCTGAGTCTTGGACATCTCCAAATAATGTGTGATACCCCATACTTCATGAACTGCAGTATTGAGGCAACTGTGTACTGACGTGTAATTGTGACATGCTCAAGTTATCCTTCGTAATCTCGCATGTGCTCCTGTGTTTGTTAAATGATAATCAGAAAAGATAAAACTTCCTATCCTGCCATCATTATATATTGTTTGGGTTTATAAATTGCATTTTCAGAACCCTGGCTATGCAGGACGGCAGGAACTTCCTGAAAATCTGAAGATTCAGTTTCGCACGGTTGCCATGATGGTGCCTGACCGTAGCATTATCATGCGAGTCAAGCTGGCAAGTGCTGGTTTCCGAGACAACCAAGTCCTTAGTCAAAAATTCTATACACTCTACAAACTCTGTGAAGAGCAGTTATCTAAACAGGTAAAATAAATATTTGTCCAACTGGAAGCTGTCACTGGAAGGATATGGAGATAATATACTTTCATAGAATATGTAATTATTTTTACACTCATGAGCCTATGCATTTTTTAGGGTTTTCAGTTTCAAGTTCCAGAAACAGAATCTGAAATGATCATGTTGTTTTTATTTTTCACAGTAAATTGAGTAGTATAGGAAATTTGATTTGTGATTCTTAAACAGAGTGCAGTTACTGGAGAAGTTATGAGGAACAGTGTATATTGCTGAGCTGAACTTGCAGAGGACACATTTTTCAATGTCTTCACTTATGAAGGCCAGATCTATTTCAGAGGCAGTGTAAGAATTGTAAATAACTACAGAGCCCCTACAGGGTTCTGTCTTGCTGAGTGCTACTGGAAACAGAAAACTGCTGTTCCGTTTGGGATGGGGTATTTAAGTAGAAACAAAACTAGTTCTTGCCTTTCCAATGCCCTGTGCTGGCTGTCCGCTAGAGGGTCTCAATGAGAAATCAAATGAAGAGTAGATTAATTGTGGCTTAAATGCCTGCTTTGGTTGGATAGTGATGAACCTGGGCTCATTGACTACACTCTCTATTATATAATTTCAGTTCTATACCACATATTTATTACTGCCTGGCCTTTGTAAAACTAAGTTTTCTTATTGCCTCCTCAGTTTGGTAATTTTTTGTCCAGGACATGAGTCTTTCCTTCAATGTGAAAAAGGCACGTAAGCAGGCATCAGAAATTTGACCTTCTACCTCTGCAAAAGTGCTTTGCTTGTTTTGTGTTGTCACAGATTCTGGAACTGGTTCACCCTTGGACAATGTACTTAAAAATTTAATGCACACACCCAAACAAAACCTAACTGTGTACAAAACTTATTTTAACTATCTTAAGGGTGTACAATGTTTTATAAACAACGATTACTGCATCTGTACAATGAGTGCAGAATTTCTCTGTGTGGTGTGATAATTTCTTCAGCAGAAATTGCCCTGCAGCCTCTGAGATAGCAAGATTCTACATTTATTGTGTTAATCAACATACTGAAGCATATAAGCAAGCCTTATCAGTTGGCCTAGGGATCATAGGAACCACCTGAAGGACTCTGTGAAACTGTCTGAAATTCCCACCTGGAAAACTCCTGTGCCAATTAGTCAAATGCTTTGTTGTGAAGGCAGGTAGCTCAATCACCTTTTCTCAGATCAGTCCTTTGCCTCATATATGCTGATGCTAGCAAGGGAGTTCCTTGATATTTATGAAAATTAATGACTAAGTGCTCTGGGTGTGCACATGGGCACAGCCTTTTCACTCAGCTACATCACAATTTTATATCTGCATCTTACGCTTATATCTCTCTTGTAACTAAATTCCATAGTTCTTACTATGTTAGCCATAATGTCAGTGGGGAATAGTCTTTCATGCATATTTATAATTTCTTCAGGACCACCTAATATTTCTACAGTATCCATCAGAGAAGCCTGCTATGGTGATCTTTCTTCTAACCACTTATATCATATATCATATCGTGGATCCCTATACTCGGTAGCATGAGCCAGGAAGCACAGCTTTCTGCAAGCCCATGGTAGTATGCTAGTTTGCCCTGCCTGTGAGCAGCCCTTTGGACAGTCCTGCTCTTGTATAAATCCATTATATATGGTTATAAAATCAGAGAAAAACTGATTTTTTTCTCTGGGACTTCTGGAGGTAAACAGGTGTTATACCTCTTCTCAAAGTGAGATCAGCTAGAGCAGGTGGCTCAGCACCTTGTCTAGATGAGCTTTGAATATCTCCAAGGATAAACACTGCACAGCCTCTTTGGTCAAGCTGTTGAAGTGTCTGACCACCTTGTCTAGTCACCATTTTGTCTGTGAGGATGTTATTGGAGACAATGTTGAAATCTCCTGGAATGGCTCTGCCCTGCTGTGTTGTCCTTCCAGCAGATACTGGGGTGTGTCAAGCCCCATTGAGGATCAAGGCTTGCAAAGATGAGGCTAATCCCAGTTGCTGAAAGAAAGATTCATCAGCTTCTTCCTTGTCAGGATGTTTGCACCAGACATCTGCCACAATGTTGTTGAGCCCTCTAATTCTAACACAAATTCTCTCAACTGGACTCATTAGCCATCCTAAGGGAAAGCATTCCCACTCTTTCACTTTAAAGGGCAATTCCCCATCACGTCATCGTTGCTTGTCCTTCCTGAAGAACCTGTATCCATCCATTGTACCTATCCCCACACATTTCCTAGTTTGACTGTAACCCTGTACCTGCACACAGAGCTGTAATTTTTCCCTGTTTTGTTGTCATGCTGCATGCCTTAGCAAACAGGCACTTCAAATTAGCACCTGCTTCTGCTGTGAGAGCTTCTGCCACGATGCTGTTCTCTTCACCCTTCCTTATCTGCATACATACACTCGAGAAGGGTCACTTTCCACACTGTTCCACAATTCTTGACGTCTCTCTTGTCCACCACAGACTGGATCTTCTGCTTCTCAGTTGGGTCCACCACTTCCTCACTTGAATGTATGTTGTTATTGTAGTAGTAATGAAATAATTTGAAACACTTGCTAAAGTTCCTTGTGAAGTTTGTTGTGGGTTGGGGAATACATCTAATGCAATATGTCATTATATAGAGAGAGATCTAATGAGTTCATCAGATTAGATATGGGAGTCTCATGAACTGAACATATTTCTAAGAGTACAGTGGGATATAAATTGCTTCTGTGCAGTCAGAAAACTAAAATTATAAAGTACAGACAGTCTTTCTTAGAGGCGTATTTGATTAGACATTAGGAAGAAATTATTGACTGGAAGGGTACTGAGACACTGGAACAGATTGCTCAGTGAGGTTCTGGACTCCCCATCTCTAGGAGTGTTCAAGGCCAGGTTGGATGGGGCTCTGAGTAACCTGGACTAACGGAAGATGTCCCTGCACATGGTAGGTGGTTGAAACTAGATGATCTTTAAGGTCACTTCCAACTCAAACCATTCTATAGCTCTATAATTTATATTAATGTTTTTTTCCTAGTGGAACTTGTTTATTTAAATTTTTAATGGTAAATTTGAAATTCCAAATTAAGTAATGCTGGGTTTTCCAGGCAGTTGACTGGAAAGATCAGGGTCACATAAAGAACCAGTGCAATAGGAAATGGCAGAACATTGCCTGTTTTCAGCAAATGCAATATATCAACAGAAAAAAATAAACAAGCATTCACCAGCTGAACTTACCTCGCAGAAAATCTAAAAGGAATGTGCTGGAAGAAATACATGAAGACCTCCAGACATTTTATACACACAAATGCAGACTCTGTAGGAAGAGGAACTCTGACTCACAAGTAGCCAAAGGCACCCTGAGTGACTGTCATCCCCTTCGGTAAAGAACAACAATAAAGTAAAAGAATAGTCCTTAGCAAATGTAGGAAGCCCAAGGTGTCCACAAGCCTGTGAAGGAGTTATTCTGACAGAGCCCCCAAATCTGAATTATTTGGCTTTTTTAAAGGACTTCTTCCCCAGTGCCTCCTTCCACAAAGCCTCACACAGCTTAGGGAAAAACAGAAACTGAAAAGAAATACCTAACAAAGCTTGAAAGCAAGTGAGGTGATAATCCCTTTCTGAGAATCATCTCTTTAAGGTGCTTTCATATGGAGAAAACCACCAATATTCCTTTTTTTCTTTTCCCCATGGAGCAAACTACGCTTCTAGTACTGAGACTTTTTTTTCAGATTTTTAATTCTTCCTTACAAGAACATCAGCTATACCACTGCAGTCCATTTTGCTCAAGCACAATCTTTAAAGATTGCCAGTAAATACTAGCTGTTCTGTGCCATTCCTGAAAGGCAAGACAGTTGTAAAACTAGAAAACAGATTAAGGTCAATAAGTGATGGTCATCTTGAACCACCTATCATGAAGGTCAGTTGGAATGCACCAGAAATTCTGTCTTTAAAAGTCATTTAAGCTTATTTTAAATTTTCTAGTAGGTATGAAAGTATTTATTCAAATTTAACAGTCATCAATTCTATAGAATCATAGACTTTGTAAGTTGGAAGGGAACTCCAGAGGTCATTTTGTCCAACTTCTTGCTCAGCACATTACAGCAGATTGCTAAGGCACTTTGTGAGTTTTGAATATTTCTGAGGATGGAGATATTCAGTCTCTCTGGGTACCTTTTCTGTGTTTGGCCACTTTTATTGTGAAGAATCTTTTCATTGGGCAAACTGTTGCAATTTCCCCCATTGAAAATTTTGACCATTGCCTCTTTTCCTTTCACATAAGTCCTCATTTGCTGGACTCGTTCCAGTATGTCAATGATGGTCATCTAGCATGGAGAAAAAGAAATGTGTCAGTCCTTGTCATGATTCTGGGCATCTCAGTAGGACATGCCATTTACCAAATAATGATAAAGTCAGGTGGTGTCTGACTTCATCAACGTCACATAAAGTTGTTAATCTTTTTGTATTAATGTTTCCATCTGCAAATAAGATTTCCTGGCAGTATGTGGCTGTATATTCATACCTAACTTTTTCAACTGGTAACAACTTGGCACCTGATTGAATAATAGAAAGTGAGGTAGGGCAGAGCCTTGAGGAATCATCCAGTTACCTTTCTGGAGGAAAAATAATTCTTAATTAAATAATTTGCTATAAATGTTTGTCACTTTTCTTAACATTTTCTATTGATGGATAGGTTGCTGTTTCCCAGGCAACCTGATCCAAAGTTTCATTTTTGTTGTGGTCACAATGTTTTCTCTAAAAGTTAGCTTGAATCCCCCTTGCTGTAGTTAAATGCATTACTTCCTTTTCTTCCTATTCCTCCTGTCTTCCTCTTTGCAGGTATCTTTTGCATGTTGAAGACTTTTACCATCACTCATCCTGCATATTCACTCTTCCTACTTCTACAGTAGATTTTTGTATTACATTTTCCTGATATAGTATGTTTTCTAGTCAACTGATAACATTTTTTTCTTCTCAGATTTCTCTTCCATAGGGTTCATCTTCAAATGTGGAATCCAGCTTTTGGGCACAATATAGAAATGCCAACTATAATGGAAATATATTTTCAATTATCCTAAAAAGGACACTTGTGTTTTTATTGCCCGCTAAAATTGCAGATAAGTCATTGGGAAGCTTGTGACTTCAATCCAATGTCAGATATTTTTCTGCAAAGCTTTCTGCACCTAACTTGTTTCTCAACTCAATGAAGAAGAGTTGTTACTCTGTAATTGTGCACTTGGTTGTTGCCATCTTTAGTATTTTGCACTTGCCTTTAGTTAATTGAACCACACATAGATAATGTATTGAATTTCTCTTGGTAATTTTGAACTCTAGTTGTGGTCTAGTTCATCAGTTTGGTATCATCTGCCAACCTGATCAATAAGTTATATCTTGCTGAAAATTCTGGAATTTACGGAGTATAGTGTTCCAATTTGTCAGCCTGGGAAATAGGGATGGGCTCTGTACCACCAGAAAGTACACTTTCTGGTATGGACATACAACACAGAAAATATCTTCAGGATTTGATAACAACAAAACTGGAAATCTGTTTGAAAAGATGAAGACCTGTGAATTTAATCATATTGAGAAGTTCAATAACATTTATTTATTTAGCGATTTTAATTTTCAGCCCTCTCTTGATTTTTGTTTTGATCTGTTTGATCTTTATAGTTCCAATGTTGCTTTATTTCAAGGTTCACTATGACTTTGGGCTTAGAAATATCCTGTCTGTTTTAAGAACACTTGGAGCAGTGAAAAGATCTAATCCGCAAGAGCCAGAGAAAACTGTTGTGATGAGAGTTCTGCGGGACATGAACCTCTCCAAACTGGTACTGTAACACTGGTGACTTTCCCCAGTAGAGTATTTTGTTTGCATTTTTAAGGGTCTTTATTATGCACTTTGAATAGCTATTTTTCTTCGGCAGTTGGATACATTATTTTGCAGTTTTTAGTATGATTTATAAGTGAGTTGAGAATCAGAATACAGTTTCTGTGTGAGTACAATTTGTCTTTTAAAGAGAGGAAAACACGTCATAAGCTTTAGCTGAAAAAACTTTGGAAATACCATGAGATCCTAGGGGACCTACCTGGTCCTCTAATTGGCTCTTGTTTTTAATTCTTTTTACCCTAAGGAGAGAAAGGAAGAATACATTGTATTAACTTTTAATAATGTCATCAAAGATCCTTCTTAATCCAAAATTTCAATTTATACATTTCTTGGGAGTCTGTTGCCTTTTCAGAACATCATAAGAATTGCATTAAGTGAGGTAATTGGAAGCAGCTAACACCTACTTGTATAGTCTAACGTCTTTCGATAATACTATTTAAAGCATTCATCTTTCTTTTTATTGCTGTAATTAAAAGGTTATAGCATGTCTAGACTCTGTGTATTTACCTTGGGAGCCAGTTTTGTGATGGAACCAATTACTCTGTTTCTGATGCTAATCTATTCAGCGCATTGGTACATGCGTTCAAACCGATAGCAACGCTTCAGTGATTTACAGAAGGAAAAAATCATTAAAATTCCAAGGCAAAATATGATTGGAATAAATCTTGCTGGCTTATGTAACAAATGAAGAAATGTGTATGTGTATACATTGAAGAAAACTGTATTAAGTTGTTAACATTTTTATCAGTTTAAAGTATTTAATTTAGAAATTACTAGTTGTGATTTCATTGTATGAAATTAACTTCATAAAACTGATGGATAATTATAATATTTGCTTTGGAGGAGATAAGATTTTCACTGCCATCTTTTAAATGGCTTATCTTGAAGATTGTTTACAACTATAATAATAATTTTGATGAATAAATAATGGCTTTCCCCCTACTTTATCCTTGACAGGTGGATGAAGATGAACCTTTATTTATGAGTCTCATTAATGACCTGTTCCCTGGAATTACTCTGGATAAATCTGGGTATCCTGAACTACAGTCAGCCATCCAAAAACAGACAGAGGAAGCAGGGCTTATTAATCATCCACCGTGGATACTTAAACTTATTCAGCTGTACGAAACTCAACGAGTCCGACATGGTTAGCATGCTAGATGAGGCTTTGAGACTGCATTACATTTGAGACTACATTTTATTATCTGCCACTAGAATGCAGATTAATTTAATGAAAAATGTTTAAAAAAATTGTACAGATGTCATTTTTAAAGCCTATGTGGGTGTTTTGCTTAGGAAGCTGTTACAACCTTTTTTTAGTGTGCAATGCTTTGTTGTATTACATTTTTATGGGGAGTATGAGTGTGGCCATTGGTGATTGAAGTTTCTATAGAACAAGTTAAAATACATACATTAAAATCCAGAAACAGTGATTTTGTTCAGTGTTCTGAAAACAATTGTTGCCCTCACACAGAGTTCAGTCATGAAGCTTGAGCTTAATGTTACTGTGAAATTATAATGTTGAGAAGATTACAAAAAATAATCTCTCAAACCTTTACTTTGATAGATTATACCAAATGAATATATCTCTGCTATATGAGATATAATTCCAAGCGTTTTCTTTGTGATCAATTCTTGCCATTTATACTGAAGAGAAATAAGCTTTCCTCCTGCTGGATCAGGGGAGTTAGACAAGATGGACTCCAGAAGTCCCTTCCAGCTTCATCCATTCTTTGATTCTATGAAAATGCATTTTTACAGTGTAGAAAAGGCCATTGAGTAAAGTTTATCCTGTCCTAGGAAAGCTATCAAGGACACTAGTAAATTCAGGTTTATAATTCATAGCTCAGTGGAAAAAAAAAATACCCCTGCTTTGAAATGTCCCCCATACCGCTAACCTCTAACTAATGATTTTTTAGTATAATAAAGGGAAAATATAAGGGAAATGTAACTAAAGCAGCAAAGATTTATGAAGATACCATCCTTCTTATTCTCTCTTTTCATGTCATAATAAAAGAATCGTCAGCTTAAACTTACAAAATAAATGAAATACTCATTCACATACCACAATCTGAGTCCTTAATGCCTCAAACTTGTGATTCAGATTGTTGGTTAGACCGAAGAACTGGTTAGTGCTGTGCAGGCTTACTAATTTACATTCAGATTTCTGGATGCAGTGTTCCATACCAAACCATGGCAGCTATTTCTATATAGGAACCATGGAAGTTTTAATGATTTCAGCTATGATTAATGTGTCTCTTTTTAAAAGAAGCTGTTTGATCTGTGAGACACAACAGCTTCACTGTTCCTCAAAAATCTTCAGGATCCACTGTGACATTCTTCTTAGATGCCTTTTCTCTCCACACGTCCCTACTATTCCCAGGAGACCATGCAGCTCCAATTGTCTGAACAGTAGGATGCTCAGGCCTTTCTACAGAAGGTACTGCATTGAGGGAAAAAGATTATCTTTTCCTGACTTCCATTTGTCCTTCTCATGGACTTGAATTTATGGAGAGGTCACCATGGGATTTCAAATAATGAGGAAAAATCTGTAAAATTTATTACTTAGTTGAAATATGGCAGTATGTACACATGAAGTGCTTCTGTACACATACACACACACATACACGCGTAGAGATTCAGTGCATGGATCCTGAAATCTGTTTGGCACAACAGTTTTCATTGAAATAACACTGAAACCAGCTGAAAAGCCATTTGGTTAACATTGAAGAGTTTGTATTAGATTTCCCCTATATATAGGGGAACATATGTAACATATGGCAAGAGTAAGTGATTTTCTGAGTCTTCAGATTGTTTCAGGGAACATCCAGCTCCCTATAGTTTTAGAGGAAACATCACACGATCTGCATTGCACTGGATTAGGTTTGTAATTTGGGTTTGTGTATGTTCTGTACCTTTGTTGAAGAAGTTTTCAAAGCCAACTAAGGATTATGTTGTCCAGGGCTAATGGGAGTTACCTAGGTCCCTTAAATGACTTTGGAAGTCTCAGTTTGGATGTCTCATCTGATTTTGGACAGATTCTGAGCCTATTTAGTAGGTGATTTAGAAAACATAACTAAAAAAGTTCAACCGTAGGCTCAATTTATTGTCAAAGACATGATTTATTTTTCTTTGGTAACACTGATGCTGTATGCACTGATGAAATTAGGTGTGGTTGCTCTTACCTGGTTTTATGTAAGGAAGTTGTGGTAAAATGCCAGCATGGATGGATGCAGGTGCATATTTTTGTTACTTTTGCATCGGAAAGGTGCGTTTTATTTTGTATATCATTGGAAGATACTCATTCTCATTAGATAAATTTAGAAATTACTGGGTTTGTTTGCCACCATTCATGTCAATGTCATTGCATGAGAACATCAAAAGGCAGTTGTGGTTTTTTTATTAGAAAAAGGAAAAGAACTGCCTGAGGGAGGATACAGACCCACATACACTTGCCTATTATAATAGAAAGACGTTTATAGAGGCCTTTTAATAATAGTTTCAAATTCTGTCTCAGTCAACATTAAGTGGAGTGAGAAACATCCTTATGTATTGGCTTTTGATGAAAATAAAACAAGGATCGTTGATGCAATGAACCATTAAATGCTGGCACGACATATTGACATTTCATTTTAAACCATGTTTATATTGTTTTAAGGTATGATGACTCTAGGTCCAACTGGTGCAGGAAAGACAAAATGCATTAATATTTTGATGAAAGCAATGACAGCTTGTGGTGCTCCTCATAAAGAGATGAGAATGAACCCAAAGGCAATCACAGCTTCCCAGATGTTCGGTACCCTTGATGTTGCCACAAATGACTGGACAGATGGTATTTTCTCCACATTATGGAGAAAAACTTTAAAAGCAAAGAAGGTAATGGATAATGCATCATGGTAGACATTTAATACTGTTTCCATAAGGTGTCATTACCTGTCATTTATCTGAAAGGTCTTCCATTATAAAATCAAATGGGAATATGCAGTGTTAATTTTGCTTTGTGTCTGATGAGCTCAATGTGCACAAGAGTCAGAATTACATGTATATCCCAGATAGCACTAGGCTTCCCAAGCATTTGAGGTTCCAGAATTAATTTAGAAAAGATTTTAAGAGGTTTGCTTCCTTCTGTAAGCAGTTCAAACACAAAAGCAAGGTGTGTTCATGTTTTGATGTGAGAACAGGAAGGTCAATTTTCTCCTGTCTGGTTTTAATTCATTGCCACTCTATTTCACTAGTTATATAAGAATGTAAGACTTTGGTAAGAAACCAATGTAGGCATTTCCCAATTCTCTTATCAAACCTGCAGGTCATGTTTCATGGAATCATAATTACACTCACATCTTCTGAACAGCCACTCAGGTCTGACTTGGAAAACGGGAAGCCTTACTTGAAATACTTGAGTAACATCCCACAAGGACTGACTTTGTACCTGTGTCTATGACTGCATTTAACAGGAAACGTTTTCATCCATCTTCATGGATGCTGGGTTGGCTGATGTACTTTTGTAGAAGAAAGATACAATTTTCTGCTTAGTACAGCACAAATTAATTTTTGTCACTATTTCTTAATATCCTTTTTGTTGCGACACAAGATAACAAAGGAAGAATTAAAATCACTGAGCAAATTATAAAAAATGCATTTTTAGATTGCTTTTTTGCTGAACACCAAATTATGGCATTATTTATATCTAAGAGTACATTTTCTGATATTACATGAATGTGTATTTTTGGTCAATGTAAGTAAAGTTGAATGTGTGTGTCTCTCCTTTTTTTTTTTAGGGGGAGCATATCTGGATAGTTTTGGATGGACCGGTTGATGCAATATGGATTGAAAATCTGAACTCTGTTCTGGATGATAATAAGACCCTTACTTTGGCCAATGGAGATCGTATTCCGATGTCCCCCAATTGCAAAATTATTTTTGAACCTCACAACGTTGACAATGCTTCCCCTGCCACAGTTTCTCGTAATGGGATGGTCTTTATGAGTTCTTCAGTGTTAGACTGGAAGCCTATTTTAAGGGCTTGGCTGCAGACACTACCTGTTACATACTCTGATGTCCTATGGAATTGCTTTAATGATGTATTTCAGGTACTTAATTAACTACTTCAGAAAAAAAATTGCATTTTTTTATTCTGTATTTAATGAAGCATTGCTTCTTCTTAAGTGATCTTTCAATTATTTACATTCCTTTGTTTATGTAATAAACTAAAGATGAAGGATTTAAAAAAAAAAGAAAAATATCTCTATCATTAATAAATGACTGAAACTATAACAGATGAATAATCTGAATTGTTTTGCCTGCATATGATAGTTGGCAGTGAATTGTTAAACCTGTGATTATTCTATATTACATATTGGCAAAACAGATACTCTCTTTGCTTGTAATTTTAATACTGCAATTTTAATTCTGTTAGGACCCAAAGGAAGTGGGTAAAGTTCTTATTTTGTTTTAAATATAAAGAAGTAAATTAGCTATTTTTAAAAGACATTCTATAATTCAAATTAATCCAGGGTAGTTCTGTGCTCTGTGCTGCTCTGAAGCTCTGACTATAGTTCTGAAGTTCTGACTATAGTTGTCTCTTCTGATTTTATTATCCATGTTCCTGTTCCAATGGAAATTTTTGAAACGTCATCTCTTTAATACATTTTCTGACTAAATTGTGATCAATCAGTAGATCAAAAGCAAGAATCCTGGATGTTTTTTCCCCTCTGTTTGGCCTTACTTTACTGACTCCTTAGAAATGTTCCAGAAATATTATGGATGTTTGTACTCAATACTGGGTATAAAAGGATAATCTCAGTAGTATACTTGTTCAATCACATGGAAATAATTTTTTTTTGCTTTTGAATGTTTTTAAAGAAATACTTATGCCTTTGCAACCTTTCAGTGTTGTTATCTTCTGATTTCCTTAGTATCTGTGAAATAAATGCAACTTCCAACATACCTTGGTTTTCCATAAGCTTGCTCCTGCCTGTTTACTCATGTAATTGGTGTTGGATTTCACAGGGGTTTTTCTTGTAATATTTTTCATTGCTCTTGCACTTTGAAAATGCAGTTTTTAATGAACTTTGAGTGACATTTCAGAAAGGTTTTTATAGATCATGATAAAAGCAGTGATTGATATATGTTTACAATGCCCTGAATGTTAACAAATATCTTCTTTCTACTTTTCATTTCAGTGCACGTTTACTTTAAAACCAATGTTTAACAAGCTATTCATTTTGTTCTACCTCCAAAACATAATGGTATGACATAGCATTTACTGCAGCAGCAAGAGAAACAATTCTGATAATGAGTTTTAAAATATGCTTCCAAAGTAATGCATATGTGGGTCAATTTACTGCTTTTTTTGCCACAATTCTATTTATATTTTATGCTACAACTTGCTCTGAAAACATAACAACAACATTTAAAATGCCCAAGCCTGAAGCAATAGCAATAAAGTCCAGAAAAATATGTATTTTATTAGATTAAGAAATGAAAATGCAGTGAAATATGAAGTTAGTTCAGTGCTGAAGGCTGCATTTAGAACTATCAAAATGTAAATGAAAGCTGTCATGCTGGCAGTTTTCTTTCACTTTTAATGTGCTGTCTTTGCTTCTCGAATAATAGAGGCAATAAAAGTGATTTTACAGATGAGAGCAACACTACTTTTGTGTTCACATGGCTCTTTTTATAGTTATTATTTTCTCCCACATTAAAAAAAAAAAGATAAAATTCAATAAGAAAATTTTTAAAATAAGTTTCATCAACAGTGATAGTCAAACCCCAGATACAGACCTTGGTGAACTTAATGCTAGTATTAAGAAAAGCATGGGTATAAACATCTTAGATCTGATTTTTCAAAGAAAATGAAGATTAGACTATAGATGGAAGTATACTAACCAAGGAGACTCAGTCTTAAGTAGACATATAGAGACTTTCTGAAATCAATCTAAACTCAACTAAAATAGATGTAAGACAACAGCTATAATAATTCCAATTTGCTTACAAAACACTCATTTTTTACGCTAATCAAAATAGTATTTGGCACTGAAAGTCTTCATGTTGGATAAAGTAATTGCAATTGTTAATAAAGGTGCAGCAGGTAGCAGTAATGGAGGAGGAAACAGCAGAGAATAATAGTTGTGAATTAGTGGAAAGAATGTATTTATTCTTTTAATGTATATTATAAATGGCACTGTAAGTCATCATTTTTTATACATTAAAAAAAAAAACAAAATCAAAGTATGAAAGACAAAAACCAATCCAAGTCCCAAACCTAACCTTATTTAGATTATTTTAGAGTCCTTTCTATTACCACAGGATTTTTTTTTTAAACGGTGATTGAGGGGCTGGAATTTCCCCCTTCCTTTCCCAATTCTTTCTTCTCAGCAACATTTCCTGCTCCGCAGTAATTTCAAATAAACTCCCATCCCTATAAAAAGACTCTACTCTCTTAAATTTAGAAGCTCTACTGCCAATTCCTGGTCTGTGAATGATGCTGCTACCTGTCAGCAATGGAATTGCTTAGCTGATGGAAATAATTATCTGAGACAGTTTCAGAGAACTGAAATAATTTCAATAATTACCTGAGTGATGTTATTGAGATGGTCTGCAAGGTGTGAAGCTCAAACCAGTGACGGATATTATGTGAATAACATAAATTTCAGCACGTCTATGTATTGTTTGAATGAAAAAAATGTAGCAGCAACTTAAGTTTCAGATGTGACTAATTTTCCCTCCACATTAAATCTCACACTAATCCAATTTGTGTAAAGGCTGGTATTGCCCCTGAAGCATAGAGCTGAATATATAATCCAAAGAGTTTCTTACCTTTAATATATAAATACTGATGTTCAAATTAATATTACAAGTCTTAATAACTTTCTGAGTTGTTCTTTTGCTTGTCTAAACCCTTTGATTATATTACCAGCTTCCTGTCCTGAAGAGTATTCTGTAGTCCAGTGAGTTCTATAGTGATTATACTCTGTGCAAAAGGATCTTTCTTTCATACGACTTTTTAGCATCTGACTTCATTTTTCAGTCTCCTTGTAATGGATAGCAAATTCCTCATCCAAATTCTTTAAAATTTATGTATATTTCTCATGACCCAACTAATTTTTCCAGTCCCCTTGTCCAAAAAATTCATGCAAATTTCTGTGTTAATCTTGCATCCTTTTTTCAGCCATGTATTGTTTTTAGAAATTGTGGTAGTAATAAAATACTAGCATATATGGAACTGATTCCTTTTCATAAACTCAAAGAAAAAGAAAACATTAAAAAACCCTTCATAAACTTCAGAAACCTCACTGGAATCATGAGTACCATAAAACTAGTTCTGGTGAAAATTGGGCTCTTGATAGTACAGAATACTTTGACGCATGAAATATCTTTATTCTGTGTGTGTCAAATCAATTATTAAACAATTTACAGTGCCCTGTGAGACATCTAGTCTATTTTACAGATGAAGAAGCTGAATCTCAGTGAGACTTAGCCCCAGATTATAAAAGTCTTAGATTTGAATTTCCCACACTGCTTGTGGGCACTCCCCTGTGACACCCACAACACCCCCAGTTACTCAGTTGAGCACCCTATGTCCCACTGGGGACAAACCAGGCATTTTTGAGGGAAAGCCACAAAAGGCAGCACACAGCGGTGGTGGCAGTTTTGCTAGTCAGCAAGGAATAACAAAAGAAGCGAGACAGAGTGGGTGGCATCCCTGCCCATGGTGGGGTGAAGGAACTAGATGACCTCTAATATCTCTTGCAACCCTATCCATTCTATGATTCTGTGTATGCCCACACTCAGATTGTCTTCTTATACCACTTATCCTTGAGCCTACTCCAGATTAAGATGCCTAAGTGAGTTTTTGATCTCAAAATATATTTTTGTTGTGTGTGTAACCTGGTATTCTAGTGGGATGGAACTCAGGAGGATGGGTAAAAATATTGATTCCTCCTCTGTAACAATAAATATCAGCATAGGGCACTTGGAGAACTTCAGTGGCAAAAATTAAACTGAAAAGTGAAACAAAGCTGGTAAGCATGTGGGTAAACAACAGCTCAGTGATTTTTTAGAAGTATCTAAGTATTGTTTATGTCTTTGGGTGATTGAATGTCTCTGTTGTCTTAGCTTTCTCCCTGACAGGACATGACATTTATAAATGGAATTCCTCCAAAATTACTATGTCCCATAGTATCCCTCTTATACTTTCACTTCCTAGAATGAGTGGCCAGTGTTGATTTCTAATGATTACGAGGGCAAATGGAACCTATAGGGAGAGTATTATATTAAAGAGTGTTGAACAAAGGTGGAAGTAGGTTATGATTTACATCAGCCTGTACTACTGGATGGCAATTGATATTTTAAATTTTGCACTGCAAATCTCAGGGACGACTTTACATCGATTTGAAACTTTGCTCAAGATGTTGCAAAACAGTTGAGAAAGGCAGACACGGTAGCCATCACTATGAAGAAACCTGACAAAAGTCCAACTTCCATTAAAATCAATTTTAAAAATTATTTTTGGATTTTGCCAGGATTCTACAGGAAAATGAGAATATTGGTTTCAAGAGGGACTGGTACAGTATGGTGCAGTCAGAACAGATCAGACAGAAATTTATTGTGGTGAGCTTGTGCATTATATATATATGTATCATCAGTGCTTTTATCTTCCTACTACAAAAATGAGTAGAAAAATCAGTGGTCGATTAAAATCTCCAGTGGAGACCACAAATGGCTGGCAGATCCCTGAAGTAACTGAAAAGCAGTCTTCAAATTGATCTTCAGGAAATTACTCTGTGGAGCTCATACGAGTAGCTCTGCTGACTCTGGTACATAAAAGTTATTTTTCTAATATGCTATTGTTAGAAAAAATTAATGGTCAAAGTCTGAATATTTATAAGCCCAGAAATGGAGAAAAATGTTGTTTTGAAATAAAGTTCAGAATATATTTGAAAATAAGGAATTGGTGTCATCTAAGAATAAACCATCCCATTGAAACTGGTAGAGTCTTTAAATAATGTTTTTTTTCTTCCCAGGATGTGATGGATTTTGTTTTCTCTGCTGTGACACCAAAAATGTCGATTTTAGAATGTATGTACATCAAGCAAGCTATTGACCTCCTACAGGTAGATATGGCATCCGTTTTTCTCTCTCAGACTCTGTGATTTGTTCTAGGAGGGCAGTAGTTCTGTATTGCATCCACTTTGCAGGGTTTGCTGTCTGGCCGAGACGAGAAACTGCTCAGTGAGGAACATATTGCTCGCTTGTTTGTTTTTGCTGTGATGTGGTCAGCTGGAGCCCTTCTGGAGTCAGATGACAAGCTGAAAATGGAGCTGTTCCTACGGAAGCACTCTGCAGTGAAAGAGCTTCCAGTTGTGAATGGAGAGGAAACAGTGTTTGAATTTGGTATCAATGCCTGTGGCCAGTGGGAGCACTGGTCAAAGAAGGTTCGTATGCTGCAACATGCTAAGCTTTCTTAATGAGTATACAAGATGTATTTGGTAAGAGACATTTTATTTCAAGCCCTACATAATTTGGTTAGGAAGATAAACCCTACGTATTTCTCAAGAGCTTCTTTTTTTGAACAGTATTTTTCTTTTCCCCATAAATGTCTTCAGCAAAGAATAGAAAAGCGCATTTGAAACAGCTTTGAAAGTGAAACAGAAATGATCTTAACTCTGTCTACTGTCTATCACCTTACTCTTTAAGAAATTCCAGCAAGGAAAAGCTTTTATCAGGTACTGGAGGAATGAAAATATCCTATTAGTCTAACACCCTTTTAGAAAATCATGGCAAGATACTGATTGATTACGAAAGGATAGTTGGCTTTCAGGAAGAAAAGTTTTGCTGATGTAAATTTTATAAAGTACATTTGATTTTGTGTTCTGATGCAAAGTGACTGTGTGGGCAGGTAGGAATTCTCAAACTTTTTGCATGTCTTTCTTATGCAGGTCCCTGAATATATTTATCCTAAAGATTCAGTGCCAGAATATACTTCCATTCTAGTTCCAAACGTAGACAGTGTCCGAACAGACTTTCTAATGCACACTATCATGAGGCAAGGAAAAGCTGTTTTGCTAATTGGGGAACAAGGAACAGCAAAAACTGTTATGATTAAGGTAGGTGGAATGGAAAAACATATGTAATATATTAATATGATAACATTGCAATAGTTGACATTGGCACAAATGTTAAGCTGAAGTTGAGAATAGTGTGATTTTTCTGCAGAGTACATTCTAGCATTCTTACAGAGGCATTTTGCCAGTACTCACATGGACCACAAGCAAAAAACCCTGTCTCTACACTTTAGTATAAAGGTTTCTTTTAAACTTTGCTAACTGTGGCCACAAGGTCAGATGATAAATGCTCTTTAATATGCTTTCTTTTCTTTTGAGTAGCCAAATGGAAGATTTTCCTAAGAAAATGTTGATCCTTGCAGGCTTTTTTATTTTCCTGTGCTTTGTCTGTGGTGCCATGTGTGAACTGATCTTTTGTAAACCCGTGTTGCACCGCCTTTCTTCAAAAGCCAAATGAAGAGAAAAAAAGAACTTCCTTCTGTAGTCAGGGTGGTTTTCAGAGGGTAAATTTACTGTTTATTATCTGCTCTCTCAATTTCTTCACTGAAAATGACATGTTCGTTCTCTAGAAGAAAATAACTACAGGATTGCTATTAAATTAACAAATACATGCTTTCTGTATTATAAAATGGTTAATCATATGACACTTGAAAAAAAATTAATAACTTAATACAGAATAGTCAGTAATCAAAAGGCTGAACAAACCCAGATGTCATACCAAACTTGGCGTCCCTTATTTAAAAAAGTGGAAGCATCATGTTTTTCAGCAGGGTTTCTGTATTTTTCAGGGGAGTGTGTCCTTGATCAATGAGAGGTAGCTAAATAAAACTAATCTTGGGACAGCTGAATTGGCTATACAGGTATATGTACGTCCACTGGAGGATTTGCAGAGGTCTTGAAATGGAAAATAGCTGAAAAACACTGGCCTAAACTGACCTTTGGCTTTCTTAAAATCTGGAGCCATTTTGTGTGCCCCGGCCATGTTCTCTCTGAGCCCTGACAGAGAGTGAGTTGTACCTGTGCCAGCAGCCACTAATACTATTTTTTCAGCATAGCTGTCCGTGCCAACAGGCATGCCGGTGTAATGTCAGCTTCTGTTCCTGGCACCAGCTGGGGAACTATTTTAGCAGAGTGAAGAGGCGGGGTCTGGGTGGTGGTCTTGATATACCGCACACTGGATTTTGTCCAGATACTGGCAACCTCCAGCTTTCAGCTGCCATTCCTGTCCCTAAAAATAATTGGAACTGATTCTTGGGAGTTGCTTACGCTGAGTCTATGCTATAGAGCAGAGTATGTTCCTTACACGAGGGAGCATAATGCCAGCAGATATTTGATCTCATATAAGGTTAGGAGTGAGTGCTAACTGCCTTCACAACTGTTCCCCTTCTGCTTGCATCTTCTGTAGAATTTTGCTTTACTACACCTTGTGGAAAAGAAACTTCCAGATATAAACAGTGGATTTAATGTAAAAGTAAAAGAGTCTTAATATAGAACACTTCAGGTAGTAATCTGAATTAATCGGAATAATCCTCGGTGTTGAGTAAGCCATCAGTATAAATCAAAATAAAGAACTTATAATGGAATGTTAATTTAAGACCTTTATTCTCTGTACTATTAATTCATGAATTGCAAAAAATTTTAAAAAGTGATGTTAAACTAGTAAAGGACAGTTGAAAATTCCCTGACAGTTTAACTAACAAAAGTAATCCTATTCAATACCCTTTTCTTTTTAGAAGATAGTTCTCACTTCTGTACTGTGCAATATTACTGTTACCCTGTAAACATTCTGAAATGCCATAATGAATAAAACACAAACGTGTTTTTTGAATGGTTGAGAATTCGTAGTTGCAGTTTGTTGACCTTGGCCAGCTGCAAGGCCCTCACCCAACTGCTGGTTCCCTCCCCCTCCTCAACAGCAGAGGGGTTGAGGTAAAGACAGGGAGATCTCAACTCACAACTACTGCCGTGGGAAAAACATTTGACTTGGGGAACACTTTTAAAATTTATTTCTAATTAAAAATAGAATTGGATGGTGAAAAACAAAGAGAATACTGAAAACACCCTCTTCTCACACCTCTCCTCTTCTCAGGCTCACCTTCACTCCTTCATCCCTGACTCCTTTACCTCCTCCCTGGCCAGCAGTGCAGCGGGATGAGATATGGGGGCTGTGGTCAGTATGTAACAGCTCCACTCTGCCTCACCTTCATTCTCACATTGCTCTCTCCTCCCACATGGGATACAGTTCTTACTGGGGCTGCAGTTCTTCATGAACTGTTCCAGTGTGGGTCCTTCATGGGGTCACAAGTCCTGCCAGCAAACCTGCTCCAGCATGAGCTTCTCTTTCCACAGGTCTGCAGGTCCTGCCAGGATCTCCAGTGTGGGTTTCCCATGGGGTCACAGCCTCCTTTGTGAGGACCTGCTCCAGTGTGAGGTCCTCCATAGGCTGCAGGTTGATCTCTGTTCCACTGTCAACCTCCATGGAATGCAGGGGACAACCTGCCTCACCATGGTCTGTACCACAGGCTGCAGGGGAATCTGTGCTGGAGCACCTGCTGCCCTTCTTTCTGCTCTCACTTTGGTGTCCACAGGGCTGATTTTCTCACATTTTTTCACACTTCTCTCTCAGCTGCCAGGCAGCATTTTGCCATTCCTGACCCAGGCTGAGTGTCTCCAGTGGGTCTGCTGGAGGTGGCTGGGACTGGCTGTGTCTGGCATAGGGAAGCCCTGTCCTTTTCTTGCGAGGGGCTGCCCCACAGCCCCAGTGGCAGCACCTGGGCACCTGCACCTGCTACATGAGCTTTGTACAAATTGTTGGAGCCCTGAGGAGAGGTCTGAGCGCTGACCTGCACCAACCCCTCAGCTGTCAGGAGTACGCACCAAAGGCAGGACTGTTGCATATACACTGCACATGTAGGTTGTCGTTTATGTGAGGTCTGAAAAAAACCCTATTTCTGAAGGGCACCTTTTCTTGAACTGCTATCACTGTATCCACAAAATTAACAATATTCATCAAAATATTTTGAGGGGATCTAGCTGTAGCTTCCTTTCTGTTGTCACACTGTGTGTCTCACTGGAGTTGTTCTTAGAGCACTTCATCAGCAATGATATAGATTTATTTTTCTGAGGTGCCAAAATGGGAACATTTCTAGTCAACCCTCTTATTCAGATAAGAATTCAGATGATATTCAACTTCATCATCTTTGCAGAAGAATGGTATTTTAAAAAAGAAATTATGTTGGAAATATGGAATTTTTTATTACTATTTCTAAGCTCCAGGACTTTTCCTAAACAAAATATTTCCTATGCTATATATATATATCCCTTGGTGTGACTCCAGGGTTATGCATTTTTATTATAAAACCTCACTAAATATGAAAAGTGGAACTTTGTTGCTTTGGGGCATCCTCAGCAGCTGTGGGAATTGTTCATATTCATAAAATTCAGAGCTTTCTTTCTTCATTAAGGGAAGATAACTATCAGTAAGTGTGATGTAGCTGGGTTTAATTTTACACTGCCGTTCCTACACTGCTTTTGTTTTAAGAGTTTTGGTGTCGTAGTGTAAACATGAAAATGGATTAGTTTTTTCTCTTATTCCTTGCAGTCTGCTGTAATAGATCATCACCAACAGCTTAAATTTAGAAAAACCCTGACAATTGCTAATGCAAAGTTTATTTGCATCGAGTTGGCATGCATCTACTTGTTGTAGTATTTAGTGAAGTCTATTCAGAGTTTATAAATTTTAATACTTAAAAATTTTATGCAAAACATTAACTGACAGTTTGTTTGAATTTCAAGTTGCAGATGGTGTATTTATCTTATATAAACTGTGTTTGGAGATTTTGAAGTTAATAGCAGGACCGAGGTTTTTGCAGGGCTGCTGAGCATCTGCATCTCCTTTTGTCTGAATTCACCTGGAGTTACTGGTGCACTTAACTTAAAATTTTTTTATCTTGCAGAATTACACAAGCAAGTATGATCCCGATGTTCACTTGACCAAATGCCTAAACTTTTCTTCTGCAACTCTGCCACGTATGTTCCAAAAGAGCATAGAAAGTTACATAGGCAAAAGAATGGGGACTACACAGGGCCCTCCGGCAGGGAAGAAAATGACTGTCTTTATTGATGACATCAACATGCCTCTGATTAATGAATGGGGTGATCAGGTAAAAGGAAAATATTAACATTTGGGAGTTGGTGGTCTTACCATTGTTGCTGATGGAAATACTAATCTGTGGGTTGAAAAAATGGGACAGGTCAGAAAAAAGGTATCATAATATGGATTAGAACAAGTATGTTTACTAAAAACAATTTCCCCAAGCCAATTTTTGACACGACTAATAAGCTGCCAGTCCCAAAAGATCAAGAACGGTGTCAAGCCACCTGGTGCAATCATTGTAGTGTTTAAGCCATTTTGGTTTGGTTGCATACAAAGCCGGTAGGATTTCCAAACTAGCAGTCCTGAGAACCAGTTTGGGAAAGGAAGCATGCAAATCCAAGAAACACTTAGAGATTTTTCTTTGATCTGCTCTGGACTTTAAATTGCAGTTACTATTATGTGAAATCTAAGCTGGTAGTGAGTCTAAAGAACAAGACTTATGAGGAGCGGCTGAGGAAACTGGGGTTGTTGAGCCTTGAGTAAAGAAAGCTCGGGGGAGATCTTATTGCTCTCTACAACTACCTGAAAGGAGGTTGTAGTGAGGTCAGTGTTGACAGGACAAGAGGAAATGTCTTCAAGTTGCACCAGGAGAGGTTTAGATTGGATATCAGGGAAAATTTTCTTCACCAGAAGGGTTGTTGAGCCCTGGAACAGATTACCCAGGGAAGTGGTAGAGTCACCATCCATGGAGGTATTTAAGAGAGGTGTAGATGTGGCATCTGGGGATATGGCTTAGTGGTGCATTTGGCAGTACTGGTTTAATGGTTGGACTCAATGAGCAAAAAGGTCCTTTCCAACCTAAACAATTCTATGATCACAGTTGACATTAAAAACTAGCATACTGTCTTGTGGTATTGATAAAAGAATACTTACAGACCTATACTCTGAAAATATGACAAAATAAAAAAAAAATTCTTCTGAGAAAAAGCATTTTTTCTGCTTCCAGTAGAGCTCTGTAATCATGTTCTCTCACTGCCTCTGTACAAATGGACATGTAACTACAATTTGTGCTAAATTAACCATTCTTTGTCACTATCTAAGTACCTGTGTCAGTCTGAAGATATAGCCTGGACTGAAAATTTAAAGTGCTGTTTTTTCTTAAATTGAAATTATGCAAATCCAGTTGAATGTCTGACTTCCTGTCCACAACTACTTAGCACATGAAGCTTACATGCAGCCAGTGCACTGCATCTGAGTGCTTGGATGCCATGTTGCATGTTGACAACCCTGAAACACCTAAATTCTTTGTTTCTTTTTTTTTTTTTTTGGCAATATTTAGATCACCAATGAGATTGTAAGACAGCTGATGGAACAGAAAGGTTTCTACAGTTTGGAGAAGCCAGGGGAATTCACGAATGTGGTTGACATCCAGTTTGTAGCTGCTATGATTCACCCTGGGGGAGGTCGGAATGACATCCCACAGCGCCTGAAACGCCAGTTCACCATCTTCAACTGCACACTGCCTTCTAATTCCTCTATTGATAAGATATTTCAAACAATAGCTGAAGGCTATTTCTGTGAACAACGACATTTCCCTGCAGAAATATGTAAACTGGCTTCGGCATTTGTATCTACAAGTCGAAAAGTTTGGCAAATGACAAAAGCAAAGGTAAAATTACATCTATTAAGCCTTCGAAACATCTGACCCAGGCCTTTTCTACTGATGTGTGTGTTTGTAGTTCATATTGTGAAGCTGTGACCTATGTGTGTCACTGCTGGCTGATGCCTCTGTTCTGAATTGGTTGCTCTCAGCACCAAGTTAGCTGACAAAAATCCTAATCACGTGCAGTGTCTTCTGTAGCTGATATAAGTATCACATTATATACATATAATATAATAAGCATAGCTGATAGGAAGATTGAGAGATCTTCCAGTTGAGAAAATGTTGAGAGCACAAGAAACCAGAAATTAAAAATTAGATAGGAATCTTTTGTAAAGCTGTTTGGGATTGTGAGAAACTTTAAAGATCTGAATTAGAGGAAAGAAGTCAAATTTGGCAGAAAGGGAATCAGTTCAAAACAAATAAAATCTGGTATTTAGTAATTTATAAATATTTACTTTTTCCATTTCAAACAGACTGTTAAAAACATTTGACTGCAATTCTGTGGCAAATTTTCCTTTGAAAGAGACAAAAAAATATTAGGTATAGAATGAAATTTGAAATGAACAAAACTACAGCAGAGAAATGTGTGTCAAATTTGTTCTTCTTCTGAGAAAAGTGGAAGAGAGTGGTGGGAAGATAGGGATTTATTAAATGATATTTCCTAATGCAGTAAAGGTTGGTCAGAATTTCACAATCAACTAACTGCAGATCTAAACTTTTTTTGCACACAGAACTAGAGAGACTTGTAGCAAAACTATTGACTAGTCAATATTGACCAATATATTCAACAGAATTGGTGCTTATTACCACTAATTAACTTCCTTTCCTAGAGAAAAAGGAGCTTTTGCTGAGTTGTAAATATTTTCCCAAATATTGTTTTCTCTTTTTTTTTTTTT
>VZTE01011291.1:0-65999 GCA_013397775.1 Eulacestoma nigropectus | reverse complement strand
GCCTCGCCTCGCCCCGAGCCGAGCTGAGCCGGCCGTCGGGAGCGGCTGCAGAGCCCGCCGGCCCCGCCATGGGCTGCTCCAGCAGCGCCCGCAGCCGCCCCCAGGAGCCGCCGCCGCTGCGGGGTGAGCGGGGCCGGGGGAGCCGGGCGGGGGGAGCCGGGCGGGGCTGCCCGCGGAGCTCTCCGGGGGTGCGGGGCCGCGCTGCTCTCAGGGTGGTCCCATCCTGTCCCGTCCCGTCGCGGGGAAGGCGCCGCGGGTGCGCGTCCCGCAGAAACCCCGCGGGCGCAGAAGCCCGTCGGGCTTCTCTCGGCTTTTAATTCTGCCCGCGCAGTGGAGGGAACTGCGCCCCGAGAGTGATGGCTTCGAAACTGGTGTTTCTTGTGAATGAATGCCTAAGTCCCTTCCGCTCCGCAGGCTTTTTTTGTTTGTTTAATTTCCAGGTCCTGCTGTTGGTCCTTTTGTGTAGTACCTTGTCAGTCTAGTGCCCTTTCTTCCCCCCTTTAACAGAATAGTGAACTAGCAATACCTGACCCCAGTATCCTTCCTTTTTCTTACAAAATCCACCCAGACACAGTGTGTAGCATTGGCAATGTTGCTATTGCTTTAATTGGCTCAAGTCACAGCAGACTAATTTTGTGAGCAAGGTATATTTGTAGGATGTTCCATAAGAATATCCTCGCTATTCAGTGGAAGTAAAACAAAACTTTGCTTCCATATTCATCATATTTAGCTCTTTGCTCCAAGGAAGGTTTGGAAAGACTTCTGTAAGAACCTGAATGCTGCAGTTACAGGAATTGGCCTCTCCAGAAAGATACATCTTGAAGGCAGATACATAAAAGTTGTTTGCATTTCATTTTACTGCATTTCTTTCCTATATTCTTGAATTATGATCTGTTGTTGTTACTCTGCCTGCAGCATCCATGGTTTTTGTATGGGTTTATATCCTGTGTGTTGTCTTGAGGTGCTGTGGCTTGTGACTGCAGAGAGGAGAGCAGGCTGTATGGGCTGAGCGTTGTCTGTGTCACTCCAGAGCCAGCACACATCTGCAAACCGAGGAGCCCTGCTGAAAGTATCAGCAGAAACCTATTTATATTGTATCTGCTATCTTGTTCACCTGGTCAATTTGCCTTTCTCGTCTGGTTCACTCTGCCTTTCCATCCTCCACTGAAAGATACCTGCACAGGAACACTGAAGGGCTCAAGGAAACAGCAAAAGTAATTTATTCTGAGTATTTTAAGTATTCTGTATAAAAGCATGGTCAAGGCAGGATAGGTTATGAAATGTACTAAATACATACACTGATGTCATGGTAACGATAAAATGTAGTTTGTAATTACAGCTGAAAGATCTGCTTTAATTGGGCAATTACTAACCAGGTATGTTAACAATTTTCTAATTTACTTTAACAAGAAAAGATAATTTGAAAAAAAACTTCTCTAAATATGTTAGTAGAGGAAAATGTATTTAATTTCCTTCCATTGATGTGTAACTCACAAAACTTTGAGGCTTTTCCAAAAGGAAAGAAAGAAGGCAAAGGAAAAATACTGTAGCCGTGGCCCACTTAGATTCACTGTGTTTTTCTTTGTTTCTCCAGCTGAAATAGTCTACAGCAGGGAAAATGAAAATTTTAAATTTAAAAATAAAACAAAACCAGAAGGAATCCTAGGAATGCTGACTGCCACATGATGTTAATTTTTCTTGGGGATAAAGGTATTGAACAGATTACTGAGAGGATTTATTTTTTCCATATTAAGGAATTCTTTGCATTTCAGATGAGAGCAGAGGAATGCTTCCAGGGTTTCCAGCAGTGCAGATCTTGTGTTGCATGGCAGTATTTTATAATCTATTTTATAGTCTAATTTGTATGAAACATTTTGATGAAGAGAGGGCTAGCTGGAAGTTACAGGGCTGATGTTTATAGGGGCTGCAGGAGATTCCTAGTAATAATACATTTGAATTGCTTCTTTTACTGCTAACACGAATTAAAACTCTGTATAATGCGCTAATTTTCACAGCTCATTTGTTTATGTCTGTAGGTTTTAAATGCTCCCTGTCCATCTGGCACCGAGCAAGGTGAAGGCATGGAAAGTGTCTAAAGGGAAGCAAAATAAAAATGTGAAAAGATCGAATGTCGGGTCTCTGAGTATACGTTGCTTTTTAAATCACTGTTTAGAATAGCTTAAGTTTAAGATTTACTCACTGTTATTCTGGTTGGGTATCTTGTTTCACCTTGAGCTTCATTTTAGGACAAGGAGTGCTTGGAGGACAAGGTGTGATAGAGATCTAGAGAAAGTAATCAGGGAAGTATAGTTGCTGTTTCTCGTAATGCAAGAACTGCCACTTGATGAAATGACCAGCAGCAGGCTTAAAAATAGCCAGGATATGTTTTACAGGGGATGTAAGTGGGCTGCAGCCCTCATTGCCATTGGTCATAGTGGAGACTGAGTGTAAACAGATTGAAAAGGGGCTTGAACAGGTTGACAAAGGAATTCCACTGACAGATTGACACTCAGCCCCGTGGGCTGGGGCCCTCTGCTCTTTCCCCTGCCCTTCGGCAGCTGTCAGAGGCAGGGTCTTGCCCTGGGGGGGGGTCTGTGGTCTGAGATGCGTAGCTGAGTTTACTTTCTGTTGTTTGAGTTGCATTATAAATTGCCATACCACTGTGGATTTGGAGGGGTTGGTTGGAACTTAGACGGTTTGACAGTTCCTGGGACAAATGAGATTTTATCTGTCTCATAGTCAAAGTTGCCTTCTGTCTGTCTCAACAGTCCAGATTCCCACTTCTTGCTCTTCTGGCTTAGCCATCCTTCCCTGGGTCTGTAGGCACATGCTGACTAGGTGAAACTTGCTGGGAGGTGTTTTGTTTGAATGTCTTGAAAGAACTGTAAACTTACTTTAAGGGCAGCAGTATTCAAGCAGATGTTTTAAGAGCAGGGTGTATTACTTTTTTTTTTCTGTTCATCTATGTCTGTATGAACATATACAGATGTGTTCATCTATGAACAGTATCATATGGTTCTGCTTACTGGCTTTGACACTGCAATCATAATTTTCTCAGAAAATACAGTTTTTCCTGTTTTGTAATTATTATATGAACAGATTTCATGCATGAATTACCAGGGGTTTCATCCTGACATTCTTTAGGAAAAGGTTAAGTACAAGACCCTGTCAAACTGAATTTAATTAGAATGTTAGTAAGTCAGTCTGATAGGTGATATAGCTCATTTTGAGCCTTCAGCTTTTATCCTTAAATACCTGTCAAAGCAATTTTGTCAGTTCTTTATTCATAAATTTTTTCTGCCAAAGCCCATTGCTTTACTAGCCAATAAGTTGATGAAAGATGAAAGAAGTGGAAGTTTTAATTTGTTTAGGCTTCCTGTAGTTGAATTTTATATTAGACAAATCATACTATGAATGGTAGTTTAGTACTGAAAAAGACAGACAAAGTGGTTTTTGTTTTAAGAAGCGGGCACTGCTCATCCTCTGGGTTCTCAGGGTTTTTATTCAGCCCACCTGAAGGTACCACCAGAACTTCTCACATGCAGCTCAGGACAGCAGCTCCCTCATACTCCCCATGTTGATCCTGTGCTTGGTTTGGGGCAGGAAAAGGTGCTTCCTTGCAGTGTCACCAGCAAACTACCTGCACACTGCAGATTCATAAGGCAAAATGTAATAGAACATTGACTTGCAAACAGGTCTGCTCTCTTCATATAAAAATATATTATATGCTTCAAATGAAAATTTATTTTTAATGTAAGAGCAGCACCATCCTCTACTGGATGTGTGGATATGCGCAGCAGACCTGTGAGGGAGTATTATCCGTAGCCAGGAGGGAGCTCTTTGAGAGGTAGTGCTTGTGTGGTTCACTGTGGGTTTAGTTGTCATCCAGTTTATGTGCCCATTCACCAATTATCTGTAATTCTCCTTTTCCTTTCCTTGCCCTACTGTAACTAAAAGCATCATCAGGTGCAAACACCCTGACCGCAGATGACCATGAAACTCTAGCTGACCAAACACAGTTGGACCCAGCAGAGCGTGTGAGCCCTGCCTTTGAGGAGACCAACCCAGGCGAGCACCTGCCAGGAGAGGAGGCTTCAGCCATGATCCTGGATGTGGAAGGGAAGACAGATTTGGTCAGTAAAAGGGAGGAGCCGGAGGGCACTGAGCCCCTGCCTGCAGGAGAAGAGGAGAGCTCTGAGCTGCCCTCTGTGTGGCGAGAGGAGAGCAGGGGGCCTTCGCCGCCAGCACCGGGAGAAGATGCTGGTGCACCTTCACCAGGACCAGCAGAGGACAGCGGGCTGGTAGAGGGCAGCAACAGCTCTGTAGTGGAGGTCGTCGAGAAAGTACATGTTACTGAAGAGGACCACCTCATTGAGGGTAATATTTGTGCTTTCATAAATTCAGGAGACCAAAATTTGCCTCCAGGGACTTCTGCCTGGGTCTTTTTGACTTTACTAAGAGCCTCAAATGAGCTTCTGGAGTCAGAATTTGGTCCAGGGAGTCTATATGGTGTGAGGCATAGAAGAATGTGGCTGGGGAAGCCTCAGATTTATAAGTCCAAGCTGTAATAAATTTAATGAGCATGTCCACCTCTGCTACTTCATTTCACGTCCTTTTTGTTCTTAGCAGGTAAAATGTCCCACCGTACCCCTCATTTAAAACATTGTGTCTCTGGGTAGCTCAGACATATTCCTTAATATTTGCACAGCCCAAAGGCTCGATTACTTGGTCACACGTATTAATTATAAAGCAACTGTCCTTGCACACATAAAGCTGGAGGGTGCATGCTTGGATGTAGAAGAAAAAGCATCTCTTTGATGCATGCTTGGCATGTCCCGTCTGTCCTACAAGCTTGGCTACAAGACAAGCAGAATAGAAGTAGTAATGGAGAGACATGGGGCTGTCTTTCCACAAACACTCGGAGATGACTGGGTGGTGAGAGAGGCTGAGTGAGGAAGCAGTGGTGTCTGAGATGACAGGTATTTCCATGTGCTATGGAGGGACCTTTAGTGGGAGGTGTGCTCCTTCCTGGAAATTGCAGGCTGTGCTTATCTTTGGGTGAGTGCCCAGAGGACACAGACGGCACATGCAGAAGATGAACACTTCACAGGAGGAATCAAATTTCTCCTAAATAGTACAAAGTAGCTTAGTAAGGAATCAGACACCTCCTGGGGTAGCTCTTCTTCAGGGATTAAGCAGGTGAAGCACATGAGGAGTAATCTCTGCAGAGGACATGGCATCCTCACTCCAATTTTGCCTTGAAGAAGTGCGAGGTGCAGGAAGACTGATCTGTGTGAAGTCCAGAGCCACTTACACACACTACCATTAATCCTGTGGCTTTGCTCTGCATGTCTCTGAACTGGCTATATGAATCTCATTCTTTGCATCCCAGTAGCTGAGCACGGTCATTGGATTGCTTTGTCCTCTCCTGTCTCTTCACGAAAGAATTTTGTCCTCTACATAAAATGGGCATCTCTCCTTTGGAATAAAGCCTTGTTTTATGTAAGCAGTAAATGACAGGTTGTTCACCTGTTAACACACACCCTGCCCAGCTGCAAACTCCAATTTTATTATTCACCATTTCTAAGCCTCAGGGCCATGCTGGAGGCAGAGCAGCATGTCCCGGACCTTGCGCTGTCACCTCTCATCAGTGGAAACATGTTTACAGTTGTCTGTCTGGCTGAAGATGAGTTGTGGGGCTTTAAGCACCAAGTGATGTGTGCAGGGCGAGTGAACAAGGCTTTTGGGGAAAAAAGTTCTCCTATTACTTCCAAGGTATAAGCAATATCTTAACTTTTGTGCATTCTCTTTCCATGAGGCATCTGATGAAAAAGGGATTTTCTATTTTTATGCTATGGTACATATGATACTTAGCATTTGTTTTGCTTTCCTTTATGCTTCCATAGCTATGTGAGGAAATGAGTTAGGCAGCAGCTTCCCTGGGAAAGCAGGGTTTCAGCCAGACTTGCATGTTACCATGTTCTCTATTTCTGTTTTGTTCCAATTGCAAATAAAATTGCACATACATGAAATAAAATCCAGGAAATATAATTTGAACAGAAATAGTACTCATTATTTACTTTGGATACAGCATCAAGGGGATTTTGTGAAAGCATTAGGAGAACTTCATGGGCATGAGGCTACCATATAATTGGATGATGAAAAGTGTTTGGGATCATCCTGTTCTCTATGGGTTCATTCAGGGGGTACCTTGGTAAGGGGCTTTGGAGAGCTGACAAAGCAAAATCAGGTTTACAGAAAGGAGCTGGGGCACTTGGTGCTTTTTCTCAGTGGATCCTAATTTGATCTCTATGGTTACCATTCCCAGGTGAGACGGGAGAACAGGTGGAAACTGAGCTGCTCAGTGAGACAGTAAGTGAAGGGCCTGAAACAAAAGAAGAAACAGGAGAAGCTGTGGATAGTGCAGCAGCGACAGAGATAGGTATGTTGACAGAGGAGGGAAGGACCACATGGGTTATCGTTTAAGAGACAGCAAAGACTGTGCTGTCCTTAATGAGCACATCTTGTTATTCCCCTGTTGGCATACAGCTGCTTTCTGCATTTTTACACAAGAGAGAGTCAAAAATACTTTACATTAAAAGATATTTTTGGAAACAATCAATTGGAAGTCATGCTTTTTACATGGGTCATCTTTATATAATACATGAGCCTTACCAGTGATAACTTTTCCCTCTTTGGGAAGAACAATAGACTGTAATATGCAGTCTTGGAAAATAAAAACCTTTGTTAAAATCATGACTCTGCTCATTATTATTTGCAGGCTTGTTTTTGTAAGCTAAGCCTTAATGCTGCTTTGTGATTTCCATTCTGTGCCAGTCATTTTAGATCCCCTTGTTCTCCTTATCAGCTGAAATCAGCAGTGCAGTGCTGTGGTGAAAGCACATTGTATAGCATATCGAGTCACATGGTGGGAAGGAAAAGTCACAGGCCAGATAAAGTTCCTCTGGAAAACTGTTACACCAGTGAAGAGAAAAATTTGAGGGGTAAGATTATCCCTCTGGCAGACTTTGAGATTATGGTCAAGATTCTGTCACCACAGTCTTTCTACAAAAGTTATTTCTTCTTCTTCCTCCACATTGACTAAGAACCTCACACTTGAGTCTATAATGTAAGGTGTTCACATGCCCCAGAAGGCAGAATTAGAATCATAGAATCATTTAGGTTGGAAAAGACCTCTAAGATCATTGAGTCCAACTGTTAACCCAGCACTGCCAGGTCCATCACTAAATCCTGTCCCTAAGTGCCGCATCCACACATTTTTTGTATGCCTCCAGAGATGGTGATTCCACCACCACAGGTTACCCTATGGTATTGCTGGAATGTAGAAGAGGATGAGCAGGCAATGCAGAGAACTCCTCCTTTTCCCCAGCTGTCGCTCTGGTTTTTCTACTGTTCTGTGTTTTTACTTTTGTAGTAGAAGTTCTCATGCATTTTCTATAAACATAGCTCTTGTTTTTCTAATCGGCCTAGAATGTTTTCTAAACTTCTAGATTGTTTTTCATTCCATTCTCCTAGGCGGAGACATTTGATGGATTTTTCCTTTGACCAGTGTGATTGAGGGGTGGTAATTTCTCCCTCCAATCCACGGTGGTTTTTAAGAACATATAAAATAAAGTTCGGGGTTTCGCCCCGGGTCTCTTTTTTTCTTTGCTTCCCACCTGGCGAGGTCTGCGTGGTTTTTTCGTGTCTGAGTGCGACATCTGGCTACAAAAGTAAAAACACAGAACAGTAGAAAAAGCAGGGCGACACCCAGCAAATGTTATTGCAATAGCTGGAACCACCTTCTCCCTCTCCCTTCCCTCCTAATCACTGGTGTACTTAGTCATGCTTGAAATCTCTCTGGGCTAGCAAGTATTTCTGTAATTCAGAAGAGAACAGCTTCAGCAGAAAGGGTGGTAGATACCTTACACCAGTGCCTTTCATGACTTCTAAAGGAACCTCTTGCACCTGGGGTGAGCAGCCTTTGGTTCCTTCCCAATGCCAGAGTGTGTCACACCCTTAGGGCTGCCAGCGGCAAGCCAGTGTGTTGCACTAATGCTTATGCTTCTGCTAGAGGGCTGAGGGAAATGGTTTTCAGCATAAGCACTGCAGTCTGAAAGACAAGTAGGGTGGTGGTCAAGCAATTTGGTCAAGGCTTATGTGCCTTTATGATCTTGTGATTACCCAATTAAAATTAGATCAGCTGTGATAAAAAAAATGCTCACTTCCCTTTAATTTTCATGTTTGACAGTTGCTCATCTTTATAAAGATTGTTACTTTTTAAGCTAGCCTGTGAAGACAAGCAGTTGTTGGCCGTTGACAACTGTTCTTTTGCAGGATCTTTAAATTTATGCCAGATAGCTTTGCCTATGAAGTCAAAACAAGTTTAATCCATCAACTTGTTTCTAATGTCTCAAAATTATGTCTTTTAAAAAAGCTCCTATGCTTTTGCAAAGAATCCTCTCTCTGTGCTGTGAATTCAGCAAAGCACTTAACTTGATTCTAGGAAACTTCAAAGAACATCTTCCTGCTCCTGAAGAGTAAGAGAATCATAGAAAGGCTTGGGCTGGAGCAGACCTTAAAGATCACCTAGTTTCAACCCTCCTGCCATGGGCAAGGATGCCACACATTAGATCAGGTTGCTCAGGGCCCCATCCAACCTGGCCTTGACCATTTCCAGAAATTTCACCCAGTGATGATTACAGCTTTATCGAAATTCTTTCTGCATTTGCCTGCTTTGACAGTATTCTCCCCAACAGTTCTGTAAGGAAGCAGAAAGAGCAGCCTTGCTTCTATGTCTGTAGTGGATTTCAGATGATGGGAGTGCACTGACACAGCTCAGAGAACAGCTGCAGGCAAGAGGAGCAAACAGTACTAAGAACAGAATAGTGACCATTTAAACCTGGGATTCTGTTGTGTAAGGGAGCAATTCTTCCATCTTGAAAGGATATTGAAGAAATAAAGCAAGATTCTGGGCAGGAAAGCAAGACTGCTTAAGGGAATGGAAAAATTCTTACTTTGAGACACATCAAAAACATTCAGAACTTTGTGTCCAGGAGGGTATGACTAAGAGGATATAAGCTGATTCTAGTTCAAAAAAAAAAAAATAGGGCTCTAAAGGTAGCTGATGTCCACCTAAGAACAAGGCAATGCTCAGTGACATGCTAATTGTGTGGAATTTGAAACCATTAAAGGGAGTTGGCTCTTTTCATGTTATATTAACAATCTTCTTAGTCACAAAGAGTCACTGCAGTTGGATGTCTTTTGTTGGTCACCTTCATTCCCATGCAAATTTCCCACTTTTCCTGTGTTCCTACCCACCCTCATGGAACACCACAGTTCAGTGTGAGGAAGTCCCACATTCCCATGTTCCCTACCCTTGCAGAGTCTTCTAGCTGGGAAAGAAGTACTTTGATTTGGGATGGCCTGACACTGTGATTTCAGCCAGTCCTCCCACTGGGCACTATCTTTTAGCTATCAAGTGAGCCCCAGAGCTTCTCAGCGGCTGATGGCCAACAGCAGCTTCAGGGGCTGGGTACAGTTCCTCAGCCATACTTTGTCATGGAATAGCTGAGGTAGAAAAGTACCTCTGCAGCTTGTCTAGTCTGCTCAAAGCAGGAACAGGTTGTCCTGTTGCGTTTTGAATCCCCAGGGATGGAGACTCCATCCATTGTGGGCAGCCTATTCCCATAACTTAACTTTTGTCCTTAAAAAAAAAAAAATTCCTGTATTTAAAGGTAATACCCTGTATATCAATTTATGCCCTTTGTCCCTTGTCCTTATTTAGGATTTACTGTCCATGAAATGCCTGCCTCTATGTCAAATCTGACTGGAATGATGTAGTGATTTCAAAAGCTGTTAAGAGAAAGGGTAGCAGGGTGAGGAGGAGCTCGGGACTGTTGCAGTGACACACAGAGGTGATGTTAATGTCTGTAACAGGAAGACTGTGTATGAATGAGATGGGGGAAGAGGAAGCAGAACCAGTGGCTGCTTTTAGGTCCACACAGAGCATTCTTACAGATGTGGGAGAAGAGCAGATATCCCCTTCATCCTGTGATGCTTCCAGGGAACTTTCCCTTTGAGTGCCTGTAAGATTTAGTGAATATCAAGTTATACCTTCAATTAATTGTTAAATTAATTTTTTTCCATGTGTTTCAGAGACAGCTAATAACAAGGAATAGAAGTTATGTCTCAATGAACATCCTCTTCTTGGGCCTGCTTTTCTGTTCACATGAACATTTTAAAATTTTATTGGGTTGGGAAAATAGGCTTTTATGGATTGAACCGCAAGCTACAGACACAAAAATAGGAGGCATAAGAAAAAGTTTTGTATAATACAGATTTTTTGAAGTCAAGCTGCCAAGAATTCAAGTGTTTGAAATACCTGAACTTCCATCTCCCAGCCACAGAGTGCCTTCTATTCATAGCAGGATAATTTTTCAGCAGGAGTGTAATTGTTCCTTTTTCAATTAGGAGTTTTTCCCAGGTTCAGATAACTGACCTCAAATCGTTGAAACCTTCAACCAACGTTATACAGGATAAAGAATTCAGTGTAGCTTTTTTCTCTTTAAATGATTATATGTGGGCAGTTCCACTGAGTGCCTGGACTAGCAATGTATGGAGCTGCTGAAGTGTACAGCACGTAGAGGACTGGGAGAGGAAAGTACCCATTTATCAGGCTGTAACTAAATGCAGGGATGAGTTTTCCAGAAAATAGAAGGTAACAGAGTGCAGTGTCCAGGACTCAAGTGTCTGAGTGCTGGTCACTCCCCATTTTAAAACACAAATTTATTGAAGGGATCATAGTACAATATATGTGATGACTTCTGCAGAAGCAGGGAGAAGAGGGCATTTTTGACTCAGTGGGATGTTTTAGCTGTATAAATCCTAGAAGATCACAGCTATTAACATCCATGGTCAATAATAACCTGTCTTTGGCTGTCTAGCTCTCCTCATACACATTTGTGGCTTCTAAAATGGATTTCTAAGAGAGAAAATACAAGCCTGTCTAAGAGACAAATATAAGCCTGTTCCCAAAGAAGAGGTTATCTATTACATTTCCCTGCAGTGGTGTCCTCCTGGAGAAATATGCTATCAGGGACTGTCTGGTTATTTTCCAAAATGCTAAATAATCATTTTGGAGATGAAGCTAAATAGCAATACTTTCAAACAAATTTCCTGTGAAAACAGGCCCTGAATATTTGTGTTTTAGGTCAGATAAAGAATAGAAATTTGTTCTGATGGTGAATGTTGCAGGATCACAGAATCAATTGGGTTGGAAAACACCTCTAACAAATTTGAGTCCAAATGTTGACTGAACACCACCTTGTAAATTAGACCAGTGCCACGTCCAGTCATTTCTCATCCAGGGATGGTGACTCCACCACTTCCCTTCGCAGTACATTCCAAAGTCTAACAACCCTTTCTGTGAAGGACTTCCTCCTGATGTTCAGCCTGAACCTCTGCTGGCACAGCTCGAGGCTATGTCCTGTGCAAAGGGACTATATATAATATATTGCTGGGGATTGCGTTTACAAGATTCTCTGGCATAAGCATGTAGGACATGGAGAGCACGGAGAGCACAATATTGCTCTTTTATTAGCTTTATTGTACAAAAGGACTTAACAAAAATCCTAACTGTCACCAGCAAATTATACGAATCGCCTCTAAGAGATAATTTCATACTGCATGTACATGTCTGACTCCAGCTGACTCTGCTTTGTATTAAATAATCTAATTGCTATCCTTGGCCTATTAACCATTTGTGTAAGCTGATAGTTCTTGGCTGTATCACTAAATCTAAGGTTTTCTGCTTAGCAGCACTCTTATGAACTTGTCAGCTTCATTTAATGTCAACTTCTTGAAGACAACACCATAAACTTTTAGAACCCAAATGCATATTTTTTTTTCGGAACTTTTGCTAGGTGGATGTCACTTTAAATTAATTTTTTGATTTTTCTAGCCTTGCGTAATAGAGAAGCTAAAACGAGCCGCTAGTTCTATTAAAAACTCTATTGACATTAAAGTGAGCATAAAAAATTCAAACAGAAGTAGTCAAACTTTTTATCTACATACTCAAACCATTCCATGAAAAAAAGCCATGAAAAACAACACCATGCACTTTGGAGAGCTAAGGAGTGAGGGAACAGGTACTGAGCAGCATGAGAAGACCCCGCAGTGATACAGGACTGGGCTGGGTGTACAGCCATGTTCCATGATGCCCCAAGCACTTCCATCTTCAGTTGCATCTCATGGCTGATTTCCTCCTGTGAGCTGGGAATTCAGTTCAGCCACCAGCACGTGCCAGCACAGCCCCACTCCAAAACACAGGAGATTAAATTGGCAGAGAGGCTGACTACATGCAAGATCATAAACTGCAGTCTGGCAAGCATTTAACTATTTTTAAGCATAAAACAACAAGAGCTCTGTGACAGAGATCAGTAGTATTCATAGCAAAGAGGAGACTGCACTTGGAAATAAAATGTGAAGATACAAGGGAGTCAAAATGACCTGCTCACCTCAGAGTCTCTCTTCCTACCACTGTTGTAACAAGGAAGATAAGTGACTATGTATGTTCTTACCCCACCGTTCAGCTTCTTCAGGTCATTAGCAATGCAGACAGAAGCAAGAGGAATATAAACCAGTCAGTGACTCAACAGTAGCAGTCTTTCTTAATCTCCATCCTTACATATTCTATAATCACAACAGATGAAATCTGTTTTTCCTTTCCTAAAGAGGAAATATGCTTGATACTGTGTTAAACATGAAAAGTTAAATCACCTAAATTATCACAGTGTGCCTGCTAGAAATATGCTGAACATCCCTGGCCTGAGAAATAAGACATCCCTACCATGCAAATTGCATTGGGATCTAGTATTCATGGTCTGGCAGCTACCAAAGCATGTACTGTGGATAAAGGACCAGTGCCTGCAGTTATTTGCCTCTGCAAACCTGGGACTACACAGAGGTTGCAAGGATTAGAAACTGGTCTGTCACAGAGCTTTCTCATGTTAAAGGCTGGGAAAAGGATACGCTCCAATATTTGTGTTTACAGGATACACTTCCAGATCTTAAGCAACATAATCTTTTTTTTTTTTAATACAGTCAAGCATTTTTGATGATTGTTTTGTATTTTATCAAAAGCGCTAAACAATCTTCAGCCCTCAGCTTTATCCAAGGTAGAAGTAACCATTCCTCACTGCAGGGACTGCTGGGCAGTACACTTAAAAGAACAAACTTAATTTCCAAGCTAACAAGAAAGTTCTGGTAGAAATTTTTTTCTAATTACCAATAAACACAGCCCTAGAAGAGGTTAAATTTGCACCCAGTCAGCTCTGTGCAGACACATAAGCATGCTGTAGGATCTCAGATAATACCTGGCCACCTAGCTGGCTGGGGTTGGCTCTTTCATTCAATGAGGAACTGCTTTTAGGTAAACACTATAGCAAGAGCAAGTGCTGGTAGAAGAAGATTGGGGCAGTTTATGGGCTTTAAGAGAACACAGTTTTATTAAAACTAGGTACCAAAATTTTTTTTTTTCCATTGTTTAATCTGTAGAGAATATAATCATTTTAAGATGAAAGAGTCTTACTAAAAGAAATACGTGGTAGAACACGCACATTTCAGTACTTCATATGTTGCTTTACTTTCACAGAACAAGAAGACGTGTTTTGCTGTGCTTTTTTAGTTACATGTGATAGAAACAAATTTTAAATGGTGAAATCAGGCTGCCACAAGATGAATTGCAACCTGGTATTTTTCATGCAGCTCAGTCTAGCAAAGGAAAAAAAAAGCTGAATTTAACTTACCTCTATTTAAAACTGGATTTATTAAATGTACATGTACTAAGTAGTTTGCAAATTAAGACCTAAGAGATAGGCTTTTCATATTGGAGAATCATGGGTGTTAGCCTTTTTGTTTTAAAGAATAGAATCAAATAATGTAACTCTGCTTAAAAAAATAAATGTTTTACACTTCTCTCTGGAAGGCTGATCTTTTATTTTGAAAACTACTGTTATAGCTGTAAATAAGAGAGTTTATTTCAGTTATTCTAGACTTCCTGTACCAGAAGAATACATATCAAGAGAATGTCTTGAATGGCTTTGATTTAAATATGTAGCCTAAAAACTGCAACTGTCTTCACCTGAAGAATCATAAAGTTAAAATGAATTCCAGTTCCTGAGTTTTTGCAGAATGGCACCTACTTACTGATAAAAACACTTAATGGAAGCAATGTGTTCTGCCTTGTTAGCTGCATCCAGCATGCAACTTTTTCCAGGTTTTTCATTTACATTTCAGTCTCAAGACTGTCCCTTACTGTGGAAAGCAATGGTGTATTCACTCTCCTACCACCGAAGTCTCCCAAGGAGTACTATAATGGACTTATACCGGCCAATGAACAAGGCAGTACGCAAAAAAAATATCGAAACTGCCATCTAGTGTTGGGTTCGAGGTGGGCAGAGAGGCTGCCGGACACAGGTAAGGAAGGCAGTTGGCGAAGAACGGGAGCGCTAAGAAGGGATAACCATTGTGGTTATAAAAGGCTGAACGTAGCTCATGTTCAAGACTCTTGAAATCAGCTGATTTACAGTGAACTTGAACTAAATCTGCTACAAATCAGTGAAATAAATCCTAACCAAGTAATTACACCTGCACAAAGCCGTAACCAAGAAACCTAAATATAAATTAGGAATTAAACTCCATTTAAAAGTTTAAATGTAACTCCATTCAAGTACATTATTCTTAATAATTATTGAAAAAATGAAGCAACATCTGCTTTGTGTTTCCTAGGAAGTCAGCCATATTGGTACTAGCTTGTTCCTAACAAGTCTGACCATGTTTTTTCTTAGGTGGGATTGCTTATGGAGTCAGAGCTGTAGCGCATAAGATGCATTATTAGAGCAGCCAAGGAGGCAGAACAAGAGCAGAAGCCAAAACTAATAAAAGTTCATGTATAGGAAGTTTATTTAGAGAAAAGTCAGGCATTTTTTAAAGGCTGTTTGGAATACCAAAAGCATTATCTTGCTTCTAATAAAAATAATTATCTCCCAAAGAAAGTAAGATAATACTACAAAAAACAAATCCATACATCTGCACATATTTACTGTGACAACCTCATTATGAATCTTTTTTCTATAAAGGTACAATTTATAAGCTCACTGAAAAGCAGAAATGGCTGTTTTACATCAAATCTAGGATGGCTAAGTAGGGCTGACTGTTCTCACAACTTTCCAATGGCTCTTCTGGTGTATGCTAAAGGGATACCAGGTATGCAGAAAAAATACAAAATACACTTACTGCAATAGTACCGCAGAATTAACAAGAGCTGGAAAGCATGGCTGGTGAGCAGGAAGGTAAGAACCCCTAAGTGCAACACTTACAGTTTATTTAAGGATGGACGATGATTCATGCAGTGTGGCTGTGATATTGAATGGAGGGGGATACTCAGACAAGGCAACATCTGTGCCATGGAAAGATTTACATTAACGTGACGCTGCCAGATGAGATTCTTCTTGCATGCTTACCATACGAAAGTCATGAACCAGGTAGAAGTATGCAAGAGGAGCATCAATAGGCTTTTTGCACAGAAATGCACACACAGGAGAACTGAAGTTTGGCGTTGAAGTGGCGGAGAGCTGAACCCACAGTATTGGGACTTGACCTGTGTCAAAGCAGCGTTATGGCCTCTCCTCACGGCATTACTGCTTCTGTGGCTTACCAATATGAAGAGAGTGTGATCACGCAAGATGGGACTAGAAAGAGCTTCTGACACAGTCACAGTTCTCTGCCATACAAACAGCTGCCCTGGAAGGAACAGCCTATGGGATTCCCTCTGGCAGGACATTTGATAAAGCAGGTAATTTTTCCACCACTGAAACGGTACATTCTCCAAGCTGCAGTATACAGCTAGTTTTACTTTCTACACAAAGTCAGTGAAGACACAGTGACAGTAGCATCCATATATAATTGGATGGCATCTTCACGGAAGAGAGCAAAATGAAGACATTGAGGTGGACAGACTACAAAAGGAACGAATTTCTGCTTATTTCCGTCTGAATAAACCAATACTGTGCTTAGTCATATGGCTGTGGGGAAGACGGAATCAACTCTGCCATGAGGTGGCTGACTTTCAAAGAGATACTTAGAAGCACAGTATCCATTTCTACCTGATAGATGATCAGTACAGAAGAATGGGGTAAGTTATTAGCATCACCAGTTGGACTTCTCAATATTGCTTAACTACTCATTCAAACTGATGCTTCTGACCTTAATGGTAGAGAAAAAAATTACAAGAACGGTTATGACATGGTAGCTGAAAGCTTCCTGTCCTGGAGAATTTAATCCTTAGCTATTAGGATTAGCTATTAGATAATAAGCCTATTCTTCTGGTTAAAATTATTTCTTATTGAATAAGCAAGCTGGAGACTTTTTTTTTAATGGATTATCAAAGGATGAGGAAAAGAAAAGTTTGTTCCCAGAATAGACAAGCACATTTTTGCAGTTGCAATTATATTTTAGTCTCCTTAAACATTTTTTAATTTTGGGGGTTTTTTTTTGTTTTTTCATCAAAACATAGTCAAAATTGAATTGCTATAAAAAAATTAGGAAAAAGGTTACAGGTAGATATTAATTTTCATGATTTATAAAGGTACCACTTTACTTCAGAAAAGCATGATTTTCTTCTTTCTGAAATTAATATTAACTTTCTTAAGTAAGTGCTTACATATGAAAAAATCTGAGTCCCAAGAGTAATCTATTTGTGAAGAAAGAGAAAGATTAAGAAAATTCAGAAACAAATACAGTAAAATTCTTCAGAAGTGAAGATGGATGATAAGCAATTCAAGTGTTCTGTTTTCTCATTTCTGTAATTTTTTCTGATTTAAAATTGTTACTAAAAACCTACTATTACAAATCAGTATAGTTTTCCATGTCCAGATCACCCATAATATAACTCTAATACGTTCACCCAGGTATGTACCTTAATACCTGAATACCCAGTTACCATCATAAAGGGCAGGCCCTGTCCTGCAGTCTGGCTCAGCTGATTTTAGCAGGACTCAGGCACTTTTCAGGGTTTGCCAGCAGAGAAGTCACTGTAAGTCCTGAAGAAAGCACCTTTCCTCAGTAAGTTTACTGATTTCAACTGTATGTAACTGCTGTTAGTCAACTGTAGGAATCAGGTATAAGGGAGAAGTATTAACTAAATCTAAAACTGTCATTGTAAGATATCCAGTCTCTACTTATAGTCAGGCTGAAGCATCTTGGAGAGGTCCCTGAATGGCAATAGCTTCAATCTCAACTCTGGCCCCCTGTGACAAAACAATGAAGAAACATATTAGGAATTTAATATATCTATTTTATTAAGCAATTGGATGAACAACACAACTTTGTAAGAACAGAGTGACATTGGAGAGAGATTATATTTCTGACAGTCGTATTACTGATTTAGCAATGTTCAGTAATACTGTAAATTCAATTCATGCTTACTCAAGTATCATAACCCCTTATTTCTAATGTTGCATCCATCTTCCACCATTAAGAAATGTGTATCTCATATTCAGATCTCTGATAATGTGTGGGAATAACACTAGTATACTTAGAAACAAAACTAATAAAGAGTCTTCATTAAAATAATTGCAATCAAAGCTATTTCAGAATAAGAAAAACTGTCAGAATGCTTCAGTAGTAAGGTATTTCAGAAAATTCTGGCATTTTTTGTAGACAGAAAAGTGACACTTACTCTGGGCAAAGCAGCAACTTGATAGGCTGCTCTGGCTGGGAAGTTTGCCTTGAAAACTGTAATTTAAACAGAAACATCCAGCAATCATTAAACTTTGCTTGATAAAACAGTTCAAAGTAATCTGTATAAAATGCAATCATTGGAACAGTTTCAGGTTCAAGGCTACAAGACTTCTATGCCAGCTATCATTTCCCTCTTGTTGTTTTGTTTTGGTGACTGACTGCTCTCAATCTCAGCAAGACATCACCAAGAAGTCAGCTGCAGTTGTGATCTAGTGGCCAGTGATAACTTGCACTCTGCTGACACTGCAGGGCCTTAATACTTAGCTGAAAAAGAAAGATTAAATCAGAATAGTGATCATCCAATTTCAAACACCAGGGAGTGGGAGATAGCTCTTCCACAGAAAGAGCAGAAGAGAGAAACAGGCCCCTGCCAAAAGAATCATGAGCAAAGATAAAGATCCCAGATTCACATAAAGTCAACAGGAATCCAACCTTACTCATATCATAGGAAAACAGAGGAAAAATAGGCCCTTGACTTATTCCTCTGTGCCCATTTAGACCTGGAAATCACTGATATTAGAACAGGGATGAGGCATGGGGAAGAGTACTGGTAAAGATGTAAGAGCTGTATTTAGAGAGTGTTAGAATAGTTCAGGTTGGAAGGGACCTTTAAAGATCCCATAGTCCAATTCACCACCATGCCACGGCCAAGAACATCTTTCACTCGATCAGGCTGCTCAAAGCACCGTCCAACCTGACTTTGAACACTTCCAAGGAATTTGCATAATGAAGTGACAGTTTTACTAGTGACAGTTATCACAAAACTGTCAATAATGGCAGTTTCGGGGTCCTGCACTGAGATAACTCACAATCAAAGAACAGCAACAGCTGTTTTCTCAAACTCCAGGTTGGAGGCAACAAGTAACTAAGCATGCAGCTGGTCTGGTTTTACCCTGCTTAAGCACACATACCCCCCAGTACATTTTGACAAGCAGGAGACTGTGTTGCTTGCTCATCAGTAAGACTTCATTCAGAACCAGATGTTGCTATCTAATTAAAAGCCAAAACTAAATAAATAAGGAGGTAATGCAAATTCTCCCAAATTATTCTGCACAACATGGCTCATTAGAATCACCTATTTCAGTCTACACTCAGTTTTGTTGACCAGGCATTGTTCTCTTTTTTCTTCAAGTGGAGCAGCATGGCTCATCCTTGTATAAAAAACGAGCCCTGTCCCATAACAATAACCCACAAATTGTTCAAAGATACAGACTTTAAAGAAATTGAGTTACAAAATCTGAAATTCAGCATTTGAAGGCTGCCTACAGTAGAATTATATCCAGGACAGCAGAGCATCAAGCAAGATAAAGAGGCAAGGAAGACCAACCTGTAGGGATAGCAGGAGTTGATCTTCACAGGACAGTGAGTTAGTGGGATGGTGGAACACAAATCCACATGAAATTAGGCTGGGCTTGATCTGATACTTGAAAATTATATTTTTTTAAAATTTCTACTGGAATTTCAAAGAATATGGAACTACATCATCTGAGTCATTAAAACACTTTGATTACCACAAACATAATTTGTTCCACAAGCCATAATGGTAAAACATCAGCAAAATATCTACTTACATTGTCTGTAAACTTCATTAATATCATTGTAGTCCTTCATGTCTGCCATCAAAACTGTAGTCTTCACAACTAGAGATCATATAACTGCAGTTATTTTAGGCCTCTGACTTGCACATAAAAATTGAAAAACTTTAGTGCATTTCTTGCTTTTATTCAATACATTTCTCTCAACTATTCTAAACATTTTGAAAAGTTTTGCAAACAGATATTGACCGTTAGAGCTACAACCTAGGGAACCACCTAAAAATTCTGAGCACCTAGTATATAATAAAACTTTAAGGAATTAAGCCTTTCCTGACTAGCTCTGAAAAAGCCAAATTCTTCCAAGAGGCACTGAACTGATAAGCAGATCAATTAAAACAGCTGTTGTAAGTCAACTGCTGCCAATAACTTATATCATATATAATATCTGCTGCCAAAAAAAAAAAGTTCATAAAAGGTCTGAAAATATAGTCTGTGCTAGAATATTTTACCTAGGACTGCCAGCATTAATCCTGGTGTGGTTCCACCATTAGAGTCCTCCACCCAAAAAGTACTGAAAGTGTCTGGAATATTGACACCACAGATACAAACCTGCTTTTACCTGGAGCAAAGCCTAGGATGCTTAAAATGTCTGTAGTCACTGCAGCACTGTCTGTACCTGAGCTCCCCCAGTTGGAATTAAAATATTAGTACCACTGCCAGAAATTTTTGGTGAAAGGCAGTGTTCTATTGACACCTGTTGCAAAGACTTGCATGTAGATTTATTTCTTTTATTTTTTAACCCAAATTCACAATTTCTTTTGTTTCTTCCAGCTATTGGTAACAACTGAATGTTCAGCAAATAGCTTTTTTTTTTTTTTAAAAGGTCACTTGATTTTTTTAATATTTTAATTCAGGTAAAAACAACCACCTGTTTGCCACTGTCACAGCAGCACTTACCATTGCCATAGTCACAGCCTGCAGCTTTCAGGATTTCTCCCATGTTTTTTAGAGCCTAAAGAAAAATGAAACAAAAATCTTTTAGCGATCAGATGGGTTATATTTATAGATATGTATGTATATGTATGTAAATATATTTATAAGTATGTAAATATGACTTGTGACTTGGCTGAATCCCTGTTTTACTGTAAGTTCAAACAGCAAAACCTCAACTGTCAAAAAAAGACTGACCTAAATAAAAATTAATAAAAGGCAGCATCTAATCAATATTAAACCATCCATTCATTAGATGTAAATGCATGATGCAGCTCCATCTCATCCTATTACCTCACTCCACCTCTTTGCTGCTGGGGGAACAAAACTTTCCCTGGCTCAAGCCAGGGTTTTTACTGGGGTGTGAGCCTTTGCTTCAAACACTGATTCTTTCTTACCTTCCTGTATAAAACACAGATTTCTCCCTGACCTCCACGTTGTTCAAGTGGAAAAATGACGGCATTAGTTAAGATGGAATGACTTCCTCCTGCTTTTCCCTCATCTGGAGTATGTGAAATGCGCTTTTTAGTCTCCTCAATTTCTCACAAGTCCATGTTTAATTAGACACATGCCAACTCCATTACAAGCTAATTGCTGGAAGGCTTCTTACCTGCTTGGCTTCCTCCTTTGCCCCTCCAGGGACAAGCTGCCCAGTGGAAGGTTCCAGCCCTATCTGCCCTGCAATGTACATTGTCCGGTCCACCAGCACGGCTTGGCTGAAAACAGAAGTGACATTTTAGGTTTAATGTTTCCCCAAGAAAACAATGCAAATTTCAAATCTGAAAGCACATTTCAAATTTTCTACAGTAATTTATAATGTATCAGAAAGAAGACTGAGGTTATGCACACGCAGGTCTGTACATGCAGACATACATTCAATCTGCTTATGCTTTTGGAAGAGCTGGGATGACACCATCTATGGAAGTGCACAGCTCTGTCTTTGAGGAGATAAACCCTGTTTCTCACAAAGGTACAAGGTATGAATGCAGCAACCCAACACTAAACTGAGCTAGAGATTCAACACAGCACATAGCACAGAAGGAGGGCAGAGTAAACAAACACATTTTTTGCACGTGCAAATCAATATTCCATCCTAGTTTGAGAAGCAGACAATACCTTTCAACTACATCTCAGCTGCAGAGCAATAAAAGAAAAAAAAAAAAAAAGAAACTTAACATTTTCTTCTCAAACAGGCACCACGATAATGAGTTACAGCTGCCAGGTGACACCCTGCACCCCGGTTCTCTGGCAGTATTCCTCCAGAGTCATGAATTTGTCCAGTGAGCAAACCACCTTGATCACTCCATCCCCAGAACAAACACTCTGCTCTCACCAAGTAACCTGAGTGACTTCTTGGCTGGGTTAATTCAGAAGAATACAAAATTCAAGCCATTTGCAAAACATTTATATAAAAATTTCAGGTGTGCTTTTGCTGAAGTTGAGTGGGCAATTATTAATGTCTCTACCACAAAGACCTTAAAAGTTGAAACCAAAGATTTAAACTACGTAGCAAACATTATGCAAGAGACATAATTTAATTCTCTTCAGTCAATAATTACGAATATTTTGCAAAGAGATTATAGAAAGATTCTTTTGGAAGAGCTTATGGTGTGTCAACACCATTTTTCATATCTCTTCCCATTCCACAAGAAAATGTATTGTTTTGACCATTCAACATGTCTCTTAAACGACACAAACTAGAGTTAGGCACCTCCCTGAAGTATATGAAATAGGAGGTTAGTTTCCCTTTAACGTTGATGGAAAAAGAGGGACACATTCAGAGAATGTTTTTAGTACATCTCTCAACTGAAATTGACTCAGCTGGATTGTCTTAATCCATTCAGCTCACAGGGGACCAACCTAATTTAGGGACTCAGTCAAATGATCAGGGTTAGGCAGTTTGAACAATGCCATCATTGTCTTTCCTTTTACCCCTGTCCTACATTCTCCTGTAATGTCCTAAGGCGAAAAAATAGCCAGTAACTTGTCAGATATGGTAAACTATCTTACATGGGGATTATTTTTTCTATCATCAACTAACAAAACTGGAGTAAATCATAAAACTACACCATTTAAAGAAGATAAACCAGTGAATAAAGTAGTTTTCTAGGTGACATAGTGTAGTTCATAGAAATATGTGCATGTACACACAGGCTTCTTTGAATTTTTTTCCTACCACTCCTGCTGTGTTTGAGGCACAGGCCATCAGAGCACAAACTTCTGTTTCTGTTTGAAGCACAGAGAACAGTGCAACAAGAAGGTAGGAGCTCTCCAGTAAAAGAGATTGTCTTGTACTGCTTATCACAAAGCAAATGAAAGTGAAACGTTTATCTCAACAGACGCCTTTGGAGAGTCCTAAATCATGAATAACTTGGGAAAGAACAAGCTGAAGCCTTCTGATACCACTGCCAGATCAACATCTGCAGCAGCCTTATTGGGTCCCCTTCTCTGCTCCTCAACTTCCTGCTCTTGGTGTGCTCACCAATGGAATCCTCCATTCACTGAGACTAGGAACAATTTACCAGCCAAGGAGTACACTTGACTGCACTCAAATACACGAGTGAAGCTAAGGGAAACTTCAACTCCACAAACCCCAACCATTCTTTAACTGCAGATGCACCTTGTAAGTAGGGCAAATCATAGCTACTCATTAATCAGCAGAGATGTGAATGTGTGTCTGAAGTCATTCAGATTTCAGTGTACCTACATGCATAACTGGACAGACACTGTGACCTTAGAACAACATTGTTTATCAGAGAGATGGTGTTAGAACCATGCTCTTTAGACACAAGGACTGACTGCAATGTTAATAGATGTTAATAATGTTTGTGTTCTTTACACAAATGATTGTGGATTAATCCAAGAGCAGCACCTCTGCAGTGTCTTTTAAAAGGTTAATAACATTAGTGAGATATATATACACATAAGCAGGTAAGTGTCTTTTTATATATCTATCTACCTACCTATCTCATGGTACTGGCAAATGGATGCAGTAAAGGAAATAGAAAAATACAGTAAAAATAGGTCACCAAAAGCACACTGAAGGGCTGTAGCAGAACCAGGAATGCAGCCCATACATCCCAGTTCTTCATTCCACATTAAACCCTCATTCCTGCATAACCAAGCTCAGACTTCACAGCAGAAATGTGGCAGTTATTTCTTGTGCAACTTTTGCTCTCTGGACTTTCACAAGTTTACTAATTCTGATAAACTAAGTTAGTGATAAACTTATTGATGTTAGACCAGTCATATATTTAACAGGCTGCATAGTAAGCAGTATTTACTCAAGACCTACCAATAAGCACAAAATTTTGGAGTGGAGAGTTATGTTGAAAGCTGGGACAGTGGTGTGTGTGTGCAGCCAAAGAATTGTTGCCTTCCCGTGTATTAGATGTTCTCCTGATGCCAAGCAATGTCAGGCCCCTGGCTGCAATCCAGCAACAGTTTATTGTTTACAGAAGTTAACCTTCATGTCATGTCTCTCTGCTTCTACACTTTGTATTTTTCCATCTTTAGAATGCCTATAAGAAACACACAGTTTGAAGCTTAGAAAGCTCAGGACACAAAGTAATGGAAACAAAAATGTACCTGGAAGGCACAAAGATGCTATTGTGAAAACAAAGCCTGAATATGGAATTAAGAATTCTTAGAAAACGTCCTGGTAAAAACCCCTCAGTACTTTAGCTGTAAGAATCTATTATACTGATTGAACATTTTTTCATATCCAAATTGCAAAGAGAAACCTTTCCCCAATTAAAACTGGGATTTTTCTTTTATTTTAATTACATGCGGATCTGGTGTAACAATATACTTGTGAAAATGTTGAACATCTTAAATATTTTTACAGCAGTTAAGTTTTTCGACTGAAAAGCATTTATAACTACTCAAAATAAGAAAGAATTTTCAATTCCCAGGCATTGAATTCCCCATCTAACTAAGCTTGCCCTGAATTGGGCTCAGCCATTACTCTCCATCACCTTCATAGTCAGCATCTCTAGCTTCCCTACACAGCATGCTTGTCTCTAGCAACGCACCTTTTTCTGGAGAACAATCATTCTGTTTCTTTCGGGGTTTTTTTTTTTTTCATTCACTGCCTACCACTAATTTCAGAATTATTTTCCCAAACTAACTTTTTGAAATATATCCCCTTCCCTTACTGGGCTGCAGTTTGCCGTGGCACCACAGCCCCACTCTTGTTTTAGGACTCCAGGTGTCCCTGCGGGTTACTGGGGGGGAGGGGGTACCAGGACTGGCTCCTGCTCAGGGGTCCTGCCTCACCTCAGCCCCAGGCCTGCGTGACAGACTCCTCCAGGGACCTGCCAAAACCCCACCAGCAAAACCTGCTCCTGCGTCTCCCGAGAGACCTCCCAATCCCAAAATCACAGAATTGTTAGGGTTGGAGGGGACCTCTGGAGATCATACAGTTCAACCCCCCTAGAGCAGGTTACACACGAACGCATCCAGCTGAGTTTGGAATGTCTCCAGAGAGGGACACACTACATCCTCCCTGGGCAGCCTGTGCCAGCGCTCTGCCACCCTCAATGCAAAGTTCTTCCGCATGTTGAGCTGAAATTTCTTGTGTTTTAGCCACTGCTCCTTTTCCTGTCACTGGGCACCACTGAAAAGAGTCTGGCATGGTCCTCTTGGCACCTAGCTTAGAGGTATTTATAGGTGTTGATGTGTTCTCTAAATAGGCCCAGCTCCCACAGCCTCTCCTCATAAAAGATGCTCCAGACCCCTTATCATCTTTGTGCCCCTCTGCTGATCCTCTCCAGCAACTCCTTGTCTTGTGCTGAGGAGCCCAGAACTGGACAGAGCACTCCAGATGTGGCCTCAGAGCCGAGCAGAAGGACAGGCCACACTTTTCCCGATGCACCCTAGGAAAGCATTGGCCGCAAGGGCACTGCTGGCTCATGGTCAACTTGTTATCCACCAAGACTCTCAGATCTTTCTTAGCTAAGGCATTACCTGTAGGGACCCAATGCAGGAGCCTTAGCAGTGCTGATTATTTTCTTCACGAGCGAGGCCATAGGCGGACCCGGCGCTGAAGCTGCAGTAAAGACCAGAGCCTGCACCTCCTGCGCTCCCTCCCCTTAGCGCCCAGCCAGCGCACAGCCCGCCCACCACCGCTCGCGGGGGCTTCTGGGAAATGTAGTCCTTCAGGGCAGTGCTGGGGCAGTGCGCATGCGCCGTGTCGGGCCGTGGGTGTCCACGTGTGCCGGTGGAGGCCGCGCCGCGAGTGAGCGCCGGGCTGGGGCTGGTGTCGGGGGCCGCGGCTGCACCTCCTGCCAACCTCTCTTCTCCTCTCCCCGCTACGGAGAGGCTCCGCAACACCGCCGGAGATGTCTGGGGCGCGGGAGAAGAAGCGAGCCAAGAAGATGAGGAACCAGCCGGCCAGCGTCACGCTTCCCTCAGAGCCGGGGCCCTTCGCCGGCGGCGGGAGCAGAGCCTGCCCGCCCCCAGGTATGGCTGTGGGAGCGTCTCCCGGGGCTGGCCCGGTGACCCCCGTCAGGGCCAAGTGTCCTCCTCTTCCCAGCCCGCAGCATGCTCACCGTGGGAGTACTCAGGGCTTCGTCCCCTGCCGTAGACTCCTAAGTCCCGTTAATATGGGATTCTCTTTAACATGGGAGACTCGTGGAGTCTCCCTTTTCTGGAGTCATTCCAAACCCACCCAGACGCGTTCCTGTGTAACCCGCTCTATGTGACCCTGCCTTGGTGGGAGGGTTAGACTGGATGGTCTCCAGAGCCCTTTTTCAACCCAGCTGTTCTGTATTCTGTGAATATGCGCTTCTCTCTGTCATCCCTTCGATTACACAACGAATCCCTACAGTTCATACTCGTAAAATGAATTTGAATGTTATACCCCATCCACTTTATCTCTTGCTTTTCTGCCAGACCTGGGAGCTGCAGGAGGGGCTAGTTTAGCCTTCTGGTGCTATGATGAAGGCACTGGTTTTCCCTCAGATCTGCATGCCCAACCAGTTCGCCTCCTGGGGCTCGTGGTTCCTGTATCTGTGGAAGGGTATTAACAGGAGGCAGCAGGGCATGTCCCTAAAATAGCCGTGTCCTGGGTCATTGCTGGAGCATTTTTTACACTGGTAAGCTTTGCAGCTGAAGACTGAAGGATCCTGTCAGGTTATATGCTGGATGCTTTTTTCATCTATGTGTTTTGACCTGCATCCTCTATGCTTCAATTGGACCTCAATTTCCACCCCCACCTTCACATTTAGATATTTTGTTACCTACATTATTTCTGGGAAAAACCCCCCACATAAAAGGGCTTGTTACTGTGACGCCTTCAGAAGCTGACAAGTTGCATCTTTGTGATTGAAGGAAAAAACCCTTAAGTGTCACTGTGTATTTAGGTGACTGAAGAGTTCCTAAGCAGACAGAGTGACGTAGCAAATTATGCTCAGCCACATCTGAAGATTTTGGAATGTCATTACAGGAGTACTGCCAGATTAAACACATTTTTCTAACTTCATTTGTAGCAGAGAACTTCTAAGATTAGGTGGTTATGTTTTTCCATTCTGTTAAATAGCGTGGGTTTTCATCCATGTAACGTTCTTCTGTGGTGTTAGTATCGCAGTTTTACAGAGCTATTTTGTAGAAACAGGAAAGAAAAATTCTAAATAGGAGTTACAAAATTATGGATCTGTGTAGTAGCTGAAATAATTTAAGGAGTTTTTAGGTATTAAGTCAGTGACTGTTTTTCCAAACAATCTTCTGTCTTCTGATTACAATTTTTACTTCCTTCATTAAGAAGGTGTGTTTGTGATATGAGTTAATTTTGGGCTGTAGGCCTACACAGATTTGCTGAGTGAGACAGCTTCCATCCCTCTTTCCCAGCTGTTTCCTTCTCACCTTCACCTCAGTGTCTGGGCAGTGCTGTTCTCAGGCATGTGGAAACCCAGGACAGGGAATTGTTGCACATAAAAGCTAATTTCTGTTTCAACACCAAATTATTTTTTTGCAGTTCTGCATGATGCGTGGTTGCAGGAGGCTACAGCAGCGCTGCTGCTGAACATAAAACTTCAGTTTCTTGCTTTTTTGAAATGGAAAAAGGAGGTTCTTTGCCTTTTTATATAAACTGAGATGCTGCTGAATGTGAATCTGCTCCTGGCTGTTCTTCATGCCGTTTTTGGGACAAAGGGACAGGCTCGTTTAAGAAGCTGATCAACCTGAAAGCTGTTTTTTTTAGTCTCTCACTCCATTTCTGTGGACACACAGGTTTATTTGCACTAGAGAAGTTCTCTGAACGCTATGTCCCCTTGTTCTCTCAAGCACTTGTGTTGATGTAGTGGATGGGGTGATAGGAATGGCTGGCTGAATCTTTTTTAGTCAGATTGTCCAGCATGAACTGCCTGAGAACCATATCTCAAGTTGTAGTAGAAATCCTAACTAAGGCTTAACTGACTATAAAGTAATCTAAACTAATGTATTAGTTAGGCTGAACATACACCTGTCTTTGAATAAGGACTTCAAGGCCTCTGAAACTTTAGGTACTTGCTAGGTGCTTAGCACTCCTGAAAGGTATGTCTGTTCCTTAGGAAGATTTACTGTAGGCTTTAGTTATTTAATTTCAATATTGGTTTAAATGCTTGTACCAGACAAGTAACTTACTGCACCAACATACATGTATCATGCTTACCTTAATTATTGCTGAAACAGAAATATGTGTCAGGCAAGAATACATTTGCTTATAAGAAAAAAAAATCAAGGGGCAAGGGAAAAAATAACTTTGCTGTTTTGTTACTAAAACCCTGACTAGCCAATAATAAAAATCACTACTGATGTTACATGGACTGATTTCACTCTGCCTCTTGGAGGCAAAGTCTGGATTGGGTACCATTTTCAGAGCATGCAAAAGTCACTAAATCTACCAGAAGTTTACTGCAGGGCAGTGTAAAATTCTTATTTTTTCTTGTAAGAAAGAACTTAATTCTTCTGATTTCTGGTGGCTTTTTCAGTAACATGTATTAAATATAACACGAGGCGTCTGCAATGTAGTTTTATGAGGAAAGACTAATAGAGTTGTCAGTTACTCAGACTGTTTTGTGTTTCTCTAACCTCTTTTCATCTCTAAACGTTCCAGGAGATGTTTGTTCTGAGCAGCAGCAGCAGAAGTTTTCAAATCAGTCATCTGGGCCTTCTTACAGGAAAGACCAATGTTTTTCAAAGGGGCAAAGTAGAGGAGAAAGAGGCAGAGGAAGAGGAGGATGGCAAGGAGGACACCAGAGCGTTTCTGAGGAAATGCCAAAATACATAACAGGTGTGTATATGTGGAAAGGTCATAATTTATATGTCCAGGGCAATTTTCTGGTGCTTAAGTTTGCTGTCTGTCTTTGTCTTTGTGCAGGAGCAAAAATTAGAACTGATGCTATGTTCTTCTGTTTTTCCTGATTTTCTCCAAAACACAGAAGTAGGTGTGAACTGGAGGGAATGACCAGCTGTTGTTCAATGGGTCCTTTCAGACTTCTGAGTGGAAAAGTTGCACCTGCTTGTAGTGAGGGATATGCATTTTGGTTTCTGTTTGCCAGCAAAATGAGTATTGACAGTCAACTGCTTTTAATGTAGCCAGTGAAACTGATTTTACTCATGATGTAAGTTAAAGACAGCTTTTCATCTAACAGAACATTTATTTAGGAGAGCAAATTAGCATTGCAAAATGTGGCACTGCTCTGATAGTAGATACACTTCCATAAACATGAAAGGAGACCAAGCTCTGGATTTTTATTTGGTTGTTTTAAAACAGTCTGTAATATGTTATTGCTTACATGTTTTTTTTCCATGCTACAGTTTTTTTCATCTCCCTGAATACCACCTAAAAAGATTGCTATTCTAATTTAACAAAGAAGTGTTTAATGCAAATAGGAATTGTTGGTTAAACAGCTTTCAGATTTATTTGTGTATAAATATTTGCTTGACCGTATCTGTAAACTTCAGGATATCTAAAGAATTGAAATTTCTTCAGTGATAGTGTACAGTACTTACTTTTATGTCAAGAAGATACCGGACTGCTGTACTAGGAGTAATTCCATAATTTACGTACTGTATCCTCCTCTGGTTTTTTGCTGTTTGTCCTGCTCTGAGGCAGTTCTTTTCATTCCAGTGTCTACCTTTGCTCAAGCTCGTGCTGCTGAGATCAATGCCATGTTGAAAGCAGTTTCACAGAAGTCTTCCAACTCTCTGGTTTTCCAGACCCTCCCTAGGCACATGCGAAGGCGAGCAATGAGTCACAATATTAAACGCCTCCCCAGGCGGCTCCAAGAGATGGCCAGAAAAGAGGTATAAGTGTGTTTTACAGCATTCCATATAGTGGGCATAGCCAAAGCACAGTGTTCAACTCTGTAGTTATTAATGTTCAGACCTGAACTTCTGCCAGACTTCCCTGAGTACCCTAAACTTTGACTGACATTTGGATTCAAAATGCAGGAACACCTCAGCTTCAGGTGGAGCTCAAGTAGGTCTCACTAACCACCTGGCTTTGTGATTACTGGACATCTTGAAGAGTTATTAGAGTAATGATAAAAGAGTCCACTGCAGGAGAGGTTGTTCAGGTGGTGCATTGATCCCAGATGGTCCAAGAGTCCTCAGTCTGCCTGTCCAAGACCTGTCTGCCTTGCACCCCGCCCCAGCTTTAGGATGTGACCATGCCAGCCTCAAGCCTGCACAGCTGTCGCGATGGTTTGAGTGTTATACCTCCAGTGTGGGAGGTACACTGGGGTTATTGGCTGACTGCATGAAGCTTAAAACTTACTAATTGACTAGTCATAACAGCTTATGAAACTCGTTTTGTGGCAGTATCTCAGCATTTAGTCAGAGTATGCCTATGGGGGTTACTTGCTCCTTACTCACTGTGGCCTTCCTATGTGTTTAAAAAGGAAAATTAAAAATTGGTTCAGCAGGATGTTATTGGGAAATGATCTTTCCAATGTTTGGCATTGATCACTTTATCATTTCTTAGAATTCTTGAAGTGATCAATTGAGTTTGCTTGGTAAATTTTCTATGTATTAAGGTTACCTGATAAATTTATTTATTGCATTCTTCTTTTCCCTTGCATGGTCTTTAAGTTGAGACCTTGCCTCCTCCACCCTGGCTCCTGAAGATAATTGTTCACGGTTCAGAAATGGCTTCGGGTACTTCCCCTGCCACACACCCAACTACATGTTTCTTAGGCTGTTTTGTTGGATCTTCACAACCCGTATCTTATTTTATTGTTTTGGTTCACATTCTTTTTGCTTTGTCAGACATGACAAGAGATGCAGTTTGGCCTGTTTTCTGGGAACTGAAGGAAGAAGGCATGGGCTGTTTTTGCATAGTTAGTTATGTGCTCTGTCCTTGTTGAACCTAGATTTCTCTAATGTTTATTTTTGGTTCTTTTGTGTCCTGCTTTTTTAACTCCTTTCACATGACAGCCTATCTAACTTCGGTGTACATGCTCAAACATACCCTTCCATCCCTGTTTCCACTCCACATACGGCTCTTGGATTTTTGAGATTATTTAATTGGCTCTGGTGCAGGCGTATTTCTTCTGCTACATTTTCTGTCTTCAGGTCTTTTGGTGTGGCTTATGTGTTTGCACAGGCTCACATTTTCTTGCAGCTTGTCATATCTCTGTTACTTGTTTTTATAAAGGTTCTGTCTATTACTTTTCAGTGTTTGATCTACATCTTCAAAGTTATCTGTTTCAGTTCTGCTACATTTTCTTCGTTTGTCTTAGATCCTTTATCATGACCATTTTCATTGAAACATTTACCTGGACCATCTCTTATATCTTCCTTGAGCTTAAAGATGTATGTTTTTCACCTACAATGCCACATCCCTTTTTCTCTAATTGTCTTTCTGAAGCCTACCATTCATCCAGTGGCTTGTATTTCCTCCTCTGTGATGGAATGATGGGTCTCATGGGAAGATACTTTTTTTTTTTTTGTTCTATTTTGATTTCATGGGCTGCTTCAGTGTTTTAAGTGTTCTTGGCACTGATTTTCTATCATTTTCTTTCCTTTGCTATTCTTATAACCAGTGGTCTATTGTCAAGTGTTTCTTGGTGAGCTTACAAAGGATATTCTATGAATCTTTTTGTATGTCTTATAGTCCTGTTTCTCTCTACCACTTTTCTTCATAAAAAGAAAAATTAGACATTGATTGAATCAAGCCTTTCTCTCTAGCCATGCATTCACATGTAATAGTTCAGACCTTGCCTAGGTCTGGTTATCAAGAATTTGGTCAAGATATTACCACAATCCTCTCTCATCCACTTCTACATGTTGTAGAACTGATAGGGCGCTTTCTGTCAATCTGAGAGTCTGTACTGCTTCTGTATGAGCTCAAATCTCCAGGTGTTTTTCATGTCACATTGATTTGTTCATGTGAATATATTGATGTGTGGCAAAAACTTCACACAGGAAGTAGCAGCTTACTGTTCACTGTTAAGTTTCTGATTGTGTGGGGATTTTGTTTTATATAGGGGTTTCAGTCAAACCTTGATGCACTTCAGTGGATGTGACTTGCATAGAAAATTTCGAAGTGTTAGTTACCCTCAAGAATTATCCAATATGGTGTAACTTAACGTTAGTGCTTCCTTTGTCCTTATGTTTCAGCCTTTTTCTTTTCAGAATTTTTTTCTCTTGAGATTTACTTTAATATCCTCTCTTTTAAAAAACAGGCAGAGAAAGCTGTACATCAGAAAAAAGAACAGTCAAAGACTAAATGCCGCAAAGCTAGAAGACGCCACATAAATTTGGTAGCAGAGTTTAATCACAGGCAAAGAAAGAATATTTGGCTGGAAACCCATATTTGGCATGCAAAGAGATTTCATATGGTAAAGAAATGGGGATACTGTTTAGGAAACAGCCCTACAGAGAAGAGCTACAGGGCTTGTTACCGAGCCATGACAAAGCACTGCCTTCTCCAGGTACCACGTTTACATGTTTTGTTTGATATTTTGCGATGGTGAAGTAATCAACTGCTTAGTTATAATGAATATCTGTGTCTCTTTGAAGTACTGTTGTGTCAGCTTTTAACAAGACTGCTAAGTATGAAATGAATAATTTTATAATTGTAATTCAGGGTGGCAAGTTTCAGAGAGAAGATGAACTTTTAGAAGAGTCTTATGGTAACTATGACTGAAATACTACATTTTCAGTTTTCTCAAGAGCTAAGAGATTAAGTGAATCCTTATATCATCTACCTGAGCAGGATGCTATTGAGGAGAGATACTTTGTTCCATGTCCTTTTTGATTTGTTGGTTTGAGAGGCAGGTTGGCCCTCAAATGAGAAATGCCTCATTGCTCTCCTACAGCTGTTAATTTTAAGTTAAAAAGAAACTCATTTCACTTTGGCAAATTCTAGAGAATGAAAAATTACTACTGAAGTGTAAATTGTGAAGCCCTATATGGTCCTTTGTTTCCAGGCTCACTTTAAAGAGTTATTCTCACTTTGCCATTATCATATTGTTTCAGGACTTATCATATTATTGTTGTCTGGAGTTGGAAGGTAAAGAGAATGAGCTGCTGAAGCAACTTGCTCGAATATGTAGCATTGACACAGGTAAAATTTACATAGTTCAAATAAAGATTCTGAATAGACTAAAGGGTGACCCATCCTTTTCCTTTTTTTAGTAATGTATCAGTCTCAATAGTAGTAACGGAGTTGATATTGAGTTGTGATTTTGGGTGAAAAACGTAATTAAGATACGTCAGAGTAGGACTAGACATTCTTATTTCAGTTGCTTATTAATAAGGTAATTATGGTACAACATTAGCCACCCAGACTAAATTTCAGTTTTACTTTGTTTATTAAACAACATATTATTTTGTTCTTCAATAAGTATCTTCTTTTTTAGGTTTGACATTTCAAGAGGCTTGTTGTCTGTCTGGAAGATTCGAGGGTTCCCTGAATCTTTACCGAGCAGATCGCTATCCTGAGGATATGCTTGGTCCTGTTACATTTATTTGGAAACCCAGGGATGGGTCTGAAAACAGACAGTTGTGGATCTGGGTGCATCCAGCTCTCAAGCAGGTGCTTTTTCCTATATAGTTGAACTCTTATTTCTTTATGTATTGTGCATTATTAATGCTGAAGAGGTCATCTGAAAAGTATGGAAGAACTGGGTGTAGTACATTGACTTTAGGAATTAAAAGTTGAAAGACTATTTCCACTCTAACAATATTCATGTTCTGCAACTTGTTTTTATAAAGCTTGTACAGAAAGTGCATGCTGCTGAGCTGTTCAGTGTTTGAGCTTCTGAAAAGTTTTGTAGTGTCGCTTGCTTCAAGATGTACGTGCAATATGATGTTGCTTGATTCACATCCTTTCCACTGGCACCCCCAACAGGCAAGAGTTTGGTATCATCACAGATAGTCATAATCTGATACTTAGCTATCAGCTTTACAAAAATGAAAATGAAAAAAGTAGAATGTTGTGTGCAGGCCATTTTTCTCATGTTAATTTGCAAGAGAACAAATTCTTAGCAACATTCCATATTACTTTCAGCGTTTCTTAGCAAGCCCTTGACTTCAGCAGAATTAAATTTTCCCTGAAATTCCTTAAAAATTCCTTGAAATCCATATTGGAAAATTAAATAATGGAGTATAATTTTTAAAAGTGTACTTAAGGTTTGCAGTGCACTGCATATCATCCTAATCCAAACTTCATTTTTCTTAAGGACATACTGAGGGAATTAAAAGCAATTTTTCAGTGTAAAGAGCCTGAAGAAATGTGTATCACTGAGCCTGTTACAACATCAGTTCAAGAGGATAAACAAGTGGAAGTTGTTACGAGCCTTGGCAATAAAAGAAAGAAGGAGGATAAAGAAGGAGAAAAAGCTGTGCCTGTGAAAAAAATAATTGGTGATGGCACTAGAGATCCATTCCAGTCCTACTCTTGGATCTCACAGACTACTGGCATTGCAATCAGGTTTGTTCACAGCAGAGTCAGAAACTGTGGCCCATAACCACATAACGCAGCTGCATTCTGGCTTAACAGTACTGGGGAAAATAATGTATGTTGTACACTCACCTGAAGCTTTCCTGTTTCAGTGACAGAAGCATGGAGATTCTCAGATACCGGCTGATCGGCCCGTTATCACACTCCGTCCTTACAGAGACCCTGAAAGCAGCTTCTGTCCAAACAGTAAGGAAATGGGCACTTTAGATGTTAGTGTCATTTTGGTAGTGTTCTTACAATGTGCAAGCTTGTTTTTTGCTAGAAAGACCCATAAATTATCTAGCCTTACTTTTCATAAAAGCTAACCTATCTATTACTCTGGTGGCTTCTCTGTATTGAGCCTCTTGACTAACACTGATCTCAGGTAGAACTCCCACCTGGATTTTAAGTGGGAATAGGAAGAAAATATAAACAGTGGTGCTGTTGAGCAGGCTGTGTAGTTTCTGCTGAGAGGTCCAGAATAATTCGTATTCTCTTCGACAAACCATAGATCGTGTTTCTCAAGCAATGAGCTAGAGCACCTAGAACTAGGGCCAAGACATGTAAGGTACAGAAAACTTAGGTGTTTTCAATCAAATATGCAGTTTCTCCAGGATTTAGGTTTTTCGTCCACATCTTGGCATATAGCATCACTGTGGTTTTAATGGGGTTTTTTTTGTCTCTTGAAGCAAACATGATGAGGCCATGAAATCTCTGGCTTTCTGTAAGAAATAATGACAAAATTAGGAAATATTGTGGATTGCTTTATTTATTTTTGGAACACAGGTTAAATTGAACAGCTTATTAGGGATTATTGTAGAGTACAGGACTACACTTCATCAGGAAAAAAAATTTTGGTTTAAAACTTGAAGAAAGTGACTATAGTGGTTAAGGCAAACTGAGAGTGAATTCATACTAATAAAAAATAATGAATAACCATTTGATTTTAATTAGATACGTTGTTTTCCAGGAGATGGCAGATTCAGAGACAGAACTGAATAACTGGTGGGTAGAAAGCTGCAAGGACTCTGAAAAAGTATCTCTTCATCAATGTCAAAGTGCTATCTTTGAGCTATTGGAAGGTATTTGGGCACGTGGGTGCTGTGGGTGGAAGGGGGGAAACTTAAAATCTAGTGGTCAAAACTGGCATGCTAATAAAGTTGATTTCAGTTTGGACATGCTTAATTTTTTCATGATCAAGAGAATGATGCCTTTGAGAATATGCTTAGATACTTGCCAGGGCATGGCAAAGAATTGAAAAATGTTGCATTGGGGTTTTTAAGGGAATTTAAATCCTCTGTGTAGTTCAAACTCTTAATATATAAACTGAATCTTGTTCGTTATCTTCGTGAACTTAGGTTTGAGATTGCTGGAGGGATATACAATCTGATGTATACTCTCACTCTCTCCCACCATACACTTCAAAGTAAGACAGTAAGTTGTACAGTACCTCCACAGATAAAATGGTAGCCTCCAATCCAAAATGAAAGTATTATACTTTATTTATATATGTTTGTTTCTAAACTACCAGTTGTGTATTTGGCTGAATTGTAAAGTATCATAAAGTTAACAACATCTCCTCATTTTCTAGCACTGAAACAGGTAAGGAACTGGCTTTGGTAGATCTCACACTGTACTCAAGCTATCTATCCAATGTGAGGCAGTTAAGCAGAGATGAGGTAAAACTTTTACAAAACACTTCCACATTTCCTTTCTCTTGAAGACAAGTGTAAAACAAAAGTTGGTTGTTCTTCGAAATTGTCAAATGCAAAGGATGAATTGAATCTGTGACAGTGACCTCACGTGAATGCTAAATGTAAATGTAATTGGAAACCAAGTCTTGCACTGCTGTTGTTGATTTTTTTGTTATTGGACATTTAACAAGCATTGGTGAGTTTTCAAAACATGTTAAGTAGAGTATTCTGGATTGCTTCACTGGCTTACAATGGTGTCATATCCCTGCAGGCAGAAACGCACAAAATACTAGTGCAGAAAAATCACAACTTATTTGGTGGTTTCATGGCAGTGTTCATCTGTGTGTTTTTAAAGGGATGAGCTCACCATCAGATATGCCACCAGGTACAATACTTGGCCTCACTGTTGGAGATCCTCGAGTCAATTTGCCAAAAAAGAAGACAAAAGCCATGCCAGACTTTGAAAAATACCAAGGTAAAACCCCTATCCTGTATTATGAAGAGATTCAGTTTCTCTCTACACTTTTGTTTTCATTTCATTACTGTCATCTATGGATTGTCTCTTGCTGTTTTCCTCTAGGTTTTGGTTCAAAATAGTTCCAATTTCCAGAGCCCCTGGCAGAACAGAAACAGCTTGAAAGTTGCATAGGTTTTAGAACAGTTGTTGTGAGGGAGGGACATGCACCAAAGCTGGTCTTGTGCTCAGTGGAAGCCTCTGTCTGACCATACAGATGATCCAGGTTCGAATCCTGGCAAGGCCAACCGGGTGCTAAAAGCTCCATAGTAAGGTTCTGTTTGGTGTTTAGTCTTCCTGATGCTGTTTATCTCTCCAAGAATATTATCTACTATTTCTGGTTTATAGGCCTAAGATGTTGAAAGTTGCAATTCAACTGTGAAAAAATTACCACCTTTGCAGGATTAGTATTTCAGATGGCCAAGATGCTGGTTATGATACAAAATGAACGATGCAAGCATAACTTCTGAAATTTTCATTCCAGTGCTGACTTACACAATGTTTCAGTGCAAAATCAAATTCATACGGATGTGAATGTCCTCTAAAAATGTGCAAGAATATGTACAGTATACAATGGGGTTTGTGTACAGTGTAGGCATTCCCAATTAGGTTGACTGGACACAGGCTCTCTCACCTAATAGAAGAAATGTGACAGCCAGCTAGCAAGCAGTAGCAAATAGGACAAGTTGAAAGTTCCAGAGACTTGAAAATACTGAATTTCGTTGGTTGTCTGTTTGCAAGACACTAGAATAATCTAGTCTTACATATCACGTAAGTCAGGTTGAACACCTACTTCAGTTACCGTCTTTTAGCGCTTTGCATAATTCTGCTATTTCCATTTTCTTCCATCCTCCTCTTCTACCCTCTGTATCTAGAACAGCCTTTCTGTTAATTAGTTCTGCTCAGCTAACTTTCTCATCATTAGTGTTCCTGTTGGAAATGCTGCAGCATACATGACCTCTACTTTGGTTCCTTCCTGCTGAGAAGTAAGGTGAGCTATGTAGCACTTGTTTACAGGCACTGGTTTGAGCTGGTAGAGGAGTTAGCAACCACAGAAAGTAATTTGGTGCCCTTCATTCTGCTTGTCATATCTGTGAGGATATGTTCAAGAAGGCAAGATTAACAGAAGGCATCTAAGTTTTATAAATGTCTCGTAGCAGTTTCTCTCCCACCACTGGAGCTGGTTGTGCCTCAGGAAGGATGGCCATGGTAAAGAGGTAATGGTGTAAGAAAGGGAGTCAGGAGCACCCATGTGTTTTTTCCTGTGGCTGGGTAGAAATGTCCATCTTCAAGATCTTTCTACCTGGGGTTATCCGTCACTTGCAAAGTATCTTCCATACCACAAATAGTCAGAAAAGCTGGTGTTGCTTTTTGGTTTCTTTCTGGGTCCTTTTTTTTTTTTTTTTTTCTTTATCATGAACTTAAAACTGCTTCTGTCCTCTCTGACTTTCATTTAGGAGAAGGAGAAGGTCCTTGTTCAGCTAGCAAGGAAAGGTAAATGGCATAATACCTTCCAATTTAGGTTCTGCTGAATAACTTACTGTTACACGTGACTGAAAAAGTTGAGTAGGCAGAAGGATGAAAGAAGACAGATAATACCACTGTCTTCCAGTAGAACTTGCCCAAAAAAAAAGACTTCTCTAAGATCTGTAATTCTAAAAATTTTAGTACTATTAATTTCCCCCTTCTGAAAAGAAAAAAAAATCCTTTTATGAGCCTTAGAATTACATAAACTTTCTGAGCCTTGATTGTGTTGTAACCTTACTCAGATGTAGTAATATTGTGAGCTGACCTCTATTAAAAAATGTTAGTAGTAATTTATTTTTTAGTCACATCTTGTTTATTGAGCAATAAAAGGGAACCATTGGTGTATTCCACACTTTTTCCCCCTTTTTTGCTTCTTGGACATTCAAATACTATTAGGATTAGTATCAGTAAGATTGGAACGGCACACAGATTCCATACGTATTTTAGCACTTCTTGTTCTTCAGTATTGTATAAAAGCCAACTGATTTTCTTAGATAAACTTTACTAATTTAAAGATGCATTGTTTGTCAAATGAGTGAACAGTTTAGGTAAGTTATGGCCATCACTTTTGCTTGGGGATTGTCATACATGCAGTCTGTGGAATGATACACATCTGTTCATATTGCTTTTTTTCCAAAATGCTGTTCTGAAATATGCCTGTGTAGTTTTTCCCTATGTGTGACACACTAACAAATGAAATGTAATTTCAGTCTTTCCCAGTTACTTTATCTCTTCAATGCTTATGCATGTGTGCAAGCTGTGTGTTACGAACACGGACTGATTGGATTTAATCAAATCAACTGACATTATTTCTTCAGGGTGGAGTCAACACTCCCAGTAAGCAGTCAGTTCTCACATGACTGCAGATTAGTACAGTTCTTTTCTCCAGTTTAAAGTATGCTTCTGACATTTTGATATATTATTACTGTCTTGTATGGGAGAAAACAAATTCCACTGCCTTTAAAAACACTCAAGATGGAATATGCCGAAACTTTTACATAATCAGTGAATGAGATGCATAGAAGAAGAATACGCCATGAAAGATACATGAACTATAGTTCCTTCTGCAGACAAAAAGCCAGGGTCTATGCCTGTAAACACACTTCTTGCAGAGGTTTAGGTATCTGTCCCCAGTTGTCCTGATACACGCCCTCCCTACATACATAGGACTCTCAAAATACTCCCTGGCAGTGTTTATATTTTTTGCCTTTTTTTTTTTTTTGCAAAAGGGAGTAAGGAAAATTTTCAAATAGAACTCTTAGGCCTGTCTTCTGAGACAGATAATCAGCTATGCAAATCAGATCACTAGCTTGAAATGGAACAAAGCCTTCCTCTGTCTGCCTGTATCGTCTAAGCACCAACCACTGACACCAGCAGAAGTAGATTGTTGATGAGCTTCATGTGCTTAGTAATGCAACTTCCTATTTCCTATACCAGCCCTAACATCTTACTTTCACTATTATCAGCAATTTATTCATCAGTAAGGTTATTTCCCCAGAAATCTTAAAATGTGGACTGAAGAAGACAGGAGAGAGGTAAGAAGAACTGGTGTGAGGATTTGGGATTATGATTTGAATTACAGTATGTTTAGTAGAAAGAATAAATTCTCCAGGTTCAGTGAGGATCAAAGAGAAGGAATGTATGAAGTTAGAGAAGAATATTTTAGGCTAATAAGGAGGATATTAGATGGGTGGTGGTGATGAAAAGAGACTGACTTAAAAGGTCTTTCTATAGTAGGGAAACAAATATTCATGCCATTATGGAATATAGGAATTGCAAAGAACTCTGAGAATATGACAAGGATAGGCTGCCTGAACTGTGGTAATAGAAAGAAGTGTTAAAAACAGAGAAAGTTGCAGTGAATAATTTGCAGTTGAAGGAACTAGAACATGTTTAAATAATTTAACATAAAGAGATTCTGGTGTTCATAAATGCTTTCTGTACAGAAGATGGAAAAGGTACTTTCCTTACCTTATGCTTGTAGTTATGTGCCCTTCCCCCTTGGTTTTCTGTAAGAGTCAGGAAGGAATTCCCTACCACCACCAGACACAGTTTTGTTGCTCTTTTTCTCATTCTTTTGAGGCATTAGTACTTGCTTTATCTCCAGACAGAATATGCTTTGCCTATAGGAGTGTTGAGCTCTCTTAGGTTCCTGCTCAGTTTCCTGTTCTTAATTTTTGGTCAGAGAAGGAATTCTTCTGCTTAATTGGAAAGGATTCCCTTTTTAGTTTTATTGTTTTTAATTTGAAGGAATGCCACCATAATCTGGTAATTTCTTTTGCATTTTTTCTCCCTACACATAAATCTAATTCATTAGCAAGAATGCATGGCAAGTATCAGTAACATCATCAAACTGTCACAAGTGCTGCCATAGTTAATACTTCTTGCAAAGGATTTTGCAACTTTTAGTAATGGGTACATCTTAAAGACTATGGATTTAAAATAAGTAATTATTGCAGTTATGTTTGGCAGTACCTATTGCTAGGTACTGTTAGTACCACTGAATAATCTGAATCTTCTGTCTTTGAGTCTTTGTCTACATTACCTGGAAAAATTAGCAGAACCTTTTTTTTAAGTACTTAAATAATTTTAAAAAACAAAACAAACCCTGACATGCTATGTTCCTTTAATATATAAGACCTTGTGGATGATGAAATGAGAAGCAATCCCTCAAAGTTTTTAATCACAGAACTATTAATAGGTTCATTACATTGTTTCTTGATAAAAGTATTTTACTTAAAATATGGATCAGCATTCGCTACATACTGTACTGTACATTGAAGGCTGTTAATCCTTAGATCACTAAAGGTAGGTACACATTTTCTTTGCTTTGCTTAGATTGTAAAATTGAAGAAGAGATGGGTTATTTAATACTTCAACAATCCATTTTAAAGCTACAAGTGTTGTTTGTTTTCAGTAATGTACACAACTGTTGATTTGTGCAGACATAAGCAAGAATAGCCCCTTCCTTGAAGCACACAGCCTGAAAAGATCCAGAGCAGGAAACTAGGATTAAATAAGTATTAATTAATTAATTAATTAACTAATTAATAACTTTAATTTATAAGTGCATGCTAGTCATAGCCATACAAATATTTCCTATATGTACATTTCTTAAAGGTAACTCTTGCTTCTCTTACAAGTTTACTTAGGCAGACTTATTTCAGGCTTTGTAATGTTGTTCTTTCTGTTTTTCACTGAATCTGTTGAGCTTCACACTCTGCCAGAAAGGCCAGATTCTAGAATATTAAAGGTGATATGCAAAGATCTAATTTACATTGCCAGTGGTCATGTCTTTTGTTTATAAGAAACGCTGGTGAGAAAATACCAGGTTAGTCTTTCTAACACTAACAGTTTATTTCATATTTTGTATTTGGAAAAACATGTGATAGTAAGATATTCCAGAAGCAGTGATGCTTGTTAAGCTTTTAATAGTCTTTTCTTGGTTGTCTGCTCATTATACTTATGATACAGAAGTGGCTTTGGTAATTTGGTACTTAAACCACAAAAATTGTTTAAATTCTGTTTAAAGGTTCTTTTCTTTTGTAGATAATGATAAAGTTAGGCAGCTGTACCTGAAGGGTGTACCTGTAGACTGTGCTCACAGCTTTATCTGGGACCACGACATCTGTAAGAACGTCACTGAAAATAAAATCTCAGAGCAGGTAACTAAGTAGGTGGATTGCCATGGAGGAAATAGCTAATGGTTCATAAAGTCTCTATATAGAAAGAGACTCTTGAAATTTTTATAAATCTAAGATTAATCAATAGCTTCCTTAATGTCCTAGTATTCAACTGCTGACTTGAAGTGGTTTTTTGTAGCCTTTGCATAATGTTCTTGCACAGTCATTGACCATGACTCAATTAAAATAAAGCTTTATTGGATTGTCTACAGGACTATAGTTGTAGGTTTATGTAACAGAAGGATTTGGAATTGGATTTTCATACATCATCTTGACTTGTGCAGCAGAAAAGAGTGACACAGGAAGGCTCTGGCCTTTAGCTGTAGTCAGGGTGATTCTTCTGACACAAGAACTGTGGAAGTTGGAAGGAAAGAAATCCTTTGTTTCTGAACTGCAGCGCACTATGCTGTGGGTGTGCTGGGCAATAACTTGTGATTTAGAGAACTTCAAATTTGCTGTTGCGGGTTTGAAATATTCTATCTTGACATTTTCATTGACAATGGAGGGCAGCCCTTAAAGTGCATGGATAAAAGGTGATTTAGTCCCAAGAGGTGATAAACTTTTGGCACCATTGTAATCAGAAAGAGTAAACATTTGTATGGCAGAAACATCTTTCTAAATATTCTCTTTGTGAAAATTAATCTTGTGCTCTTCCAAACTGTCTGATATACTGTAAAAAAATAGAGTATTTAGAAAATATTACACTGGCACATGACAGTTATCAGCACAATCTTTTTGTATATGAGAGTGTTCTTCATGCTGTCATGAAATTTAATGTTTACCCGATAAAGCAGAGGGAGTCTAATGGTCTGGTTTTTTCATAAATGTGTTCTTAATGTGGTACAATGGAAAATAACAACTGGTGATTGACAAAACCTCGGTGCCAGAATGCTTTATGGGAAACTGTTTGATGACAAGATCTTTTTCCCATCTCTTTGATCATAGTTCAGATTTGCTCCATGTGTTGACAGACTGAAAGCACCTGTTCAATCTAGTCTTGTGCACAAATCTATAAATACAAAGTTGCAAAACTTGTTTTTCCTCCTTCATCTATGTTGTACCTTGTACCTGCTTCTAATCAAGGACTATGGAAGTAAGAAGGGGAGAAAAAGGGTGCTTAATACTCTTTTCTGAAGTAATTTTTCATGCCTTGATGAAATTCTGTTCAAATATATAGTGTATTACTATATTTTTCCAAGCTGTAAACTCACCTTCTCTCTGTATCTTGGAAGGGTATCTGGAAGAGGGAAGAATGGTTATTAACTTATGGGAAATGTCTCCTCCTTCTCAGGATTTAAACCATATGAGAGCTCAGTTACTGGTACCTGGATCACACCTTGATTTGGGCCCTTGTGAATCTAAGATTCCCATACTATTGGTGCAGCAGCCAGGGAAAATGGCTGGAGAAGATCGACCAGGATGGGGGAGTGGCTGGGATATCTATCTCCCAAAGGGCTGGGGCATGGCTTTCTGGATTCCTTTTGTAAGTGACTTTGATGAAAAATTGCAAGTAAATGTAATAATTTATATAATTTAGTTTAAATTATTTGATTTTAGAGAGTGTACTTCACATTGTATAACCAATTCCCAATTGCAGGATCCAAATTTCAGTTTGAAAAATGGTGTATGAACTGGTTCATGACAGAAGCTTGGTCTTGAAACTTAAACAATAGCTTTCCATGTCTTCTGTCGGGTACAACTATGCCCACATGGCAGTCTAAAAGCAGCAAATCAGTGGGCAGTCAGGAGGGAAAACTGAAGCTATACCTCTCTGTTTCTACAAGCATATGACTCTAAAGAGAAATCATTTGGTGCCTGCTGCTGACCAGTTTCCAGCTTGGCTGTCTACACCTTTGTCACCAAATTGATTGTGTCTGATTTGGGAGAAATCAGCTTGAAACAAAGTTTAAGTTAGGCTTGAATACTCCTTTGGTGCTGTTTGAAGTATTCTGCTTTGAGTGTTTAGGTGGCAGTTTTAATATCTTTCTGCAGTTAAAGTTATGCTTTTGAATGTGCAGGGGGTTTAGTTGCAGTGATACCTATTGTATGGTTAGAATACATTGGGCAGTGGCTGTGGAAGTAATACAACATTCCTGGCAATGTACAAGATCAGAACCTGAGAAATTCTCTTCAGTTTTGTTGATAGTTTTGCAGAATTAAATTTAAAGAGCACGACTAACTTTTTTGTTAAAATTAGCATCTAGAACTGTAGAAACCATGCTTAAGTTTATTTTTTAAAGCTAAAGTGTTAGACTTCCAATTTTCTAAGGAAGTACCCTCTGGGCATTAATGTTTTGTTTCAGCTAGGAGCCTGGAATTGGTTCAAACATTGCTTTTTGGGCATTCGGTTTTTATAACAGATATACCGAGGTGTACGAGTTGGTGGCTTGCAAGAGGCATTAAAGCATTCTGAATACCAAAGAACACCTCACACTCCAAATGATTTCCCAGACTGCCAGGCAGGAATGCAGTTTGCCAAAGAACTGGAAACCAGTCTTCTTGAAAAATTCAAACGGTAACATTAACTTAAAAATTGATGGCAAGAAGGACAAAAATGAATACTGCTTAAAATATTCCCTTTATTGTCTGTTGTTGTGTTCATTTAGACTTGGACTTTATGACTTTATTGAGATCTTTCACTCGTGTTTTAAATCTTAGTATTATAAAGAAGGAAGGAGTTCTAGATATATTTAACTCTGTTAAACAGGGCATATAAATTAAACCCTTCTATTCCCAGAGACATGCTTAGTTATAGAGCTGTAACAAGGCTGCATAGCAATAAAATAAACAAAACTATTTTGAGATTCTTAAGCAGCAAATGGGGGAGGAGGTAAGAGAATGCAAAGGAGTATGTCATAGTATGTACCAAGTGTTAAAGAATAAAGTAAATTAAGAGGTACATTTTGGTGTCTAATTTTAAATGTCAGGTATTCTGAAATTTGCCTTCATTTTTACTGCAACAAACAGAACTCTTAACCATGAGTTTGGAGTAGCTGGAAGTGTCCTCTGCACCAGCTGGTGTAGGTTCCCCTTCCAGGTAGGATGGGGAAGTAGGAGATGTTCAGAGGAAAAGGTGGTGGTGGTGTCAGTCACAGCAGGTAGATGTTTCCAGCATGGCTGAAAGGATATAGTTGACAGAAGTACAGCAGCATTTTCTAGATTGTAATTTTAAAATTCTTGTTCAACAAGATTAGAAAGTTAACTCTGCATTTCCTTCTGGTTTAAATACTTGATTTTGAAAATATTCTTACCTACTTACTTGATTTGTCATTTAGACGTCCACCTGCAAAAAGGGCAAATTATGTCAAGCTGGGCACTCTGTCTCCTTTCATCTGTCCTTGGGGGCAGCTGACAAAGAACTGGGAAGGAAGAATGAAAGCTTCAGGAGGATTTTTATGTCCTTCTTCCGCACATCCTGAGTGCTGCACAACTGAAGGGCAGACCCTTTGTGACCCCAAAGCAGAAGTGATCAGAGAAGCTTCCCCTGAGACCGGTGAGGCAGAGGAGACCATGGAAATAACAAGTTCTGAAGGTGCCCTAAAGACAGAGGATGGTAGAAGCATCCAAGATTTTGGTGAGACAGATGAAACTAAGACAAGTGACTTTATTGTTCTCAGGTATGTCAAAATTATACACACATTTTATTTCTTTATTGATATTTATTGAGTTGGGGAAAGGAAGAGCTCAGCCTTGATTATTAAGATGAGAGAATTATTTGATCCAAATACAGTGAGATTAAATAGTTTTGTCATGAATCAGAATCTGCTGTTGAGTGGAAGTCCTTCTGCTTTTCTCCAGCAAACTTGGTGACTACATAAAGAAAACACCTTAAATTTTCCTAAATTTAACACTCCAGAGTTTACTGTGTTCTTACAGTTGGTGTGTTCTGTCTGCTTCCAGGTCAGTGGAGCTTTTAGAGGCTCATATTTGTGACTTTAAGACTGTTGTTGTGAAAATCATCTTGCATTCTCTTCTCTAATACATCACCACAGGTGGTTCTTGCACTCATTAACAAGGTCTCTGGAAAGTAGAGAATCCCCTGCATTCCAATGCAACGCATGAGGGCAGCAACAGTATTGGAAAGTGCCTGAACACAGGCCTTTCATTTTTGTGTGGTTACCAGGGGGAGAAAACATTGAAAGTTCTGGACTGCGTTAGGGTCACTGGAGATTTTAGAGTGTTTGTGGTTTTAACAAGCTTTGGGGGTTTTAGCAAGTAATGTCTCCTTCCTTCTGAAGACGACTCATGAATTCCACTCACTGATGTTTTTATGCTAAGAGTGATACAAACACCAGCTTGGAAGGTTACAGAAAGCCCCAGGACTTTTTTTAATTGTGCTCTTGCAAATATGTGGAGTGCTGGATTTCTGTTGTACTGCTTGTTAATAACTATCTGTGATGTTTATTTTTGAATATTTTTAATAGGAGTGAGAAACTACTAATGCAGTTATCAGCCTGGTGTTATCCCACTGCTGGGAAAGATCGGCGAATCCGCCTTATTTCTCGACTGGGACAGAAGGAAATGACTGAAGATGTTTTTTTGCCAATCTTGATGAGCTACCCGAGGGCTCTCATCTGGGTCAACTTGTCACTCTTGAGAAAGGGGAACCCTGAATTACATGCCATGATTTGCATCCCAACAGAAGATGACTTGCTGCATCTAAGCAAAGACAAAGTCTTCTGTGGTCCACAAGAACCCAAACATCGTGACAGATTCAAGGACAAGGTTCAGAAGCAAAAAGAGGAGAAGAAGAAGAAGAAAAAAGATAACATGAAGTCTCTGGAGAGTGACCCTCCAGGCATTCCAGATGAAGAAGCAACTGAGGACAATGAAGACCTCATTCTTGGTCTTTGGTCAGATGCTCTCCCAGATGTTACTTCCCACTGCTCCAGGACTGTCTTAGGGTATGTCACTCGAGGGGATTTTTCATTGGCTGCAGGCTGTGGAGAAGCACTGGGTTTTGTTAGCTTGACTGGGTTAATTTATATGTTACACAACCAGCCAGCAGATAAAAAAGGGCTTGTTTTGTTAAGGACTCCAGCATCTTTGCAGTACAGATTTGCAAGACTTAATATTGAGGTTTAAGTATCATTGCAGTGCAGTAGAATGCCAAAAATACCAAATAATTCTGTTTTGTATTCTGTGGCCTTTCTGATGTGTCTCAAATTTGAGGTTATTTTGAGCCCAAACAACTCGAAGATTATGAAATAATTAAAAAGCTTTTTAGCATTATTCAAGAAAATAACTAATGCGTAAATAGACTAGAATTACTTTCGATGTCTACATTGCTAAGGATTTCTAACAGATCATTATCATGATCTTTATCTCTAAAGAAGCATATTCTTCATTTTTTCTCTTCGAAGCAGTGGATGCTATAACAATGTACAGGAAATCATAATTTTCATTTTAGAAGTCTTTGCTCAGATGGACTGTAACTTTACAGTGCACTTTCACATGTAACTGCATGCAATCTGATCCAGTGTATATAGCAAGTGGCTTTCCTGATTCCTCGTATCTGAATACATGTGGCTGCAGTGGAACAGAGCTACGTAGAGAAACCTGGTACAGAAAGCTGAATGCTTAAATGAAATGCAAATAAAATATAGCCTAGTTATGTAATTTTGAATTATAGCAACTGGAGCTTTTAAACTGGAAAGCATATCAGTCTGTCTCCCTAGTCTGAAACGTAATAAGCCTTTCAGATGCAAATTGCTAGTGGTGGGTCAGCATACATTTTCTGTTAATAATAGGGGATATTTTTGTTCCTTAATGTTCCTTAAACATGAATTTATTTTTGTATGGAATGTGTTAGAATTGAAGGTTTCTTCATGTTACAGTACGGTTCATGAATATTGTTCAAACAATCATAAAACTTGTAAAATATGCTGGGCGGTAAAGGGAGAAAGGTGTTTGGTTTGCCTGGGGCAGTGTGCGTAGGTTGTTTGTGTTTGGTATTTTGTTGGGGTTTTTTTTTAATAATAGCCTTAAGAATCTAGCCGTTCCTGAGTTAAGAAACTTGAAAAGGAATTTACAGTAATATACTGTAGTTTAGTAGCAGCATGATACAAATATATGCCAGTTGGTAAAATTATCCTGAAATGATCATGTACAAATAAAATTGTAATGTATTCTTGGGTCACTAGTCTATTGACTAAGTTTGATTCTTAGAGAAATTAAACATGGATCAGTTAATGACTTTTTCTTTCTAAATATCAGTGTTCAACTTAATTTCCTCTTTCACAGTTTTGTTTGAAAGTCTTAGGCAAATTTATTAATGTTGGCTGGAGTTGTTAGAGGAAAGATTCAGTGTGCCTTACCCCCAAAATTATTAAAATTTAGGACCATTTAAATACGGCACACACATGGGGAAGGAGGAAGGATTGTGAGGGAAGTATTGAAAGTGGGGTTGGATTTTTTTTTAATAAGTCTTCAGAAGATGGATTGTAGAATGTGCACCAGCAGTGGGAGCTGTGGTGGCATGTGAGGAAGAAAGATGCAGTTTCCAGCACAGCTTGGATTGCAGCTCCCTGAGAAATCATTCTGAATGGCTCCTCAGTGCTCACCTTTGATGCACCTGATAAAGCAATCATGGTCCCAGAAAGGTCCTGGGAAGCATCTGCAGGAAAGCCAGCAGATGGCCCCAGAGGAAAGAGCTTGGTGCTGGCAGGGCTGGGATTCACACGCTCCTGGCGTGTGACTGTGAGTGCTGCAGCCTGTAGGTATGTGTGAATAAAGAGCCCCTTAAACTTTACAGCCTGGCTGCTCTGATCAAGTTCTCTCGTGGTAATAATCCTGGATTTAATGAACCTTTTGAATTGTAAGCCCGATTGAAATATTTTTAGGATCACAGTTTCCAGAGCTGTGCTTCATGGGAACAAAGGAGGGGAGGTGATGTTTATATGGCTTTTTCCCTCGTCACCTCCCTCATCTTCTTAATAGATACATATTTTCTTGCCTCAATAGACTTGGCTTGTATGTGAGAAAGAAAAAGAAGCCCCCGCCCAAGCTATCATTTTTTCTTTTCTGCTTGTAGATCTTTTGTTCACTGAGTCTTTCCCAGGTTTTTGTTTTTTTTAAAAAAACATCTGGAGTCTTTCCTTTTTTTTCTTCCTATTGGTAATTTCTGCCAGATTTTCATTTTGACACTTCCTGTTACTTTTCTTTGATTTCCATTCTCTATTTTTGATTTATGATCCTTGTCTCTGGTGAGCCAATGAACAGAAACTGGAACCCAAGTGCATCCTGTTCTGTATATCTTGTAATATTTTTACACAGTTGTTTTACTTTAAGTCAATGATTTATGCCTTAAGACTTCACTCCTTGTAAAATACACTGCAAACCAGATAAGTTAAAAATGCTCAAAACTCTCAGCCAAAATTTGCAGAAAAGTACTGTGACTTTATGTAGCTGCAAGGAAATTTTTATCTGTGGTTGCGATTTCCAGATTCCAAGTGTCTCAAGGGTGACTTAGTCATAAAAACCATGTCAACACTGGATAATCAAACTGTGGATAATTAAACCTGTGTTATCTGTGCATCAGCTGTACAGTATGTCTGTGCTCATCATGTTGGATCAGGTGTAGCTTACAGCACACATCTGCTCTTACTGCAGTTGCTACACGTTGGTTAACTACCCCAGAGCATCTGGATCAGCTCCTGTGGGCTGCGATACATGAGCATTTTTGGGAACCTAGGAAGCTCTGGCCTAGTGAAAGGAGCTCTCACAAGCTCTCTGGTTCCCATGCTGTCCTCCAGATAACTTTCTCAAAATGGATGCCAGCACAAACCCTTAGCTCTCGTTCTGTGCTTGGCAACAGCTTTTGGAAGCTAAAATGAAGCACAGAAGGCAATTTTGGCATTCTCTGTAGCACCGTGAGGAGGTTGAATGGTAACACACTGCTCCTGTAGCTCTTTTTGTGGCTCCCTCAGAGCAGCTGTGTAAATGCTGCCTGTGACTCGCCTTGTGAAGGGTCTTTTCCCAGTCTGAACCATGACTTCCATGGCAGTTGCCTGCTCTGCTGACAGGCGCAGTGACTAATGGACCTACCAAGTTGAGGGTCTCCAAGATACACATTGTTTACCATCGCAAATCCAGAAAATGAGGTTGCAGAGGAGGGTGGTGATTACTCTGTGGGATGAAGTGAGGTGGGACTGGGGCCAGATTGTTGTGTGTTTGTTAAAGATGTTCAGGGCAATCTGTTTAGCAGCCTGTAGGTAATGGAAGAAATTACCTGGCAGAAAGGCAGTTGGGGTTGTTGAAACAAATCTGGTAAAATAATTGACAGGGTGTCAAACTGTTCAATGGAGATAGAAGCCTTGGGCGATGATGGCATATGCAGACGAAGAGTTGTCAAATGCAGCATGACAGTTTTCTTTCAGTGCTCTGAATCTGGAAGAGCCAGATATGTCAAACCTGATCCATTCTCATGTCCATGTGAGGTAGGTAGTAGGAACAGAGCTCGGGGGAGTAACCCACCAAAGGCAGATTTCTGAAGTGCTCAGACTGAGAAAAGCAGATAAGCAATAGCATTGTTCTATTTTCCAAGAATACAACATACAGAAAACCCCAACCCAAAATCCCATGCTTCTAAATCATCTTCCCAGAGGTCAGCAATAGAAACAGCACCCACAATTTACCTCTTACAAATTCAACTCAGCTGCACTAGAGTTCTGTAAGAGACGGTCCGTGGATCCCTCATCTGTCTCACGATCATCAACGAGGACAGAGACTGAAAGACCCTAAAAACCCCAAAGGGGGAAAGGACACAGGAGCCCTAGCCAGTCCGAGGTGGGAGGTCTGCCAAGTGCCTGCAGGTGTGCACACTGAACAGGTTGCTCTGGTGCTGTTCCTTTCTGCCCAGGCGGGAAGGGCTGCACTGGAGCAAGAAGGAATGTTCCGTGCCCAGACCCTGCACCGGTACCCTAAAACAATGGGTCTTACTCCCCTACCTCTTTGGCTAGCTGCCCTCCGCTTTGAAAGCTATGGGCTTTGCTCCCCTAAAAAGACTATAAAAGGACTTTCTGAAGAGACCGCATTTTGAGATCTTCTCCCGGAACCTCTAGATCTCCCCACGGAAAGAAGACAGACCATGAGGATCCCGGCTTGCCGTTGGTAGCTATTAACCCCTCCCCACTTCTCTCTCTCTCCTTTTCTCCTTTCCCCATATCTCTCCCTCTCTTCTATCCCACAATCATGCTGTTGGCACTCAATAAAGGTGCATTGTTTTGATTGAAGCAAAAAACTTTCCCCGTTTGTGTTTCTTTTGCACTCTGAGATCAGGTAAACGAACCATCACGACCCCCGCTAGTATTAGCGGATCGTGACAAGTTCTTTGCAAACACTGGTCTCACCAAATCCCTGCAAGAGCAAGTAAACTTGTATGGAACAATAAGAACTCAGAAAGTACAGAGGATGTGGGCTGAAACCATTTTGTGGCAGCTTTGAGAGTCAGAGCCAGTTTGACACTGGACAAAATAATGAGTTCAAGGTAGTTTGCAAAGTAGATGGAGTGACAAAAGACAAAACACAGCTTTTATTTATTGCATTGGGTCTCTTAAAGAAATTCCATTTCTTCTACAGTAGAAACATGCTTGCACAGAATTTTTTTTTTAAGCATTTTTTTAGATGCTCCAAGATGTACGTAACATCTACCAGCATCAGTTTGCTTGACACGTTTTAGCTGTCTTTTTATCATGGGCTTACAGCAGTGCTGCTATTCTGACAGCTTTGCCCAGCCAAGTCCAATTCTTAAGAAATAAAATCAAAAAGACGTTCAGGACACAGCAAGAGTAAAGCAGAGAATGCAAAAGCAGTCTGAGGGAACAGATTGACTCAAATTTCATGATCCAAATACGTGCGGACTTTCTGCAATTTCTAGAAAGGATGGTGCAATTCAATATTTCATTTCATCTCAGGATCAAATAAATAGCCAGGACGAGAAAGCTGTTTCAGCTCAGTCCTCTCAGCATCCTGTTCCTTAGCCCAGAAAATGTGTTTTCTTAAAAAAGACCAAAATGGTTGTGATGGATGGAAGAGCTCAAGCACCTGCAAACCCATGTGTCCATCAAAGCTCTCTCACACATCTCTTCTGGGTTTGCTCTTTTTTTTCATATTAGGTAATATTAAAGGCTTTTTATTATTTTTCTTTAACAAAAGGATGAAATAAAAACAAATGCGGACAGGCAAAACCTGAGTTATCTAGAGCTTTATTACTCAGAAATTACTTTAAATGCCACCTCAGGAATAAGCCCCCTCCTTCTCCCCACTAGAGATACCCCACTTGTTTTAACTGTGGCTCTAGTGATGAATCCTGTGTGTCTATAGTTGTAATTATTCATAAATACCATAATATACTTCTAAAAATCTTGCCTGGGTTGTACCAGGTGTTATCCAAGAAAGCTCCAACCCACAGGCAAAGCCCAGAATGAGTTGGGTTGGGTGGGAAAGAGGGATCATACACATCGAAGTCTGTTAACTGTTCCTTAGCACTGAAAAAAAACCAGAGTGCATGCACAGAAAAACAAACTGTAAATCTGCAATTAAAAATACACTTTTCAGATAGGCAGCTGCTTAAATGCAGTGATTTTTGATTTCTTTTTAAGATGCATGTGGAAATAGTTTTGGTACAGACCAGCAGGGATTAAAGGGTTAACAGTAGATAATTTATTTTCCTGTAGGACAGTGTGTCTTACAGGAATCAATTGCATCCAGGTTTTCTGAATATTTTTGCAATGCAATAATTCTTTTAAATTAGTTGGCAAATACATGAAGGGGGTTCCAAATGAAGGCACAAAAATTTATGAAATTGGTTGAGAACTGTAACCAGTTGTTTTTGTTTTTTTCAAAGAGAAGCAGATGAAAATGAGCGTTAGTACATAGTAGTCTGAGGAATGTCTTAAAAAAGAATTAATTGTAGTTTCTTAGTCTTTTTAAGGCTTTCACTGAGCTACTGTATTTTGAGGCAATAATTATTTGTATTCATTAGAGTTAATTATTAAAAAAAAAGGTGTAGTTTCTGCTGGTGTCTTTAAGAACTTACTTTTATGCCAATAGGCAGCACACAGTGGCACAATTTCTAAAATTGCAACCCCAAAACTACAGATTTCTGTATCCCCTGAAGTCTCCCCACACCCAAAGCTGGAACAGAGGAGGTTCATGGGGTGTTGCAGGTGTCCAACAGCAGCCAGTGGGACACACCCTGGAGCCTGAGAAAACCTCAGCAGAAATTGCTTTTGGAGCAGTGTGACAGCACCCTCTGTCAAAAGCTGTGGAAGCCAGTCCTTCCCATGCAAAACTCTGGAGTTCTTTGATGTTGGAGAAAGAAGGGTAAGTCTAATAAACTGCTCAGAGATCCTGGCATTCTGTGTTAATTGGGGGAGGTAGGGGGAGACAGGGGGAAGGAAAAAAACCTTTCCTTTTTTAGGTTAGTAGACATGTAGAAGATTAGTTTTACTCCTTTTTGGATTATCCAACAAAAGCAGAAATATCCAGAAAATAGCAATTCCTTCTTTGCCTGAAGGCCTGTTTGTTAAGTCATAGGCCACCAACCCCTTTTTGTGGTACAACACGCTGTGTAAAGCCAGAGCTCACCAATGGTACAAGATGATGTTGTGCAAGTGTTTGCACATGGGCAAATACACGACACACAGGGTAAGAGGCTTCCTAATGGACAGACATTTAAATCTCTGTTTCTCTTGGAGCAAATCATTTTCCTTGATTGCCTGAGGAGCAGAAGAAGCTTCACACATCTTTAAAATTACAGAAACATAGAATGGTTTGGGTTGGAAGGGACCTTAAAGATTGCCTAGTTCCAACCCCCCTGCCATGGGCAAGGACACTTCCCACTAGACCAGGTTGCTCAAAGCCCCACCCAGCCTGGCTCCTGCCATGATTTCCTGCTCTGTGTCCTCGCCATTTGGTGTGGAACAGTTCATTTTTTGACAGCTTTCCTGTAGAAGTGTAGTAAAGACCACAGAAGAGGAAACAGCTGCGTCTATGCTGTATCTGTCTTTTAAATTTCGTTTTGATCCTATTCTGAGTAAATCTTCGCCTTTATTTTGAAACACTGTTTTTTAAATTCAGATTTCCTTCTGTAAAAGACCGTCAAAGGCTGAAAGATTACTGTCCCACAGTACAAGGGGGGATGCTGTTAGTTTGGCCAAACAGCTATCAAAAATATACAGGAAATACAACCTAAATTCATTTTTCTCCAAATGTTTTCTGCAGTCAAGATCCCAGGCTATTAGATTAATTCCAGGGACTACAAAGACAATAGCTTGAACTACAAGTCCCAGGACAGTAGCCAGGTTTCATGTGGTCTTCAGGGATGGGAACAAAAAACCTTACCAAAAATAGTATCTTCCTTTCACCATTGAAAATAGTGAACTCCACGTGTCAACTGGATTTCAGAGTCTATTAAGCAGTAAGAGAGGTCACCTCTTCTATCTGCAAGGTCATGAAATTGATGACCATTAAAACTTGATCCTTATTCAAATCCATTTGTAAAATTAATTTGCATATTTTTAAGGACATAAATTACTCTACAGGGACTTAGACTTGGAGAAAAACATACGTTTCCTCCTTTTCAGTTGTCAAAATGCTAAGACCACTGAGTATTGAAAATATTAAAAGCTTCAGCCAATCTCCTGACTGAAGCTTGAGTATCCTTCTCAAACAGGGGCTATACAGGGTTTCTGACCTCACAGACAGGATATACCTTTATTCCATAACATGAAATTGTAGAAAACCCTTAAAAGATTGTCCTTTGAACTTTGGTTTCTGTCTTTAACATTTCCTTTGGTATAACACCTGTCTTCTTTCCCAGACTGCTGTAGGCACCCTTCTATTAACTGAGCCTTCTGCTGTATGTACCTTCATTTTTTGTCACAGTAATGTTTGTTCAAGTGGAAAATACTATGGGAAAGAATGAAAAACAGATACTTTTTTAAAGTTTTTAGATATCCAGGTATTTTTTCTCAAATATGAAGCAATATATCTTACAGGAGACTCCATAGAGTATGGGTTTTCCAATAAATTAAAATATTCATTAAAATTAAAATACAAGTATTTTTAATAGGTTTTCTGTTTCCACTTTCAATCCCTGAAATACACTTTGATAAGCTGGCAGAGCATTTCTCTTCCCCAAGTCTCTTTTGTTCTCCAGCATGCAGTCCAAATTGATTCCTCTCCTCTAAAGAATAAAACCATCAATCTCTATATCCTGCCACTTCAAATTCAAGCCGAATGCTGAAAAGAAAAAAAATAGTGGTTGGCAGAGCTTGGAGAGGGAGCCAGGAGTGCCAGCCCATCCAGCAGAAAATTTCATGTGCAACAATTCCTCGTCCAAGGAAACCAGACCAAAACTCTCACTTTAGCATCCATCATTGACAGAAACAAAAGCTGTCGTGTTTCTGAGTGTGTTCCAACTTCATGAAGGGACAAGGAAAAGAAGAGGAACCCCCAACTGTGACAGCACATATGAACAACATCTCTTCACGAGGGAAATAAAGCGCTGAATTAAAATTTATGGCTTCCCAGTAGCATTACATACCCTGGGAACAGTGATTGTTTTGTTCCTTCCCAAAATGACAAGTGTTAAGATCATAAAATCAAACTCAACTGGAGTAGCAAATTGATTCTAGACTATCTAGTTCTTGCAGGCTATGTCATGCCGAGTGGAGTTGATGGTTGGTTGCCTAGGGTAGCAAAATATTAGGAATAACACAGTATTTAGTGGCTGTTCCTTATGAGCGTGCCTCCAAGAGGGGAGGAGGTGTGTTACTGTGCTTAGCATAGCAGAAACCCTAGAACTGAGTCAGTCCTGAGTGTTGCCTTTCTAGCCAACTTTCCAACAGCAATGAACTAATAGCATTTCCAAAGGTTAACATTTCTGTAGCTTTGCCAAATGGTAGGGTCATGCCCTGTTTTTCTGCTTAATACAACTTACTTCCCTGATTTTTTTTCTCATGACCTTTTCCCCACTATTTGCCACCATCCATTTTGGCCCTTTCCTGTACTGCTACAGACCTCTAACATACTTCAATATTTGTGTTTTGCTCTGTCTGCAAGGAAGGGCTGCAAAGCTGCTGTAGCAGTTATGACTCTGCCTAAGCTGTAGCTGCTAACCATGCAACAAACAAGGCAGGTCTGAAACTTCTTCTTAACAATGTTTTTCACGGGTATGGTGTTTTAATCTTTTCCCCTTGGATGTTATATGCTATTCTTGGTACAGCTATTGTGATATCTCAGAGGCCCTAAAGAGATTTTGGCTTCTGTGCCTCTGTGCCATCTCCTGTGGCAATAAAGCTGTTCAGTAGCACAATATGCACTGAGGACAGATCAGGCATTTACTAAGTAGAGATGCCACTCTTAAACAAAAAAAGTAGGAAACAGAAGTAAGAGATGATTCCTGTGCAAAGATGTCACTCTTCTGTGGAGGCCACTGAAGAGATGGTCAATATTTATTGTACCCCTGTGTAGTTTATTGGGCTCTATTATTCCTTAGTTCTCAAAGAAATCGATCTTCAGAACTAAATCCCTGTGACCATGTTCTCTAGTTAGATGTCCAACTTGTTTGCATTTTTGGAGCATGGTGCATTTTTTGTAGCCCAACAGCCTCTGCAGGTGACACAGCAGAAGAACTTACACAGTGAGCCAGGAGGCAGCCCACGAGCTTTATCCAAACTAATCTGCAGCCAGTGAACAACTAAACATGCAGGGCTGAGGCTTATAGAGGAGACCTCTACTAACAGTTTTGTCACAGCAAGACCTTACCCTTGGCATGGGATTTGTCCTCCTCTCCAGACCCTTGGCTTCCTCAGACTGTTTATTTCTGGAGATGATGGTCCTGTATGTGGTGTTTGCTGCACAGAAATGTACCAGGTGCAGGTTTAATGAGTGACTGAGACAGTAACACCCGATCTCACATGCTTCTTAGGTGATATCCAAATCCCTGTAACTACCCAATCAACAACAGAAGTTTCCTCTAGGACCTGGCCCTGTGCTGCATTCCACGGATATACTTCTATAGCAAATGTCACTGCCTGAAACTGCCTTCTTCTTGAAGTCCTGCTTGGACTTGGGAGAAGGCAGGGAAAAGGTCTGAGTATTTTTTTTTAATGAGGAGAGTGGTTTTTTCCTCCACTTCTTGCTCACGTAGTAATGGCTGAACTTTGCTTCCTTTCTTCTTGTGAAGGAAATGTTTCAAAATACACAAAACCACTACATTGCAGGCAACTGCAACACTGGGAAATCTGGAATCAGGAGGCAGCAGTTTCTTCAGGTTAGGGACTGGAAGTGAGGTTTCAACCAAAGCCTTTTCATCATGTCGGCCTCTGTTCTCACCCTAGGTTTTAATATGAATCATTACATTAAAGTTATTTAGGGCTGCCTAAATAAGTAGCATGAAGCCGACATGAAGTGAAGCAACGGGAGAAGGATATGTTGGCAAAGAAAAGGGTATTTTGGATATCCCATCAGTGGAGTGGTCCACAGAAAATGCAGGAGAGGCAAAGGACTTGTACAGCATGGTCATCCGTAGGTGCTGATGGATGGAGGGACAAAAGGGAGAAACAAACTGAGAGGCTAAAGGTGCTGGGTGCGGGTGTGAGGAGGGGCTGTGGCACAGCTGGCGGAGGATGTGCCTCTGAGACCAGGGGAATGTGTCAGAGGAAGGAGGTCCCTGCCCAGCTCCTCCCAGGGTGATTGCAGCTGACCGGCTGGCCCCAGTCCCACCTGGTGGTGCTCACAGCCTGGCCCACTCACCGCCCACTGCACATCAGCTCCTCACCAGGGACATCAATTTTTCAGTTGCTTTTCAAACTCAGACTTGGGACTTGTATTTTAGCTTGAAGATAAACATTTTGAGAGCTGTCTTCTTTCTCACAGTGCCGGCACAAGTTGTTTTTAATTATCTTAGGAAAGCTTTCCTAGCCCAGGCCAATTTGTTCACTGTTTGTCTTGTGGAGCTGGCCTATAAACCAGCTTTTAGGGATTTATTGTATAACATTATCAAGAAAGCAATCTTTGAAAAAAACTGAAATTACTTACAACAAGCCTTTTTTCTTCTTTGCAAATGGCTTCATAGAAGCCAAGTGATCACAGCTGACCACCCAAATCTGCTGGAAAATGCTAACTCCAAATGAAAATGATTAGGTTTAGTCATGTTTTAATCGTAAAATGTTTTAAGTGATGATTTAGGCAGGAAAAAGAAAGTTCTTCCTGTAGGGGAGAAGCAAGACTTCTTCACTTCTCAGAATTATATATTTTGGAGTCAGCAAAGCATGATAAATGCACGGACAGGCAAGTCCTGCTCTTTGATAGATTTATGTTGTTTTGCACACACACAAACACACATGTGCACGTACTCTTATTTAAGGAAAGAAAGCAATGGGCAGAGAGAAGAGCAGTGATTATTACACCTCCAAGTTTTATTACTGTTTTTTTCTGTACAGACTCTGAACCATGTGAGTGTTGATTGTTGACTTTTTAAGAGGTTACCTTTTAAAATTTTGACATTCATAATAAATGTGCTACTCACACAGGAGGCATTAAGTTATCTTAAACTGTAACAAATATTTAATTTTCTTTTTTTTCTCTGGCATATTTCTGTATAATCCTTTTTTGACCTAATGCCAGCATTTTTCAGATGACTGTAATGTTACTGCTTTCCTACAGACAAAGAAAAAGACATGTCTTTCTTAAGCGCTCCTCAAAAAGAACAGAAAAGCAGGACTGTTGTAAGTAGAGGAGACGTCAATATTTACATTTTATTATTACTTGAAAGGAAATTTGATGGAGGAGAGAGTTCTGCTTTTAGTCAGAACACCCGTATATGTCTCATTTCTGAAGCACCTCTTCTGCACTATGAAAATGTTGCCAGACTCTTAAAAGACTGCTCCTCAATTGAGAAAATTAAAGAAACCCATTGAAAGTCTGGATCTTTTCAGGGATTCATACCTTTACTGTCTTTATCATCTAGAGCCCCCCCACTTTTTTTCCTTGGGATGGTCTTACATTTGTGACTGCTGATGCAACTGTCCTTAAAATCTACACTCCCTCTCAGTTCTTGCACGTTTTGATCACCACTGACATCACTCAGAAAGTATAAGGTATTGACTGTATCAGCTCTGATTTTATACTCTACTTCATGGGACTACCCTGGAGATCCTTGATCTTTGACTTTCCACGAGTGCTTGCAGCAGACCAGCATGGGTTGTATTTGTATTGAGTTTAAACACTTCCTTCCCTACGGCAACAGTTAGAGTGCTGTTTTCTATTCTGCTGTAAGTTAAAGCTGTGAATAGCAATGGAGAGGTCTAACCACCCCTTGCTGTCCAAGCAATCCCTGACCAACTTGGCAGCTTTAGGGAACAATGCAGTTCTGCTCTCAGATGTTATTGTGTCCCTGCTCTGCGAGAGCATTTCTCCACCTGTGCTCTGGGGACCACTCCTTTCTGCAAGACTTCAGAGAATGGTTCCTGAGATAACTCTAAAACAAAGCAACTCACCCCGCTATCTCCCCCATCCCAAAACTGCCCAAACTCACACATGCTGTCACAACTTTCAAATGGCAGCCTAATCTTCAGTTGGTTATTCATGAAAACTGCTGCATTAAGACTGCTCAGGCAGTCTGCAGCTTCATCCTCAAAAAAGTTAGTGGAACTTTGGATTAAGGAGCATGGAGAAACACGACTTTGGAGAAGTCTGTACATGATTTCATTTATTTGTGAAGACACAAAATACCTGCCTAATGTGTTGTCTGTAACTCTTTAAAGTCAATGACAGATTGTTGTATCAGGCTTCCGTCTTCCACCAGGTGCTTAATACTCATGAATGAAGCTTACTAGATGCAACAGTACTACTAATAAAATCAGGGTTAATATTAATTTATGGCACTCTTTTTGTCTACTGGACACCACCTCCGATGTTGCCAAAGCCCTTACTGCCACTGTTGCAGTAGGCCAGGTTGGCCTTTCCAATATAAATGTCACTCCTGGAATATCTCAGCAACTGCGTAGCCTCCAGTCAAATGCAAGTCTTTTTCTTTCCTCAGAGCTCCACTATAAAGAGAAGAGGTGGTTGTTGCTATGGACAGAAGTTCACATTACAGCTTTGTGACTGCAGGAAGCCAAGACTGAATCTAACAGCTCCATCAGCCTGTGGAGCATAGGGCAGGGAGTGACCTCCTCATCAGGGGCTCCTGCCCTGTTGTGTATAAACACATCATCCATTTTGCAGGCTCCATTCTAAGACTAGTTCAGTGTCTTCCTCCTGCTGTTTCTACTGTAAAGCTTGTTGGATCCTTTTCCATTGCTTACTTTTCCCAGAACTTGCTGGTAACTTTGTAATTCCAGACACTTTTTTATGGCACATGTAAGCTGTTTTATTCTTCAGTTCATGCTGCTGCGGTGTCCCACCTTGAGGGAAAGGCAGCACTCAAGATTCCTAGATGCCTGTGCTCGAAAAGGAACAACAAAAGTCAGAGGGTCCACAAAAACTTACAATGTTTTATTAATAACTTATACACTTGGCATGGAAATCGCTCTGTTACTCCCAGTTAGTCTAGTATAAACACACTGTGGTGGATTCTGAATAAGGGGTAAGGTGAAAGAGAAGAGGGAGAGAAAGACACTAAAGTAAGGGAGAGGAAAGAAGAAAGAAAGAGAAAGAGAAAGAGAGAGAGAAGAGAGAAGGAAAGAGAGAAAGAGAAAGAGAGAGGGGGAGAGAAAGAGAGATAGAGAAAGTGAGAAAGAAAGCGAGAGAGGAAGGAGGGAAGGAGGGAAAGAAAGGAAAGAAAGAAAGAAAAAGAGAAAGAAAGAGAGAGGAAAGAAAGAAAGAAAGAAAGAAAGAAAGAAAGAAAGAAAGAAAGAAAGNAAGAAAGAAAGAAAGAAAGAAAGAAAGAAAGAAAGAAAGAAAGAAAGAAAGAAAGAAAGAAAGAAAGAAGAAAGAAAGAAAGAAAGAAAGAAAAAAGAAAGAAAGAAAAAGAAAGAAATCACCAGTCCTGGCTCCAGCGGTGATCCAGCTGATGGGCTGTCCCGGGTGCTGGTGTGCCTTTTCATAGAAAATATTTTCCCACCCTGAATCTAAATGTATTGCTTTTGTGCAAATTAGTTATTGTGAGCAGTCTGTTCTTTCTGACCTTTCTGGAAATGAGCCAGAGTGCTTTGGGGGGCTTAGGTGGTCTTGATCCACTTCTACTTGGTCGACCTCTGGTTGACAGTCCATGCCCACTTCTCAACCTCATTCCTGTGCTTGCACTCTGCTGTGCTGTGCTTATTTCCCAGAGCTGGAATACGAACATTAGAGCCGGAAGAATGCTGCCCTACCTCTGTATGCCACCTTTGTCCAGCCACATCCTGTTCTCTCTCACAGGCATGGTTATTACCAGCAACCCTTGGTTGGCTCCATAACTATCTGGCTACCAGTGTTTGAGACATACAGATTAGCCCCTTATCTTTCTACAGCTGCCTTTTATCTAAGTGAATGATTTGTACTGCAGACACACCCATGGGCCCTACCCAGATGCCTCCAAGCACTCAAACATGCTGCATATGGGGCTGACCCAAAAGGATTCAGGATGACACTGTAAGCAGAAGATGTCAAACCCAAATAGTACAGAGGACTCAAACTGGTGCCCTGACTGGTGACACCTCTGGTGCCTCCTTCATCACCGGGGACACAGAAATAACCCAAAGTCCTGCTGTGAAAGGCAAATGGAGGGCATGGGGAAGAGTCAACAGGAGTAGTTGCTCCAGAAAGGAGGAGGCCAGGTTTTAGAGCTATACTTAACCTGATTTAAATTTTTTTGGAAAAGGGAACCAGAACATTGCCCTACCCACAAGCAGCCAGGAATTCAGGAGAGTCTCTTACCTGTATTGGGACACAGTATTTTGTAAGTGCAGGCTCAAGGCAAGAGTCTGAATGCCTCCCAGTAACCCCCCAGCTAACCCCAGCAGTTTGGTTAGTAGTTATTAAACAGCTGAAGGAAAGCATAGAGACTCTGGTATCTGCTGTGGCTTCTGCAGTCTGTGAGCACCAACATTTGCTGAAACAGATTTCGGACCATTTCTGTAATTTTTTTGGACTCTATTCTTGTAGTTTGATGTAGAGTTAATCTTAACCTGTGCTTTGCTGAAGTGTGTATTGGACATTTTACCCTATTTCATGCAGCTCAGCTGCCACCTCACTCTGCCAGTGGTTTGGTGTGTTTAAAGCCACTATTTAGCATAACAAAATGAATTAACATAGGCTTGAGTTTTGGCCAGATAAATATACATTTTGTTTTGGCAAATGGTTAATGACATGTTTAAAGGTGTGATATTACTTTAGAAAACTTTACATTAGAAAACTTATTTACGCATTGTAAGTAATTTTTCTGCGTTTTAATGATACTCACTGCATGTTGCACAACTTCACTTCTAAGAAAGAAATAATAAAAAGGTTCACTCTGAGAACTGAGTGGCACGGAACGTGGCACTCTAACAAACACATGAGAGGGCTGGTACAAGTGAGATATTGAGCAGTGCCACATAAGTATGCAGTTAACCACACATACCCACAAACATTTTTTTCTCCAGTAACACTATTTCAGGAAGGCAAATGTCCTGGTCTTGGGCACACTGGCAGCACTGTCTTTGTTCTCTGTAAGAACATTTTGAGCTGATCATAAAAGTACCAAATTTTTCCCATCTGAGAGGAAATTTTTCATATGAGGAGTTTACCTTAGAGTGCCACTGATGGTTATTTATAGTCAGTGAATTTAACAATATGGTTTAACTTCAGTGGAGAAGGTAGTGAAAACGGTTTATTTATTAGCAAAACAACAGCAGTGGATTTAACTTCTTTTTAATGCAGAAGAAGCGTCTTGCCCTGATGGCAATATGAACTGCTGCCAGAGCACCCTCCAGACCACTGCAGCAGGGTGAAGGCTGAGCACAAGTCCTCTTTTCCCAATAGTCCAGTTCTTCCAGTTCCTGAAGACAACCAGTTCAGACTGGGAAAGGATTTCAACCTGGACTATTAAAACTCACATTAATGTTTTGACCACTAAGAGGTACCTGGAGCAGTGTATACCCTAACCTCTCTTAGGCCATAGAAAGCCTTTTGTTTTGTGAAGTGCTGCATCCTTTGAGGCCATGCCCACCTCTTGGGCCCAGGCCTGCAGGGCACCCTCCCAGTGTAGGTGGTGGATGGGTGATACAGATGGTCCCTCATCTGCTTTGAGCAGTGACTGAGATGAGCAGAGGTTTCCCTTCAAGGACAGTGATGGCCATGAGAGGATGCTCAGCGTGTGCAGTCTAATGGTGCTGGCTTTGGTCCGTTCAGCTGGCAGAGCTCTGCAGCATGGCAGCAAGCAGCTTGGGGGAAATGCCATTTTTTACTCAGCACAGTCTTTGCAAAATTACAGTTTGTCTGTGCTATAAGTGTTTAGGAAACGTGTCTGGGAAGTCTATGTCAAGGATGCTTCTGGAATTAAAGTGAGTACTTGTTTGACATAAGTGGGAAACATGAAAGGCTCAGCTCAGTTAAGCATGTGCAGCATCAGACCCTGAATCAGGGAGGAGGGGCTGATGTTCAGATTGTTCCTTGACAAAATTACCCCAAGATTTTTCTGCTTTCCCTGCTCTTTCAAGGGTGCCCTTTTGGATTCCCAAATGAAGACTTTGCTGACTGCAGCTGGAGATTAAGGGAGCGCAATAGACAGGAAAGTAAGAGTCTATTTATCCCTGGCAAAGCTTGCCTTTTTCTAGTTTAGATGGAAAAGAAGACAAAAGTCCATGGAGCACTTGAGTGAACAACAAATGGCATAAGAACAAATGCAGTGAAAGGGAATGCCAAGGTTGTCATCTCCCATCAGCACTTTGGATGGGTTTCCTCCTTGGAGAAGCACGGGGGAGGCTGCGGGACCTCGTGCAGGAAGCAGGTGGTTTGCTTTACCCAGAGCCATGCGTAATGGCCAGGGAGCTGTGCCGCACGCCGGCCAAGCTACAGCAGATGGGCTGCAGTTTGCTCCGCTCAAGGATATTTTTCATGTTATGTGTGGAAAAGAGCAGTAACCCTTGTTTGTTATATGAGGCCTTGTAGGATTTTATTTGGAAAAAAGCCATTTTTGAGATTAAAAAAAAAGTCATTAAAAATGTGAGTCACTGTAATCACTTTCAAAGTGCTCTGACAGGGTCTTTTGCTTGCAAAGACTTCACTATTAAAATATTTTTTTTTTTAAAATGAAAAACTCCACCACAAATTATCTCAGGCTAATTGACGTGACATTAGGGATCTGTTCATTTGAAACTACCAAGAAAAACCACCCCAAACACCTCAGAGCACTGGATCCAAACTATTCATGGTGTAAAGCTGCCAGCAAAATAGCTGTGTCTGTTCTGTGGCTTAACATAGCACCTTGGGCTGTAAAAGCACCACAGTATTCCCTCCAATGCAAATGTGTTTCAAATCCTATATCCCTGAATGGCTGGGGGACACTCATTCCTTGTTCAGGGAGAGGCAGGACCTAAAGCACAGTGTTCACCCAGGAGCTGGACCCTGTGAGGAGCCCTGGGAACCTCAGGGTGGGGAGATCCACAGCCTGAGTAAATGGCTGATCACCTGAATGATGATCCAAAGATGCCAGGGCTGGTATGCACATCCCGCTACTTTTTGGGGTTTGGATGTCCCAATCAGTATTGCCAGATACTTGTGTCCTCTTGGAGGGAAGAGGCCCAAACTGCTGCTTTCAGAATACGGGCTCACTGTGAGTCTGTGAGCAGTGAGGGACAGAGAGAGCAGAAACCTTTCTGTCATATATTAGCATCTGTCAAATATCAGCATCTTTTCTCTCTGGTACACCATCGCCATCCTTGAGAAGAGACCAACTGACCTGGGCAGGGTCTCCCCACATTCAGGCACTCCTCCCAGAGCCGATTTACTTACCACACCTCAAACAGTCACTGAATTAGTCACCCTCCTCCCAAATCTGGGCTGAGCTCTCAAATTTCTCAGGTGCTGAAGAAAGGGCAGCTCTGTGATGTTGCTTGTTACCACTGCCAGGTGCCACCATATCTGTGTCAGACCCTGGGCCAGAGGCTTTCAAAATCTCCTGCTGTGCTGGACTTCCTGGACACCTCTGAGCAGGGGCACCTACTCTTTGGACCACCAGCAAACTCAGCAATTAGTCAAATCAAATCACTGAAAATAACTGAGGCTGCTGCATTTCTGGGTGTGCAAAACAGCTGACGATAAATTACAGTGTCAGAACAAAGTGTAGGCACCTCCCTGGAGAGGTGCCAGGGCTGCAGCTGCAGGAAGGACAGAAGCCAGGCACCCAACCATGGCATGCTGGGTCTCGTCCTGTTCTATGCTACTTCTTCAGTGCTGCTAGGATCTGATTTTTACTTTGTGTTTGGCCAAATGCAGACACTGGAAAAATGGAGAGAAATTTGAGGGCTGACAAAAATATCTGACGGTGAGAGACTTACAAAGTTTCTCTCTGGCTTAGTGAAAACTCCATCATACTGTATTTTGCTAGAGGGACTTATCAAGAGCTTTAAACCACTGGCAAAAGACAAATAAAACAAGTTAAAATAGATATAAGGCAGAGTTTAAAAGCAAACAATGACTCACTGCTAGTAAAAATTACTAATGGCATTGGTGGTTCCTCAGCCTTGACCAGTAGAAGAGCACGGGCTGTCTTCTTCTGCAGATGGGTCAAAGAGTTCACACAAATGCTTGGAGGAGGTTGCCTGACTTGAACTGTAAAGGAGGCCAGGCCAGATGACATAAAGCAACAACCTCCTGTTACATCAACAACCTCCATTATTCACAGCACTGAATCAAGTCCTGCAACACATCCACGCACCCAGAATCCAGTCAGTATTGTCAGGACATGTTGTTAGTTAACTGTTAAATATTGTCAGGAAAAAATAAACACACGGGTAACTGTGATGCTTAGTTACAGTAAATTATATTCCTCAGCTCTTTTGCCTCGTAAAACACAGAACAGCGGTTCTTAAAAAAACAACAGACGCTCCAGTAGTTTCTTGTTGTATTCTATTGCTGTATATAGAGGGCTGTGAACTTCTAGCACAGGAGCCGTGTGTGCTCCCTTGGAGAAGAGAGGCCTGAGGGCAAAAAGGGACACTGTCTCCAGCAACTCACTTCTAGGTTACGGCGAGCAACCCCAGCATGCTTTGTTCCCCTATGGTAATACCTTGCATCCAGTTGGCTAATTGGTTTCTACCCCACCCCCTGCCTTCCCCATAAAAAGGGGCCTGAGTCTGCCCTGAGTTAGGGATTCTAGCAGCACATAAATACCCATATACAGGTAAGAAA
>VZTE01011290.1:1031771-1051963 GCA_013397775.1 Eulacestoma nigropectus | reverse complement strand
GCCAGAGAGGTGCCGACTACAGAGAGACATTTAGCTGCATAAATAATGCCAGATCCATGTGCTTTATTAGAAACATCCTTAAAATTTGTGTAACTGGTTTTGCATGGGTATTGGCTGGTCTAGCAGCCTAGATTTTCACAAGCTTCTCACTGGTGTCTTCATCAATCACAATTTTTCACGAGAGTACTTGTGAGTAGTTTTGCACCTATCATAAGTTACTTCAGTACTGTCAATAGGTTCAGCTAAGAGCACATTTGTCTCTATATTTTTAAGAAGCCAACTATATTGCAGTCTGAAAATGCACATTAATCTGTAATACACAGGTGTGTTTTCACATAGAAATTCATCTTAGGCATAGATTCATATAAAATAATTTTAGGCATACAGAATCATAGAAGAGTTTTGGTTGGGAGAGACTTAAAAGGGTCCCTCCTGCAATGAGCACAGACTCCCTCAATTAGATCAGATTAATCAGAACCCTGCCCAGCCTGACTGTGAATGTTTCCAGGGATGGGGCATTTACCGTGCTTCTGGACAACCTGATACAATGTTTTACTACCTTAATTGTAAAAAATTTGCTTCTTATATCTAGACTGAATCTACCCTCATTTAGTTTAAAACCATTATCCCTCATCCTGTTGCAACAGGCCCTAGTAATAAGTTTTCTTTCTCCACCTTTATTCTAAATCCCCTTTTGGTACTTGAAGGTTGCAGTAAGATCTTAGAGACTTCTGTTCTCCAGATTTAACAGCCCCAACTCTCTCAATCATTTCCCATAGGAGAAGTGTTCCATCCCTCCAATCATCTTTGTGGCCCTCATCTGGACTGACCCAAACAGTTCCATGTCATTTCTGTGCTGAGAATCCCACAGCAGGAAGCAGCACTTCAGGTCGGGTCTCACCAGAAGAGGGACAGAATCACTTCCCTCTCACTGCTGACCATTGTGCTTTGGAAGCAGCCCAGGATATGACTGGCTTTCTGGGCTGCAAGTTCTCATTAACAGCTCATGTCCACCATGAACTTTTTAATCACCAGCACCTCCAAGTTCTTCTTGTCAGGGCTTCCCTCAATCTCTTCATCCTCCATCCAGTATTGATTCCAGCTGTTGCCCTGCCTCATGTGTTGGACCTTGCCATGTGGTCTTGTTGAACCTCTTCACAGTCCAAAGCCACAAGTGTATATTCTAAAAATCTATAATCAGCAGTTCAAAGAAGAATAATTATGACCACATATTACACTAGTGTTTTCTTTAAAGTTTGCAAATATTATTGTATGCTTTGGCTGCGGGTTCATTTCTAATACTTTTTTGATTCACAGTTCAATTCTGCAGAATTTCAGCATAGTTGCATGAAATTTAAATTGCAACTTAAATAAAATGTGGCTTTTAACAACAGATTATTATCCAAACCAATAAAGAACCTCAAATACTTCCTTAACTCAAAAATTGTTTTGTTAAATTAATAACTCAGTGTGACGAAACAGAATTATGTTTTTTGACCTGAAAGAGAGTGCAAATGTCATCAGAATGTTTTGACACATTCTTCTCCAAAAGTTCTCTCAGGAAAAAAAATCACGCATGAAATTCGCTACTCTCCCAAGCATTTAGCAAGTATTTATTTCATTGCACCTTCTCTGTGCTACTATATGTAATCCCTCATAAAATGGATATTTTAGGATATTTTGGAATAATTCCTTCTAAAATTTCCTTTTATTACAGTTGTTAATGAAGTCTGGGCTTCTTACTCTTTCTCTTTTTCAGCAATGTTCAATGAACATTCACTGACAATGAAACATTTTTATTGTCATAAAATAATGGTACTGCTGCACTGAAATATTTTCAACACCATTTAGTTTGAAACTGGCAAGCCAGAATGGGTTCTGTTTTACAGTCATCATTGTTTCTTGGTAAAAGTAAAAGGTTATAAAATTAAGGTGCTTTGAAGGAAAAACCTGGAGACCAAAAGAATAAACAAGATTCAGCTTTTTGTAAAAGAAATTTATTAACATAGTATATTCAGATAACATGTAAAACTGAGATCCAGCAATAAAGGCAAACTAGGATAATGATCCAGAAAACTTTTTCTCATAGAATTATTTCCTATTTATCAAGTAATCTCTTAGAAGTGAGATCTAGTTGAAAGCTAATTGTAAGAAAAGCTAGTAGAAACCCAGCTTTGTAATTTCTCAGAAAACTAAACTGTCATTTTTATTCCTCATCAGAAAGTATAAAGACTACTTTATATATAAATAGATATACTTCAGTTTAAATAACCCATCAAATCCAATGTTTTTATCTTTTTCTCTCTTCCCTTTTGTCTTCTTCTTTCTATTTTATGAATAGAAATGAAATGGAGAAAAGGGAGGATAACTTTTTTTTTACTTCATTTTACACTTCAGGGCATCTGTAAAAGTATTTAGCAATTTGTATTGGAAATTTAAAAATTTTTATTTAAGGTTTTTATTTTTTGCTAAAAAGGAAAATTTACTTTTCAACCTGATAGTTCATAAAAATTTTATAGAAAGCTTTACACAGGATAAAATTCTAAACTTCTTTTAAAGAAGAAAAATTCAAGAAACTGAGGGCAGTCTTCCAGTTTAATTTCTTATGCTGTGGTTCAGCAAGAGTAGCAGTCTAAGAAAATAACCAATAAACCCTTTCTCACATGCATGCAACTCAGCAAGTTACAAATACAGGCTTCTTCAGTGCTGCAGTTTTTATTATGCAGCATAACCTTTTGAGAGCAGAAACGCCCCTTTGCTCGCTTTCAAGTCATGCAGAGTCTCAGCTCCAGGCAGCCCCACTGACAGCGGCTCGTTTCACTGCTCAACAGATCCCAGGATCACAGGGTGCAGGTTGACTTGGCTGCAGCGTGTGTTTGATGGAGCTCGCCCCCCAGGAACCCCATGGCCTGTTCCTACCTGGCATTCCTAAACAGCTCTTGTCCATCCCTTCCTGGGCGCCACAGGTTGAGGAGACTCCCAGCAGCTGAATACCACACTCTTACACTTTGCAAGCACATCCCCATCCTGACTCACCACAGGCTGTCACCTCTACCCTGGGGGCTCTGGGGCACTATGAGGCACTGTAGGTTAGGATTTTACACTATTTCAAGCAGGAAATTAGGACACAAAATTGGTCTCAGACCGAGGCACAATATGTAACCGGATAAAAGAACAGAAGACTTTTTATTTCAACCTGCTTCAAACAATAAAATACTGCCTTTCTAAGGACAGAAAGACCAGTGTACACCATAGAAGCTCACAGATACTTTCATTTGTGTGCACCACATTTAAGGAAAGTCCTATAGTCTCTCAATCATATTTTCTGCTCAGACATCTTAGCAAGTGAATAGGTTGCACAGACCACTTGGTTAAGAAGTAAAGGAATTTTCCCAAAGCAAAGGAAATTGCTTTTATATGGAGAAGTTAAGTCATTTTACAAAGAATGTTCTCGCTCATTTATACTCTATAAAGCATAGGTAATTTTGCTATTCACTAATCCATTGCACCTACCCAGAGAATCACAGAATAATTTGGCTTTACAGTACCTCTTGGAGGTTTCTATTCCAACCGTCTGCTATAGATTTTTAATGTTTTGAAGTCAGATCAAGTTGATAAGTATTTAAAATCTTCAAGACAATTTGGAGATTCTCAACCTGTTTCAGATTTGAATTACTCCTACGACAGAAAATGTTTTCCTTAAACCATTTCTCTTCCTATAGCTTGGGACTGTTGCCCCTTATCCTTTCAATGCATACCTTTGGGAGGAGTCTGGCTCAGTCTTGTTTTACACTTTTCTTTAGGTGGGATCATCACACAGCATCACAGCTTGCATGTTCATCCTATCATCCTGGTTTCTAACCCTGATGCAGAAATCCCAAAAGGAACATGCTCTAATTCTTCACATTGTTTTCACTCTTCGGAGTCACAGAGAGTCTGTTTCTTTTTGTTGTTTTTTTCATGTTTATGTCTTACCTCATTGATTACTTGGCTCTGTCTCATTTCAGTTCCAACATGCAGTACCAATGAAAACAGGGGAAACTTCAGGCTGACATAAACTCAGCTAAAAGACTTTCTTTCTACTGGTTTCCTGTCTTGTAGTAATTTTGATTGATGATTCACTGAAGAGATAAATTCTGTTAATAATGGAAATAGAATTAATCACCCAAAGTAATACATTAAAAAGAATTTGTTAAGGGTGTGAAGAAACTTGAAAAAAACAATAAAACCCAAGGTATTTAGAAAGAGAGAAAATATTATGCATTCACAAATGCAAAGTTTACTTTCTTTCTTCATTCCCTTCTAAAAGCATCATGATTGATGAAAGCCATTTTTCAAAATTTGAAATATGAATGATCAATATTTTATTAATGAATTTTTCAAGAAATACACATCTCTTCACATCTGTGAAAAGTCCATGAACACAATATTTTTTAGAATTATTTTTAAAATAATTTTTTCTATTCCTAGTTATGCATAAACCCAACATTTGTAAAGATATTGGATTGCTTATGAACTCTGTATTTCTGCTTTGCCCTTTTCATTTACACGAAATTTAGTTGGATATCTCTACCCAGGCTACATCAATTGCTTCCTGAGCAAATACACTGAAAGAGGACTTCAAGGTTACTTAACCTAATAATAAGGTTTTGTCTTTCTTAAATAAGGTTTTGCTAGAAAATAATGTGCTGAAAACTCATTTAAATAATTTTCATTTCACATTTTGTTTTTCAAGGAATTTTCCCAATGTATTTCCATAACTCTGACAGAAGTCTCTACAAGCAAATATGGCTTTCTTATTTGTTAGCATTTACAGTGTCTTGGTCATAGGACAGTTTAGTTTTTAAGGTAGGTATGCTTTATATGCCTAGAATATAATTTTTTAACAAAAAACCCACAAGAAGTTCCCACAAAATTCTCATTAAAAAGATTGATCTTGTATCATTTGAATTCTATATTGACTTCCAAATAGTTCCAATTGTCTATAAATTTCAAACTTATAGAGAAAGGTTTCTTTGTCTTGCCTTGTTTTTAGCTATGAAATCTTGAAAATTGAGTTGACATAAATTATATAAATATTAGTTAAAAAAAGACATTCAGGTTTTTTTAGTAACTGGGTGGCAATGAAAAGTACCTACAATATACATTTCATAAATTGATCTTAAGGTCACATCTCAAGGTCAGCATTTAACTCACCAATACAATGCAAATGAAGGTATTATGGTCCTCTATGCTCCTAGTGTGGATGTATGTTAATTCACTATTGTTCAGTTGATAAAAATTAAGTACTCTCAAATGCTTCTGTTTCATCTCTGAGTTATTTACAATTTGGATGACATTCTGATACAAAACTGTTTACAGAAGAACTTTGAGTCAAGTCCTTGGTAGTTTTACAATTCCTCAAAATGATATTTTCAACTAATAAAAATATTACTTTTATCAGATACATTACAAATGGATTTTTCATCTGCACTTCTGGCAAAGGAACTTTTGAACTTTACACATCTGTTATCTAGTTCATCCAAAAACTGAAGAGGAATAGACTTGCTACCTGTCTATATAGCAGGCAAATCTGTCTATCTAAAATTCCCCCCAAAAATGTGTTCAAAAACATGTTTGAATATTCATTCAATTATTCAAGGTTAAAGTGGCCTTGCATCTAATAAAATAACGAATCAGAAGGAGAGATTTCAGTCCTAGCCTTTGTTTTTTCTCCTCAGTCTGGCAGGAATTGGGAGAACATACACTCACTTGTAGAAGAAAAACCCCATATTAGAGCTCCTGCTTGCAGCTCTGGTTTTGTCAAAATATGCACTGACAATTATTTTCTTCTCCTTGAGAGTTGCTGACAAAGCATAAGCCATATTTAACCCAGGATTGTGGGGCCACATTTTCTTTGGCTAGCTTTATGCCATCCTGTCCTTGAGCCAACCACCTCAATTTGGGATGTGGAGAACAAGCAAAAATAAACGGTACCATCTGTAATTTTAAACAGCCTTTCACTATCTCATCAAAGACAGGTCTTCCTAACTTCTTAAGCATAGTTTCTTTTATGTAAGAAAAAGTTTCTCACTTTGGTTTCTTTGCCTAAGACTACATAGATCTATTGAACAAAGGTTTGCAATTTCCCCTCACTCCTTTCAGTTCATTGTCTGTATTCCTTTACCCACGGTCATGTCATCTTCCCTCCAGTCTCTAGATCCATCTCAATCTGCATCTTTTATTCCTAGCCTTGTGCCAAGCCCCCAGCTGAGACAGGCTCAGCCCTTTCCACTGTGCTTCCTGGGGATGGCAGCTGGAACTTTTGTTCTTTGAATTCCCCAACACTGGCACGAGGTGCGCTGAGAAAGATGCAAACATACCTGCTGCTCCAGAGCTTGCAGCAGGAGGCACAAAGCATGAGAGTTTGTTTCCTAGCTAAGTTTCTTTCTTTCTTTCTCAGCAGAAAGCCATCAGATTCTTCTCCTCAGGAGAGAAATCTAAAGGGAATCCTCCTGAGCAGCTGTGAAGCCCAGGATGTTACTAGGATTTCTGAAGGGTCTGGAGGTGCCACAAAAGGCAGCATTATCCACTGGATGATCTGGCTAACACCCAAAGAAAAAGGTTGTTATGGGTCTGTGGTCTATGAAACTTACTAAGGGCTACCCAAACTGGATGTTATTATTTACGCGACCATTGTATCCTGCAGTCATTAACATTGGCCAGTGTGCTGGACGTTGTACAAGCACAGATCCAGAGGGAAAACCCTGCTTTAAGGACTTTCCCGCAGGGAAACCCATGGAGGAAGAGGGCCACTCATAAACTCCATACAATAAAGAAACAAGGAGTTGGTATACCTCAGCATGGTATGCCAATACTCTCACCTGCTTACCTGTTACAAGTTCTGGGAGGAGATGCAGCATAGAAAGGTTTGGTCCTCAAACAAGTTCAGCCATGATTTGTAATGGGAGGAAATGTTTTCTCCCCTTCTCCCCTGTGGCATGTGTTTATGCTGCGCCAGCTGGTGTTAACTCAAAAGCTGAAGATCCCTGAATACCCTAATAAACCTGCCCCCTTTCTCTTTTAGAGTCAATAGCTATAGCTCATTTAAAAATATTATTTACTAAAATAAAATGTTCTGTTTTGGTTGGCAGCACACAGTGCACGCACTTAGACTCCTGTCCAAGCATGAGTGTGGCTATGCACTTGGGTTCAGCACACACCTGGACCCAGGACAGACCACGTGCTTTTGTCTGTGTTTGATTCAGCATGGGGAGAGTCAGAGAGTCACAGACATACACCAGCTCCCAGCAGCACCTTCTCTAAGGCATGAAATCCAGCAGAAGGGAAGAACAGCAATGGCATCAGATTTGTCTCCTGTTTTTCTTTATTGCAACAGCAATAAAAATGCAACTGCAAAATTAAGGGGTTTTTGTCAATCTCAAATTCTGTTTAGAAATAATGCTCCAAATAGATGCATTCTGTTATGCATGTTTTAACTAGTTCAATAATTTAATTGTATATACAATTCTTTAACAATAGACATTGCATATAAAACTAGCTAAAAAACAGGTGAATATCAAAAAATGAAAAACTTAAAGAAAAGAGAAATAGTAAATGGAGTTCACATTACTTTTTCCTCCTCTATTTATTTGTATCTTTTTATATGAAGATTTTGAAACACTAAACTAACTTGTCTGTTGAATATATTTATGCTTTTGGTAATTTATTGCGCATGCTCAACACTATATCCTTTAAAATCTTTGTGTACACTCTCTCCTTGTTTTCAATTTCATCCTTTTAAAATTATTCTCTTTTTTTCTTGTTGAGATTAAGTTCATCCTATTCACTTTTAGAACACTAAAACCTATTTTTCTTTTCTTCTTTTTTTTTCTTTTCCTATTAATCTCTTCTCCATTGCAATATATTCTTTGTAATATATTGTCTTGCATACCAGGTTTCTCTCTCTTCCTTCAAGTTTAAAAGAAAGGCTAATGCCATTTTGCTCAATTTAGCTTTCTGAAAATTCAAAGGCACATGAAAAAGCACCAGGAATTGCATTATTCCCTTTCCTTCCACTTCAGTATGCTCACAGGCACAGTTCTGGCAGAGCCTCCTGGCAAGAGGTGGCCTGTGCCCAGCCAAGGCAAGATCACATCTCTCTGTATTCAGGAAGCCTGGGTCGCTTGTAATCCTGGTGACTGAAAAAGTAAAAATGTACTATAATTACATCCATAAAGGGAGTCTCTGACACAACTGGGTCCACTTTTTCCAGGAGGCATCTGGCAGTTCATATCTTCCCCAGCCAGTTTTCCCCATCTACTTCAACTTAGTACATTCTTGCAACAAGAAAATTTGCAGGAGGGAGTCTAGGAGGAGTAAAGGTCAAATTTGTACATATGATATTTCTCTGCTTATTTTTCTCTTCAGCCTTCAGGACTATTTTTATTTTTGACAATGTCAAATACCACCAAACTCAGATGGTGCTGCCTGTGCTCTCCATGCCTATAATTCTTTGGTTCACTTTCTACTTTTGTCACCTTTTCCAGAAGTCACATTGAGATGTCATTCACAATTCCAGTAGAGAATAACGGACAAGTCATGTGTATTGATGCTATTAAAAGAGACAGGGTCTGTCAAAGGCAGGTCTGACACTCAGGTGAGAAACTGGCTTATTGCGAATCTGAAGAAAAATACAGTGCCATTACCTAAAATACTCCATGATATTTTCTGGAAGAGCCAGTCATTCATTGGCTTCAAAAGTAACAGCCTAGTAGTACAAGCCTGGATAAAAAATCCAATTGGATAGGTATAGCTCAGATGAATTTAAAAAAATCAGGTGAGAGAAGCAGCAAAAATGTAAGGCAAAGTTCATTTAAGTTTAGCAGGACTTACACCTACAAGAATTTCTGTACTTCTAATAAGTATCTAAATTCTCAATTTCAGCTGTCTTTTAAATAAGTAATTATTCCTCTCCAGTAGAAAAATTCAATTGAAGATCATCAGATGCCAGCTAACTACTCACTCTTGCTCCAGGTTAATTTAGCGACTGATAGCTGCAAATTACATTGAAAAGGATAAAATTCTGGCATACAAACTTTTTGTTGCTGAGCTCAACCATGCCAGAATTTTACCAGTAATCTCGGTTCAGTTCCCAGCAGAACTAGAAAAATGTTCGTTAAGACCTATAATGGCAAATTGGATGTGACACTTTAGTTGGCAGACTTGCCAAGAATTGCAGAATCACAGAATCATAAAATGGTTTGGGTTGAAATGGACCTTAAAGATCACCTGCTTTCAACCCCACTGCAGTGGATCAGGCACACCTTTCTCTAGAACAGGTTGCTGAAAGCCCCATCCAGCCTGGCCTTGTATTCATAAAAATACCTATGCCAGAGAGGACTGAATGCCATTAACATAACCAAAGCTACTCATACCCTGTCAAAATGATGTACATGTCAGGGGTAAAAGGCATCTCTTATCTAAGAATGTTTAAGAAAGTTTGAGAACAGGGGAAAAAAAAAAAAAGACAGCTATATGTGTAATGATTAGTCTAAATTAATTTTTCTTTCCCTAGCTTCCTATATCAGGATGGGAATAACTGGTGAAATAGTATCAAGATCATTATCTCTGGGATCCTACCACCATCTGTTATAAAACTGTACTGCAGAACCAAATTCAGCCTTTTGAATGGCCAGTTAAAAAACCACACGCGTCACTTGAGAAGTCACACCAAACCTTCCAAGGCATAAATGAAATTTCAGGTTAAAAGGTGAATAGTACTTCTTATCTCCATAGATATCTTCCATCCAGAAAAAACTGTAAAGTCTCATTCCTGTCATTCATGCAGTATGCTTTGGTACTTCTAAATGTGAGTTCTACAAATGAAATAAACCCCAGACACAGATGTCTTTGGATAGCATATAATCATAGAAAGATCTCCAAGATCACGAAGTCCAACCATTGAAATCATCCAGTCTTTACTGTCCCACAAAGTAACAGATTTCTCGTCAATGTGATTTCAAAAGTTTTGTAATTGTGGAGGAGGATGAACAAAGAAACAGAGCAATCTGATCCAGCTGTTGTTATCTATATCTTTATATTCACATATATGTAAAATAAATTTAAAATGCAGTGTGTGTTTTGCACTAGATACAAGCCCACGGCAAAAGCAATTTCAGTGAACTTGGAACATCTAGAAATGTGTGAAATTAATTACTTAAACTCTTCAGAAGTTTAACATTTGGGTACAAATACCTGAAAATTTTGTCCAGACTACGAGTTTGCTGCCATATTTCTTCAAAATTTTTAAAGTTAGTTTATTTGCATAAGAAGACATCAACATAACGGCAGCAGATACAGAAACATTTAACTAGGGACAAAAAAATTAATGTCTGTAGTGTCATTTCTACAAAGAAATCCATCTTGCTTCAAAATGAAAAAAAAATAGGGATTCTCTTCATTGATGTATTAATGCTAAAGATGAACTAAAATGGCTTGTGAGGAAAAATAATTCATCTAGAGAGAAACGTTGTCTAGAGCAATACGTGACTAACATCACCTACACGACACAGACAGCACCTAACATAGGCATAGCAGCAGGGCACAATAAGTTGCAGAGCCATGCTCAAAGTCCACTCAGGAAAAACACAGGGGTCAGTTTTCTTCAGATCTGAATGGAAGATTGAATCTTTTGTGTTTTCACTACATTTTTTCATTTCAAGGTTGTTACCTGGGTTGTTGATGGGGTGCATCTCTGAGCCTTTCCTGCCCATATTCTTACTCACTGCAGGAAATGGGGCCAGAGGAGAACCTGCAGGTCAAAAGGGATGATAGGACTCAATGTCAATGAAATCAGAAATTCTTCTTTTTGAAGAATAACATTAGGAGGAAGAATGCGTCTTTGTTACTGTTAAAAGTGTTACCTCCCTGCTGAGTGCCTGCTGCTTCTCCATGCTCTCATATTTTATCTGTGCTTGTTTCTTCCTGCTCAATTGTTTCTTTTGGCACAGTGAAGATGTGTTTGCATATCTTCTGAACGAAATAAGTGCCAATTTTTTTTCCCAAAGACAGTGGCCATGGCATCCAACAGACAGTGGTACATAACCTGCTGGGAAGTGCCAGTCTGAGTCAGACAGCCTTTCATGTGTCACCACTGAACCCTGCAGATACGGATGCTGGTTCCTGGGAGGATGTTTTAGCACTAGACTAGCACCCAGCTGGCACAGCTACATGGCTTAGGGGTCGGCTCAGTTGTCAGCCTGAGCTTGATGTGTGTGATACCACTCTGAGAATTTCTCTGACAGTATTAGACAATTTACAAACTGAAGTGTCTCATAAAAGCAGAGGAAGACTTTGCTCACAATATTTTAAAAGGAAGAGAACACTGAGACAACATTTTCCCAAGAAAAACCTGCTGGAGACAGTGGCACATGGTCAGTCCACACACACAAATTGTTCTCCTGACCTAGAGAAGGCACACTGCAGCTGAATGTCACATTGTCATTCAAAGCTCATTTTACACAGTTTGATCAATAACATTTTCTGAACTATTTTGTCTTTTATAAGATCACAGTATCTAAATTTTAACTAGAAATATTTTAAGTACATGATACAAAAATGCAGCTATTATTTAAAAAAAAAATTTATGACCCTAACCTTTCAATTAAAATGGGCTTAGGACCTTTCTGTGTCTGTATTTGAGTGTAAGAGAGCATCTACATCTGTCTTTCTAGGAGCTGAATTACTGAAAATGGGTGTTACTCTAAGAAATTATAATTATGACTAGCATAATTTATAATTATAAATATCATAATACAGAAGGGATTGTTGATTTTCTTGATGTAAAGAGGATGACAAATTGTCAAAATGTGTTGCTGCTACAGTTATTAAAATATATCGTTGCAATGTCATATTCTTTACAATGTTTAAAAAAAAACTAAACAAAATCCAAATGAACCAAAGATAAGCCCAGTGAAACTGAGGCAAAAAGAAAATCAACTTGGTGTAATTTCAAAAAGCTCCAAGATCAAAGGAATGGAAAAATAAGTACATAAAGGAGATACTGAACTACTAATTCACCTACTTTTTCCTAATCTTTCTGTCAGCTCAGCGTTTGAGTTGGACAGAGGTATTAGTATTAACTCAGTGTTTATATTGGATTAGAACATTCCGGACTTTTGCAGAGTCCAAGGTAAATATTTCAAACAGCCACTTATCAGAATCAATCTTCTTGACGGCATTGCTATTTGCACTTTTTTTTCCTGCTAACCAAAATGCATCTAATTACCTAATACACCCAGAAAGGAAGAAAAAACACATTCTTTAAAATCTGTAGCTAATTATCTGTTACCTTTTTCGAGCCTATTTTACCCTGATTTCCTGGGACTGTGAGGCAGTGTAATTCAGAAGGAACTTCAGGTTTAACTGAGTGAGCATGAGGAAGAATCAGACCTTTCTGTTTTGTTTGATTGCACCTGTTAGAGTGAATTGCATTGACATAAATTAATTTCGTATGACTACATTTTTGCATAGACTAAGGAAGAGGACCAAACATGTGCTGAACACATCTTAATACTGGACTGACCAGCATTAAGGTTGACTTTCAGTGTTCTATGTAACAATGTGCAAAACGTCGTGGAAACATTTTCTGAAAAAATTTTAGAGGTCTGATTTCTATTAATCTAACTGTTGTTGTTATCATTATTGAGGGAGCGACTTCATGGAGGGCTGTCACAGGAGAGCAGACTCATTCCAGTGTCCAGGAATGAAGCTTTATATCTTATCAGAGACACTGTGTTGTCTTCCTTTTCCATAGCATATGGGATATTTGGCAAGAGCTCTTTTTTGCTAATGTCCCAGAGGGCAAGCATTTAAAGGAACTGACAAACCTGCAGTTAATCTTCTTACCCAGAGCCTTTGAGAAAGTGAAAAATGTTATTTGGAAATATTTCATAAAATAAAGGTAAGAATATTTCAGGATCACTAAGTCCACAAGTCATAGACTGTATGATGTAATGCAGTTGTAACTTAGACTGGTGCTGGTATATGGAAAGTCTTCTCTTCTTATTGACAGAAGGGGAAAATAATTCCCAGAAAAAATCTGATTTTTTTTTTTTTTGATTTTTTTTTTTTTGGCCAGTAACTAGTCTGGAATGTATTGCACTTATAGAGTCAGGAAATCCAATTCTTTTGCTACAGAAGTGACCTCGGTAAAAAATGTTAACGAAGATTCACGCTTACTGGCATTCAGACAGAAGAAGTGCACTGGGAGAAGACAGGAAGAAACACTTTCTCCCAATATGCAACTCCCACATAAATTCTGAGAAAGCAGTGTTGTCTTTGATAAAGACACACTAGTGAATTTTCTCCCTTCATGGTTTAGGACCTGTGCTGGAGAATTTGTCTACTGTGCATACCAAATGCTTAACATCTGGAAAGCAAGCAAAGGCAATGCAAAATACATCTCTATAATTTTTTTTTAATGCTGGAAGTTTTTAACCAATGTGATATTTCAAGGGGAGGAGCAAAACCATCTCACAAGTTTCAGGAATTTACATTTTCCAAGATCTTCTCATACACCATAAGGTATTATTTCTGTCCTCAAATACTACATCACAAGCATTTTAATTTATATAATTCATAGGCACCAATGTATATGTGTATATATTAAAAAAAATGTATATGTAGTTATTGCACTAAATTCATTCATAACTGTTGTGATGCTGTTCTGAGACCTCATTTATTACAGGGAGAGAAGGACTATGCCTGAGCCAAAGAGTTTGCATAATCATCAAGACACAAGATATCAACCTACTGTATAACTAAAAAAAAGGACGTGGAGATGGGGAAGAGAGAAAAGAAACCACAAAGAAAAGAAAGGTTAACTGCCTGATTCTGAGACAGTACAGTAAAAATAAGTTAAATATTCTTAAAGTCTACCTTACTTTTCAGACCATATTCACACACAAATTTGGACAACTGACTCTTTTTATACAACCTTGGTTCAAATGTTCATTAAAGCAGATAGAATTTACCTACAGATTTAGGACTGAATCCTAAACCATGGGCATACTGATGACTGGATCTGACTAATTTCAGAGGGAAATAGCAGGAAATAATGCAAATAAAAGCTTGACCTAGAGACAGAGATGTCCTGAAGAGAGTTTGTCATGATTGTTAAAGATTACGGGACAAATAGAAATGGAAGAAAATTAAAAAGTAGCTTGTCAGGGCTACAATGTCAAACAGATGTCAAAGGAATGTAATAGGGAGGAGGGCAATGAGCAGTAATGAACACAAGGAAGAGGTAAAGGTGAATGAAATGTTTGATCTTTATCATGGTAAGTTTAAGATTAGCAGCAAGCAGAAGTATTTGGAAAGCAGGGAACAGTATAGAACTAAAGAAGAAGCATTTCTGGAGAGATACATTTGTGAACTATATACTTAAGGACATTATTTGGAACAGATTGAGAAAATATTATTAAACAAGAAGAGGTTAAATGTGTAAAATCCTTTGTATTTTGAACTAACATTTCATCCATGATTCAATTATATGTAGATAAATACCTTGAATAATTCTTACATTTTGTTCTGACTATAAAGGGTGCTACTGAAATAATTCAAAATATAATAAAAATTAAGTCTTTCCACAAAATTGTCCTCTACTAGAAGGCTACTATCACCATTTTCATGTGACAGAAGTTTCAGGTTTTATCAGTTATTTCTTTTTAAAGTGTAACTGTTAAAAGAATAAGACAAATTTTGACTGACTTTCAATTGCGTTGTCTATTGCATTCAAAAATAGAAAAAAAATTGTTTCTTGCTTCTTTCAACTTGTACCACTATACATGGTTAGTAGTGACCAAAAGAGAATGAGATTTTCTTTTGCCAATAAATAGTGTTTGATAGGAGCTGACCTAAGAACCTTGTTTGGCAATGCACATTCCTCTTCTGCATTATAAATAATTGATATTGTCAATTGTCACCGACAGATTTTTTGTTGTCATTGATTGAACAACATGGATCACTAGGCACAATTCTTCATACAGTTGGAAGTATTTTACAGTCCAGAACTTATGTTTAGGTGGTTTAGCCATTCGTGTAAGCTGCATCTTCCACACTGGCTTGGGTTGTTAGATCGGAACAAATTTTGAAATACTGAGGGCAGATGCGAACAGCAGTGCACTTCCCAGTCCTGAGTAAGATAGGAAGGAGGAAAGCCATGCTGTCAAACATACTGCAGGAATTCCTCACCTGTAGCTGCTGCACTAAATGTAGCCCAGTAAAACAGGTAAAGAGATAGATTATTAGATATAAAGAGCAAAGTGTCTCTCAATTGTCTGACAACTGTTCTTTTTCAGCACTCAAGGAAATAAGGAATTCTTTGTGGCCTTGAACATCTTTTTGAAAAGTGACAAATACAAAGTCAGATGTATTCTATAATAAAAACCATAAAGTGAGCAGTAAAAGTAGAGCAAATGAGTGCTGCACTACATAATCTTTTTCTGATGGAAATGATGTCTTATCATACTACATGACATGGAATCACTTCAATGTATATTGTATTTGAATGCAGACATGTCTGTTACCTAGTTGTGGCCCCAGGCTCTGAAAGTATTGGCTGCCAGAAGTCAAATGTTAAATTCATAGAGACAGATAATTTCTCTTAGGTTGATGGAGTATTAAAAGGAACTGTTGAATTCTCAGGACGAGAATCACAGGTTTACACAGATGTGTTATACAACTGGTTCTTAAGAAACTACTTTGTTCTATATACCACTGTATGTAAAGTACATATTGACAAAGACACTGGAATGCTTTTTTTTTCTTTCTGTTTTTGGTGCAGATTAAAGTTTTTTGGAGACTTTACGAGTTTTAGAAATTGTCATTCCCATGACATACAAAGAACTACGTACATCTAATACATCTTAAATGGCAGGCAGATTTTTGTTTAACATTGTTACATGCTGCAAGGTCTTTAAACTTCTAAGCTCTTTTCCAGTTCATTTATGTTTTCTTTCAAAAAGAATTACAGATTGTATTGTCAGATAGAAAATAAAATACTAGTTTACAGCCGTGCATGTTTTCAGAAGGAGCATAGATAAATTCTGCCTTCATCTATGCTAGTACAGACCTAACAAAAGAATTATTCATAGAGATACAGCTTGCTTATGCTCCCATGACTGTTTTTTTCTCTCACCATGGAAGCACTTTTATTATCAGTTCTTCTGTCAAAGTCTGAAGAATTTTCCATCAGTGGCCAGTGCAATGTGAATTTTCGTAGTTTTAGTCGATAGCTACATAAAAGGGATTAATGTCACAAAGAAGTCATCATACATTTGATATTATAGGACAAACACAACAAAGCCAAATTTTATCTTGATAAATGGAAAAATACAGAAAAATAAGCTCCAATTAATTTCACTGTTTGCCTCCTATGGGATTAAATATGTATTGGCAGAGAAATATGATCACACTTGAATAGCTGCTGGACTTCCTCAGTCTTTTCTGGGGCTAGATAGTGAATTTCATCTGTAAAGCTGCCACATTTCTTGAGCGCTATTTTGACTTTTTAAAAGTCTTCTTCTGGTCTAGTGAAGATTCAATGGCAGCTTTGACCTCAGAATAGACTGAGGACTGTGTCAAGGCAAGGCTTATAGGTAGAGATAACATATAATTACTAGCAAGTTACTGTAGCTGGAAAATCTTGAAAAATTTCAAGCATACAAGGCTTTCTTAGGTCATTTAGTTATTTTAGCAAATATCTTTGTAGTAACAGAACTTAATTACACAATTAATTCAGCTTTTCCACATATTCCCAGATATTAGCTGCATTAAAGGAATGACAGTGACAAATTAATCTTTCATTACAAAGCAGAAAAAATTCTTTTAAAATGAAAGCATTTTCTGCTTGCTTTCCAGAGGTTTGCATACTACTTCAAATACTCTTTCACAATACTTTGTGCAAGATGCAAACTTGAATTTCAGTGACATTGCTCATGAGCAAGTATGGTTTTTTTTTTGAAAAGTCTTCTAGATACTCAGGAACTAATGCAAATACAACTATTTCTAACAAGCAAACAAAATTATTTAATATCTATACATATAATAATTATTAAATTATTTTAGAGACAGGAATTTGTTAACAAGAGTACCCAGAGAGCATGTTAAATAACAGACTGTGTAAAAAAAACCATTATTGAGGAACATGTGACAAATCACAACTGAGTCTGATCATATTCAACTCTCTAGCTTAAAAAAAAACAAAAGTAAGAAAAATGACACATCTAAAAGGCATGTTTGTTTCAGGGGAAATGCAATAACTCCTTAAGGCCATGAGAACTGTTAGATCAGAGTGAGATAAAACCGTGGAAAATCTGAAAACTACTCCAGAATGTTTTCAGTAGGATTTCTTTCAACTTTTTATTTTATTGGATGATAGAAAAATGAAAGCTTGTTCCTTGTATTACAGTTTAAATTTTGTCACTAGTGAAGTTTGGAAAAAAAAGATTGCCCAGGGAAAATTCATGAGCTGAAGAGATGTACTCAAAACTACTGAGGTAGCATGGGACGTGTTGGTTTAAAACCATTAAGTATAATCTAATATGACAAAGACTCTTTAGACATCTGTCAAGGGAAATTTCAGTCAAATTGTGTTCTAAGCTCTCCCAGCCTTCTAGCATTTGGGGTTCAGGTGAGACGGATTTTTTTAAAAACCTAGTTTCATTCAAGTCTATACAGTTAGTGGATTTGGAATTCTTTTGTCACCCAGTTTTGACCCAAATCAGAAAGCTGAAAAGTATCATGCAAAGGTCCCACAGGGGAGGCATCTCATGGATGTCAAAATGAGAGTTTACAACTCTCCACTTACTTTCATTTTTCAATAATTAAAAGAAAAGCCAATGAAATGAAGTAAAATACTAAAAAAATCCACAATTTTTCTTTTGTCCAGCCTAACAGTGCCACATGTAAACCATTTCTTTATCTTCTAAAAGGGTTTAGAGTTACAGTCCACTTATCTCATGAAAAGAACTTCTAACCAAGCTCCAAGAGTATTTGAAGACCACCTTTTTATCCTCCAAAACCATGTTGAGAAAGTTATAACTTGACTAAAGCCCTAGATTTTCAGCTGGCCTTCCTTTTCTATGATGTTTCACACTACCTAAGCCATCACTGTACCAATTCCTTGCAAAGTTTCACATTCCCATTTCCACTCTCCACCATTTTCCTTCTTTGTTCCTGAACTGTGGAATGTGAGTTATGAGATCCAGGCATGATGTAATGTTAGACATCTAAATTGCAGTCATGAGATAGTCACGTGTAGACTAGGGCAAAGAGAAAGATGTATAATTCTGGAGTGGATTTATCAAAGGCAGTAGATATCTCTGTCAAAATGTAATGAATTGCACCCAGAAGATGTCTGCTTTTCTCCACTCATTGTAGAAGGAATCCCAAAGGCTGGCTCAGGTGTAAGTATTTCTATTGAAAAAAATTAACCTTGAAGTTTTTGAAAATCTGTGGGGGTTCTCTCAAAGGAAACTAATCAGGTCAGTGTGGTGAAAATAAAGCATCTGAGACCTCTCATTGTTTAGTAACAGCTGAGAAAGGAAACAAAGAAACCATAAGAAAAGAAGGAAAAAAAAAGTTAGTAGAGAAACTGCAAATACATAAGTAACTTTTTTGTATATTTCTGAACCACCTGGAACTGAAGTGAAAGCATACATGTTTGTGTGTGCTTTTGTGTATGGAGATGGCACCGGGAAGAGTACAACAAGTACAGCAAAATTACTAAATCACTGTGGTTGATATCAGTCATTCCAGTGGATTTGGCAATATCACTTGGAAATTTAAGCAGCATTTAGTTTTTCCTACTGGTATATGGACTCAGCTAACAAGAGCCATCTTATACCAGTTTAACTGAAAAACAAATGCATCTCATACCTATATGGCTTACCAGTCTTCCAGTGGAAGTGCAGGGCAGAAGCTGTATGTACTGAGAACAGCCTGCACATGGATCACACAGAAGCAAAAATACCTCTCTTCTCTGATCCGAAGACTCAGTACTTTCTGGGATCTCTCTGGCAAGAAAAGAATATCAACAGAGATCTCTGAATCTCTTGAAGATTGGCTAAAGGGGAATAGTGACAGGAGAGAAAGGAGGATTTTATGATATATCTTCAATATATCATAAATTGTAAGGTCATTCATGCTCTCTTTGCAACCCCTCTGTACTTCACATTGAGTTAGTTCTGAAATGAAGACCAAACAAAAGACTGACTGGCCAAAAGACAGGAAGGTTTTCATTTCACTGAGTCACAAAGAAAAGTCAAAAAAAAAAAGCCAGGAAAGAAGAGAGAATTAATGTAAAATTCCAGAGATATTTCAGCAGTTAAGTGACACCAATGGCAATTGAAACAAAAAGACATGTCTTTCTGAATGCAGAATTACGTTGCATATTTTTTGGCATATGTGCATTCATTCTAATATGTTTTGAACCTGTTGGCTAACTTGAAGATGTCTTAGGGGGGAAAAACTACTTAAACTACTTGAAGATTTAAAATTCCAAAGTACTTTCTGCAGCTGGTGGCAAGGGAGAGGAGAAAAATCTTTTTCAGGGAAAGTTTGCAGCATCAGTTCAACTCTCATGCTAACAGGGAAGTGGGTTGTTATTACAAATGTCCTGCTACCCAAAACTCTACAGGAAGAATTCAAGGGCTGCTTTGCAACAAAGCAGCCAAGTATGAGAGAAATCCACAGAAATCAGGCTCGACTGACTCCACTGCTCACTGGATACATTGTTCTAGTGCTGGCAACCTGGATTTACAGTCCACCCTCAAGTACCAATGGGAGATCAGAGAGAAAATCTGGTGGTCCTTAAGAAAAAACCAGAAAACTATTAAGAAATTATGAGGTTTGACGACCTGTACTCCTGAGAAATGGCAATTGCCCACATTCATTGATACCAGACCTGTCTGTAGCTTACCAGAAAATTTCTCATCGTTTGCTGCGACTGTTAAAAGCAGAAAGTGCTCTTGTACCATTTTGAATTCAAGATACTAATGATATTGTCCAAAAAAATTTAGTTTCAATTTAAGGTTTTCCATTCTATGACATAGACTACAGGTATTTTATTTATACATTTCATGTAAAAAAGTCAAATTTATACGGAAACAATCTTATTGCCCTTTGACTTCTCAAGCCTATTCTTTTTT
>VZTE01011290.1:969569-1031707 GCA_013397775.1 Eulacestoma nigropectus | reverse complement strand
ACGGAAAAAATCTTTTTGCCTTTTTCTTTCCCAAGCCTTTTTTTTTTTTTTTTTTTTTTTTTCCTAGTAATATCTGAATTTGAAGCTGAATTTTCAAATTGTGTCCTTTAAGCCTGACTGGAATTTAAACCATACATACTAACCAGAACTGTTTATAAATACTAAGTCTAGTGATGTCTGAACTGTTAGTAACATTTAGCTCAAATTTTTACTATTCAGTGAAAATTGGTTTCCTCATCACATGAGTACAATGGAAATTTCTGTGAGCACAATCATCCTTGGCATCTTCTACGCAAATCTTATACTGAATTTTTATTGCCACAGATACACCTGCTTTATAAAGACTACCCTTACAAGTAATTTATCCTCTGTTTTTATTTTTCGGCTCAGTCCACTAAGCATTCAAATAGTTCTATATCAGGTAAAATATAAAAGTGCAATGGTCTGGAAAATGTATCTTTTTTTAACATTCACTAGCTCAGCTGTGACATCTCTACTGTTTCAAATATATTTTTAATAACTTGCAAGTGGATCAGCTAGTCATACTCTCCTCATGTTTGTAACTACAGCTGTACCTAATTTGAGGATCTAGAGACAGTCAGAAGTCTCGGTGAATCTTGTACAGACATGCAAATGCATCATCACCCTATGCCACTGATCTTTTAAGCAAGGCTGAATAAAAACAGCAGCAATGTTCAACAGAGAACTTCTGTCAGTGGAAAAAATTTGTTTTTCTCAGGAAACCTGATCAAACCAGACTTTTTTTTCCCATTTCAGTATATGTTAATAATTTTTGTGTGACATTAATGTATAATTAATAATGATGCCAAGCAATAGGATGAGAGGCAATGGGCAGAAACTGATGCACAGGAAGTTCCACCTCGATATGAGGAAGAGCTTCTTCACTGTGCAGGTGACCGAGCACTGGAACAGATTGTCCGGAGAGGTTGTGGAGTCTCCCTCACTGGAGATATTCAAGAACCATCTGGATGCAAACCAGATGTACAGTGTGCTCCAGGGTGACAGTGACTGAGCAGGGAGGTTGGACCAGATAGTCCAGTGTGGTCTCTTCCAACCTGATCCATTCTGTGATTCTGTGGTTCTGTCATACTGTGATTCTATGAATATATAGGAGAACGCATGCATTTTGAGTGGATACAGTTTTTTACGAGTTTCTTTTGGCTGGGAATTACGTTTGCTCAGCTTTTTTAATAATAGAAAAGAAGAGAATTTGAAGAAATACCCCTTCATCTCTGCCACAATATTATTATTATCATTATTATTATTTCTGGGGTTTGGGAGTAGCTTAATTTTTAAGTTAATATTATGGACATGCACTCAAGATTTTTGGATATTGAACTTAACCTATACTTAACAGTCATTTAGCATGATAGGCACTGATAGGCATTTGGATGCATGATAGAAACAAAAAAAGCACATGCTAAATTCATTGTATTTTTATCTTAGTACATTCTAGACAAAAGTAGTGCATTTCACTTGCTAGTTAACAGGAAGCAAGAGGGTTTAGGTATGAGAAATATAAATACTCTTTGGTTTTATTTTGCCTATGACAGGAGATCCACTATTTTTTAGAACAAGGTATTGTCTTCAAAGCAAGTCATGTTGCTGTACATTGCTCTAATGAAGGTTTTACTACCTCATAAGTTTTGCCACACACATCTGTTCTGGCCATGGCTTTAGACACTTGCTGCCTGCTGCTGATGTCTCAGAGAAGTCTGGACTGAGCTTTCAAGCACAAATCTTCTATGCAATATGAAGTCTGTAGAGATATTCTTTCCCAGGCTCAGGGAAAGACAATTATGAGCATTTAACCTCAGCCCACGCCATGGCAAATCCTGCTCGGCTGAGTAAATTCCAGGTGGTAGCTCTGCAGTTCAGCTGCAGTTCTGCTGTCCTGTTATGAGTGACTGGCAGCTGTATGGGATGTTCAGGGCTACTACTGTGGGCAGAAGCTCAAACCCAGCCATTACAGGGTCATCACTCGCACATAACCAGCAGTGAGGACTGCAATATCCTCTCTGCTCACACAGCTGCCTAAAGTGACACTGGAGAAACCACACAGGAAGTATTAAACTGATAGATGGATGACGTCTTTGGTATCAGGATAAGGCTGCTTAATTCCCCCTTGTGCAGCAGTGCCAAAAGAGGTCCTCAAGTTAGGGAAGCGTGACAAACAAAAAGTGAAAAAGACATGGTGAGGATTTTTTTGTCATCATGTGGGGAGACATTGCTATTTTAATCTCCATGCCAGGAGAAGCATAAGGAGTCAGTGAAATAGGTCACAAGAAACGGCCCCATTTTGCAGAAAGTGTTTTCTTCACTACATGCAACGGCCATGGTCCTGTCTTCTGTCCCTTGTGCTTTACTGATGATCTAGTTTCATTAAAATAGGCAAGTAGATGGGCAGGGAAGAACATTAAGCTGTCCAGGAAAAACATTCTTTTGGAAAGAACAAAGAAAGCTAGCAAACAATGAAGTTTACCTTTTAACACAAGGATTTCCTGAAGCTCTTTCAGAAGAGGACTAAGCAATACATCCCATTTCTCTCCAGGAATTATGAAGTTTTTGGCTATTTTCAAATGTTATTAAGGTGTCAGCAGCTGGGAGAAAAAAACCCAGAAACATATATAATAAACAGATATAATTTTTGTGGTTTATATTTGATTCTCAGAAAGCAGCTGTGCATTAGGGAGATTTTCCATAAAAGACAATGAACTTCTTTGTCAAGAGCCAACATTTCCACCAACTGTATCACAAGAGAGACCATGACATCACCATTTAAATACGTGGTTATTTTTATAGACTCAAAGTGTAATTTCATTGCTACATATATATATATATATTAAGATTAGCTGGGTGATAAGCAGCTATTTTCTACCACAAAGGATGCTAAAAATATCTACAATTCAGTAGAACTTTTCTTTTGAAATGTTGACTTTTGTTAAGAAAACTGAAAGTCTGACTTATGCAAAAAATATTCAGCTTAGCTTCAATCGTAATTGAAAATTTGTCCCTGTTGTAGAAATCATTCATCTAAGTGCTTGGAGACATTTTCATGCTCTGAAGCTATAATGGCAACTACTCATCCAGTATAAAACACAGAAAAATTGCATAGTTATTCATATGTTATTCATATTCATAGTTATTCATATGATGTTCTGGAGATATAATGCCTCCAGGTAATGCCTAACTTCCTGTTGTTTGAACAATAAAAATGTTCCCCAATTCAAGAACAAAAGTTATTCTTTTCACCGTCATCTTGGAGGAAAAGAGACTGAAAAAAAGTCCTGGAAACAAATATTGTTATTGCCATACCTGAATTTTTTTGAGATTTGTGTTCAGAAGCTACAATAGTGATGAAAAGCTCAGGGCACAGCCAGTTGTTTTCTGATGCCCTCATTTTTCATTGAATATAAGATCTCTGTCTTCCACAAGATAATAGGAGAATATCAAGAGTAAAAAGCATGGAACATTTAAAAAGAGCAGATTCTGATAGTAAAATTTGTAACATAGCACTACTAACTTATTGCAGCTGTAGCAGAAAAAGGGTCATTTATAAGTAGTCCTCCTTCTACTGTTTTTAAGACTTTCAAGCACATGTTTACACTACCCAAGAGGAAAAGAAGCTGCCTTCATTAGGGTCACCCCATATTGTCCCTCATGCAGAGTCAGGTAAAGCAAAAACAGTGCACACAAGCAAAACAGAACAAGGAATTCATTCGCCACTTCCCATCAGCAGGCAGGTGTTCAGCTGCCTATAGGAAAGCCAGGCTCCACCACTCGTAATGGTGACTCAGGCAGATGAAAACCAGCACTCCAAACATCCCCTCTTTTTTTTCCTTCCTCAGGTTTATATACTGAGCATGAGGCCATAGGGCATGGGACATCACCTGGGTCACTTGGCGTCAATTGTCCCAGTTAGTCCTCTCCCAGCTTCTCGTGCATCACCAGCCTGCTTGCTGCTGGGTTGGGGTGAGAGGCAGAAAAGGCCTTGGTGCTCTGCAAGCGCTGCTCAGCAAGAGTGCAAACATGCTATCAACACTGTTTCCAACACAAATACACAGCAGAGTCCCATGTCAACTGCTAAGAAAACTAACTCTATCCCAGACAGAACCAGCACTGAAGAGCTGCCTCTCCTCCCATCCTAACCACTGCTTCAGTAATACACATAAATCTCAAAACTTTCCTTTACCTCATCATGTTTGATGTGTTCAGAGACTGGTTAAAACCAAGGGAGTGTTGAGTTTCTCAAATGTATCTTCCCAGTAGAGGTCATGAAAAGCCCCACAACTGTATAAATTTTCATTTGAGAACAAAAACTGATGTTGAATTTAATGTTAAATTCCCATTGATTTTAATGAGATGAGAAATGAACCCATGAGGCTTAAACAAGAAAAAAAAATGTAAGAAAAAACCCTTTATTCTCTCTTCTAGCTTGGAAGGCAAGGAGGATTCCTTAAAGGAATCCTTAAAGGATTCTCCAAAGCACCGATCTAAGAGCACCATATCCCAGAGTAGAGCTTATATCAGTCAGTGCAGCTGTAAAAAGACTACTTTAAGTTCAATGCCAAGAATTAGCTGGAAGTGAAGTGTCACTCAGCTAACTGTGTCACTTGTTCAAGCCTGCAAGCCAAAAAAATATCCCGATGCTATTCACAAAAGAGGAATAATATTTTGCACGCAGTTCACATTTTGTTCTCTAACTTGTCACAACAACTAAATCTGAATGGCATCTTGTTTAATTGTTCTGCACAATTTCTGAGCATATGAAACTCTTTAGCTTTTTTCCATATGCATCACTACTCCAAGTTTTAGAAAACAAACGTTTGGGTGGGGTATGTACTGGTGGAGCTAAATTTCATGTAGAGAAATTATGTTTTCAACTAGAATCAATTCCTAACCATCCAGCTTAATTCAGCTGTTATCTGGGGTATGCTTTGATATTTTTAACAAGCTGTCTCTGTCATACCCACAACCCCTTGGAATATTACCACTTTTACATTTATCAGCACATTGAACCTAACTCAGTTTTTTCCCTGTAGGAGCAAAAATAGGCACGCTTTCTCCATCTAACACAAACAGCTGTAGGCTGTCAGAGCTTTATAACTGTTTGTTTGTTATAAAGGAAAATGTATATGTAGGAATTGGGAAAAAGGAGTCGAAAGTTACATTTAATTTGTAACAGATGCTGCATAAAATGAAATCATATTTTCTCAAGCAGATAAGGAGGAGAAATTTTAAATTCAATCAACAATGCTAATTTTTTTAGTTACTTCATTAAATAGCTTTGATAATCCTTATAAGGACATAAAATTTGGCTAGTATATCAAACACAACACATTTTAGGCACACAGCTGCAATCCAGAATGCAACGCTTAAGCACTTCAGACACTTCAAAATATGGTGCTCTTGCTATCAGCCCTTTCCAAAGGCAATAAATAGTTTTTTTATTAAATTATATTAATTTTCAGTGGACCACACAACAGGTGATTCATGATGTTAATAAGAATCCACAGCCAAATCTCTGCAAGCTCAATATGTGCAATCCTTGCCGAAGGACATAACATCAACTATCTTTTCCATTTGACTGATTAGTCACTAAAAATACTAACTTGAGCACTTGTCTTCTGTTTGTAGTGGTCTCTGAAAGACAAAATAACCCCACAAAAACCATAACTAAGTCTTCCCATTAACTCTGCACTCTGGGGTAATTTACAGGGAGAAAAGAGGAAGGGGAGTGATTAACACGTATTCTCTTATCAATTTGAGTTTCACCAGTTAAAATGAAATAGAAATAATCAGAGAATAAAATTTAAATAGAATTCAACTATATGATAATGAATTCTGTTACAGGAAAAAACCCCATATATAAAAGAAAACACATCTACAGGGTGCTGTAGGTAAGAAAATAAAGAAAAAAAAACCCAACTACAAAAGCTAACCATAGGGAAGGAAGAGAGAGACCAAAGAGAAGGGATCTGAACCTTTTCCACCCATGCAGTTATTCATAGACTGGCATGGCAGTTCACAAGATATCCGAGATTCATTTGCTAACAGGAAGGCAGGAAGGCAGGCAGGCAGGCAGGAAGGAAGGAAGGAAGGAAGGAAGGAAGGAAGGAAGGAAGGATATCAGTAGCAATCCAAGTTTTTTGGTAATAGGCCAAGACTTCAGGACTCACAGCTTATATTTTAGTTTAAAAGCTTCACAACTCTTTTTATTTTTATTTAGAAATAGATGTAAAGCATGTATCATAAGATACAACTTTAGCAGAAGCTTGTGAATGCTTGGTCTGCTTTTTGCGAGTTGCAGTAGACCAACCCATTGTCACAGGACCTGGCAGAATTGAGGTTATGGACGTGAAAATACTCAAGAGATTTTACTGTAGGATAATTTTGAGCACAGAGATGCCTTTGAGCCTCACTTTGAATTGCTTTTGTGAAATCTGGATGTGGTACTTCAAGCATATCCCTTTGAGAAAATTCCCCAATGCATCATATTTCCAATTGTTATATTTCTCTTTTAATTATAAATTAACACCTTTCTCCATGGAACCTAAGAGCTGTCCAAGCTGTGGAACTTTATCACATGATTAAAAGCCCGAAACTAAAAAACTTTGGAAGTTTGTTTGTTTTGGTTTAGTTTGGTTTGGATTTTTTACTAACTGCTGAGAGTTTTAGTTAACAGTTATATATTCTGCTTTTTGATTATAACCATACAAAACATTTCCTCAAGTCCAGCATGAGACTTACTCACCTGCCTTGGCAATATCTTCATGCTTTACTCCTGCTTTTTCAAGAACGCTCATCCCGGAAAAGACTACTCATCCTTGAGCCCATAGCCTTGTTTATTTAATTTTTGGTAAAATGTATATGGAGAAAATACTGTTTGACATTATGTGAGAGATTTTTTTCATGTCTCCTGGTTTTGTGTTTACAGTATGAGAAAAGTCCCTAGCGTATTTCAGATTTATCAAAAACCCCAGCCTATAACAATTTGTATACATTCTAACTGAAAATTAGCATCTCAGGGCTCAGTAAACTGAGACACATCAAAATGGTTTCCAAACAACTTATAAAATCTGAGACTTGATCTGCTGCATAGCTATCTATTTTTGAACTGGAGTAAAATGAGAGATGATCAGAAGAATCTAATTTATTTTTTCTCAGTCTAGTCTACTTATCAATCTTCTGGATTTGCCAAAAGTAGATAAAGAAATACTTCATTTTACGATTTTTTTCTTTCTCTCTCTACGACATACTTCAAAATAGTCATGTATGTGCCTATTCAAGCAATTTCTTTAAATAGACTTTTAGACTTTTGATTCAGAAAATGATGCCTTTGTTGAAGAGAAAAATAGTAGACAGATTCATAGAGGACTTAGTCCTCAAGTGACCAAGTTAAGCACATTCTGATGCTTGGAAAATGTGCATTCTTACTGTGTAGAAGGTAGAAAACACAAAAGGTGCAAGATGCGTCCTCTCAGCAAAAATCCTAATGTAACACTTGTTATATTATTTTATTACTTGTGTTTTACTTTATTTGTGTTCAGTTCTGTTCGTGTTATGTTTTATATAATTACTGCTATGAAGCACTTACATTATAAAATACTACTAAGATTCACAAGACCAGTCAGTAAACATATGCAAATGCTATTTCTTCTGTTCTGCCATGGAATCATTCTCTAGCAATAGCACATTGAGCAGGTTGTTCAGATAAAGCTGACATATTTGTGTCTGAAGTTAATTAATTATTGTCTCACATTAGTTAATTTAAAGGAATGAAAAGTTGGTTTGAACTAAAAATTGAATGTTTGTATTAATAAAAGTTAAGCCAAAATTTTTTTGGCATTGGCAGTACTTTTCTTTCAAAAATCAAAAGGTTTTTGAAAGGAATTAATTCTTTAAAAAGCCTCTATTTCATCAGCTTGCCATTTTCCAAGGGAAAGTGTTTCATCCCAGAGTTCTCCAACAGCTCTAAACATTTCTCTAGTGCTAGGCCAGCACACATGGGAAGTGTTCATTTCCACTGGCTGCACGTAAAATTGGTTTCAGGACACAGATGTTTGCAGTACAATGAAAGTACTAATTTGTATTTGAGTATTAACTTCTTTTCAGGTCTTCCATTATGGAAAAATATGATTTCTCCAATTTTCCATCTTCCCTCTCTATAACAACACCAGTTCACTTTTCATGCCAGCGTTGTAGGATCATTAAGAACCCAAGTTAAACAAATCCTAAGCTTTCCAGAAGTTTTATCAAATACCCAAGTTTTCTGTATAGCCAAACAGGAAGAATTCAGGATTCCATCCATTCAGAAAATTATATTCTACTTTATGACTACCTGTTTAGGAATAAACTGAAGAAATAGAAGTTATATCATAGCACAAGTCAGTTCTGTGTTCTCTGTTGTTCATAACACCCCTGGGCATTTCAGATTTCCTCTTATTAATAGCCTGCATTGTCTATTACTTTAATAAAAATCCCAACTTTAGTAGTAGTTGCACTTTTCTCAAGGAAGATATTGCAACTCTCTTTTTTCTGTCTTGTACATGGCATAGGCCCTTAAAACCATGATTTAACATGTATTTCAATTAACGTTGAATGTATTTGAATTGAGATTCTTAGGTCATTCCATCTTGGCATTTAATGCTTGAAGATACCTTCTCATGCTGAAACTTTGGATACATAGGTGCCACTACAAAATTTTCCATAGATTCACTGAAGTTGGGATGTCAGTTTCTGGCCAGGCAGACTCCCAGGTGGGAGTAAGGACTTCATCATTCTGCACATGGAAGACATCATTGGAAAACGTAGCTCTGCTGGGCTGAGCAGGGCTCTGAATGAAAGTGACCTGACTACTTTCCTTTGACAAAGAGGTAAAAAAAGGGGCTCAACAGATGGAAAATGCTTTCCTCCATTTCTTCGCTTCTCTAGATGTGAGAATGGCAATTTATCACATGTTGAGGACTGGCATGAAAATGTAGCAACACAGAAAATTTCAGTTTCTTCACAACATTACCTTATCTCCTTCCTAATCTCTAACTGTTAATCTTCCCCTTAAAAAGTCTCATGAAGTTATGCAACTGCTTTTGAATGTCTACTGGTGGGAGTTTTTTTCAGTATTTTCCAGGAACTTCTCACATAGAAACTTAATATTACTGAGAAGTTTTATTTCTGATACAGGGTGCAATCTCTGAGGTTCTAGTGAGTTCAGAACTCACTGGTGAGTTCATGGTTTTTACTCAAGTCTCATGCTGAGGTGACACCTTCATCTGCTATAATTTCTGAAAAAGTTCAATGGTTAGACCAGGATGTCCTGTTAGGTTTTTTAAGTTCTCTAGGAAAATTTCAGACCTGTTTCTGCAGTGAGCAACAACAACTCTGATCTTCAGGATAAGTTCCAATACATGGAAGTACTTTTGGACTTTTTCCCAGAACCAGCAGTTTTTAGAAGATGCCTCTCTGTACCATTCTCATAAGACCTTCTTTACTTATAAATTTGTCCAATGTCTCATGCAGACACTACATCAACACTCTCACAAAAGTGAATCCTTTCTAAGGATTGCTAATTCTAAGAGTTACTGCAAACATCTTTTCCTGTCAGATCAAGTCTCTTCAGGTCTGAGGGATAAACCTCTAGTCCATGCAAAAATAGCATCAGTGCTAGTCAATCTTGGTTACGTTTTTTCATCAGAGTCAGTAGGATTTGCCAAGCATTTTATGGCCTGCATCTTCATTAACAAACACTGTAGATTGCAGAGTAGAATGCACTATTTCAATTTATTTGGAATCTGATATGGTTTTTTATCTTTTCATGGGATAATAATGCATCAGAAATTTTGATGCTGAGGTGTTGTATTATGTCTCTATTACTTTTAAAGCAAGTTGCTGCCAATTTTTACAAGCACCTCATACAACTTTTTGTACCCTAAGTAAACAGGAAGGAGGTCATTGCTGCGCAAAATATTAATATGTTATAATCAGTGAATGATCTAAACTGTTTCTATCATTTTATAATTAATAAGCAAAGATTGTTAAACAGTGAATTAGAATAGCAAAGGTTGTTTGCTGGATACAGACATAGTTCCCACCAAGCAGAACACAATAGGCAAGATCCATGCCTGCCTGTAAAGTGTGTTTTCAAACAAGTTACCAAGATTGCTTTGGCAGACAGTGGAAAGAGATAGGAAATTTCAAAAGGTGGTACTTGCCATCTGAGCTGCTGGTCTGAGACAGACATTCATTCTTTGGAGGTACCCATGAACTAGAGTCAGAAAAAACAGGGGAAAAAAAATTGGATACCTAACTTTTAAGAAGCTCTGCATTACATATACTGCATATATTGTTACTTCCTTCTCATATACAGCCTATCAATAAAGACAACATGTCATTTAAGGAATATGGCTCTTATCACGTCTGATTTGTACAGACAGTTGCAAAGATTTTTCACCTTACTAAATGATCCTAGAAATATTTCACAGTGACATCAGGTGCAGTTACAAGCTACCTATAGTGGCATACACATTAAGACTTTAGCAGACATTAACAAAGTTGAAGCTCTACTGAGTTCAGTGTAATGCATCTTTTATCATTCCTGTAATCTCATCCTTTACACATACATTTCTTTCCCTCTGAAATAATGGGAATTTTACAGTTAGTTACAGAAAAAATCTATTCGTGAAAGGAAAACCAGAAAAGATTTTATCTTGTGGTTTTCCATGTGCAAATGACTCCCCAGTTATAAAGAATCATTCCTGAAAGTTGCAGCTTTAATAACTTCAGAATGATATCGAGAATATACAATCTCTTCTCCTAAGTAAAAAGTGGTGGGACAGAGGAAATGGTTTCAAGTTGCACCAGGGGAGGTTTAAATCTGGATATTCGGAAAAATTTCCTCACTGAAAGGCTTGCCAAGATTTGGAACAGGTTGCCCAGGGAAGTGGTTGAGTCACTCTCCCTGGATGTATTTAAAGTATACCTGGTGTAGATGTGGCACTTAGGGACACAGTGCTTGGTTAATGTTTGAACTTGGTGATGTCAAAAGTCTTGGTTCTATGATTGCTTGATTCTAGATTCGTCACATTTAAGATAGAAATCCTTAGAACAAATCAGAAAATTTGTCTATGATTTGTAATATAAGACAATATATTTCCTTCTCACGTCTTCTGCATGCATTTCAATACCGCTGAAGGAGGCAATTTTCTCTTAATTTTCAAGGACACAAAGAAATTCCAGAGGGCAATAGGCTTATTGCAAATGAAGTACAAATGTAAAACCAGTGGGAAAGTTGCAATCACAAAACAACCAGACATGATTCTATTATGATCCTGCAGTGAATGCTGCACTAATTCATGGTGTCCTGGATAAAGATGTTTCCACAGATGTTTTAAGCAATGACCAAAAAGCTCCACTGGGGCTCTGGAGGTGAGTGTCCAGGTTGCCACGTGGACGCCTCCAACCAATAGCAGTTCCTCAGAGGCTTTGCCCCCCTCCCTGTTACTCCAGCCATTTCATCCATTCTTTTGTGGACCTTCCTTCCTCTCTTGCTCCCTCCAGTCTTACTATTGCTTTTACAAGCCCTAATTTCTGTTGACTGTGTTTACACATGAATTATAATCCCTAACTCTATTAGGTTCCACATAATCATCAGAGATCTAAATTCTAGTGAAATGGTTCCATCCAACTTTCCCAGACATTGACTTGGATGCACTTCTATTATTTTCCAGATCACACTATTTATGAATCATCTATTACTGTAAATGAAAAAAAAAAAAAAAAAAAAAAGCAGTTGCAGGAAAGAATTGTTTTATAAACTATTTTCCCGAATAAATTTACAGCAAGAAAATATTTTTGCCAAAAGTCTTTTTTTACAGGACATCTATAAATGTATTAGGAACCAATTTTATCTATATGTATGTATCTACTATATAGTCTGCCAGATCTTACCATCATTTCTCATGTTAAATGGACCTTTGCCTATGCTGTACTAAACCTAAAGGTTCACTAGAAGATGTTCTGAAGCTTCAATTTATTTTAAATTGTGCGAACATTATTACAATAATTTACTCCTGTCCTCAGATCTGACTTGAATTGCTTAAACCTCATAATCTGCCATACTCTATATCACCTGTAATGCAGGACTCTAGTTACAACAGCATTCCATTCGAGTGGAATCTCCTTTCAATGTCTGATTTTGTTTGATGCAGTTTACTGTGTTAAAATATTCATTTTTTCCAAGATCATTACGGTGTGAGAGCAAGAAAACTGTTTAGACATAAAGCCACAATATGTGCTTTTATGCCATACAGTGCTTACTGAAGACAAAAATTTCTACATTATGATATTACTTATCTCAAAAAAAACCAAATAAAAAATGACAGGAAAAGCACTACAGCATCATTAAAAGTTTTGGCAAATGCAGAAAAAACACCCAGCAGCACTCATAATGTTTGTTTTTGTTTGTTTGTGTTTAATTAGCAAAAGAACATTTTAAACTATACATGCACATGTAAATAAAAGAACTTCTGACTACATTACATCTCATCTGTGGTACATTTTTCTTCTAATGTGGTAAGGTCTAGATTCAGAAAAGCAGCAGACACCTTGACTTCAATTTTAGTGGAACAGATATAAGATGCTAACTCGATGAATAAGAAACACCCTTCCTATGCAGCAGTTAATTATCCAGTAAAAGAGGTCTGTAATTGCTTAGTAGAGATGCCCTTCAGTAATAGAAATAAAAAATAAGAAATGGTGCTGTATCGAATTTTAAATTCAGATAAGTAACAATACTTCCCAATACAGGCAGAAAGGTGAGAGTTACCTTCTGATTAGCTTTTATTTTTAATTTCCAATTTAAAAAAAAATTGCCTCCCTACAACATCTTAATTAAACTTGCTTTTTCACTGAAAAATATTTTTAAAAGCTCCAGACCTCTTCTCCAGCCTCATCTCCACCCCAACAGTTACAGCCAGCCAAATATGCATCCATTTTCCAGTTTGTTATCCATGGGTATTTTTTCTTTATTGGATACAAATCTCTAATAGAAAACAGACAGATATACTGCTAAAACTTTTCACATGCTAATAAACATAATTCAAGCTGCCATTACATCACTTCCCAACAATATAAACACTTCTTATTTCAAGGAACAGGGTCTGGCACTCTACTCACACTAAATCCTCTCCACTCTGCTAGCAGACTCATTCATGTGAAACAGTAAGGCATAAATCAGGATTAGTAGTGTCCAAACCAGTAAGTGCATGATGCTCATTAAGGTTGATGATTGCTATTCAAAGGGTGAACGATTCTACTACACCTTTTTGTCTAATAGACTTGTTTCTGGACAACATCTAAGCGACAATTTTCATGATACTTGGAAAAAATTCCCAAGTCTTTGCAGAAAAGATATATCAGGAAATGATCACCTGACAAGAGAGAAGGCTCTGCAGCCTTAAAACACACTGAAAACTGAGAGCATTGGGGGCTTGCCTATGCATTACTTTAGATGGTCCATCTAAACACCAAGAGCAAAATGTGGATCACGATCATTCATCTAGAGTAGCTCTGACCCTCCAGTGTGGGAACAGCTACAGAAGGTTTGACAGAAGGCTAGCCCACACCAAGCCACCAGAGCAGGCTCATACCCTGGCAGTCAGTATTATTAAAGGAACTGGGTGAATGCTTACTTTCCCCAAGTAGCTTGTTCACTGAAATCAGCAATTTTGTGACCACTGAAACTCTTCACAAACTCATACCTAATTTGGTACGAAAATCTGAATGAGGGTAAGAAAAGTTTATTGTTTGTTTCCAAATGGTGTATTGAGATCACATGAAGTTATGTTTGATTTTTAAATATTTTTAAAAGCAAAAAAACCAAAAAAACCCCAAATGAGCAATTTTGTTTCAGCCAAAGAGAACATTTGTTAAGCTGGAGCAAAACTGTTGAGGGTCTCCGTTTCATAAAGCAATTGGAAACTTTTGCATTCTGGATCAGCAGAAATCACATGTTGAGTGTGTTTGGGTTCACACACCTAACCGAAAAATCAGTTGTTCTCACAGCTGTATACTAGGACGTCTAGAAGGGCTGCTGGCATATTCAAAGGACATGGTCTATACCTTCATCCTTTACCCTCTTTACATCTCAGCCAAACCTCCTCCACCGCCCCCAAGATATCACACTTTGCTCAGAATCTGTTCCTTGCTACAGGTGATCCCATTTTAGCAGAATCTAAATATTGCAAATCCTCTATTCCCAAAATGTGATGGTCAAACAGGGACTTCCCTATTAATCTGGAGAAGCAAAAATCTTTCAGAAGCTCTTATCATCTTTCAGGCATTGTCTAAAATAACCTTAACTATGGCAAGGCCGTTGCAGGTGTTAACTCCTTCTTGGAGAGTTTAGTGCCCTCCTGCTGAATACCCTGACCAAAGCATCAAACACCCAGTATTTGTCTGTATTTTGAAAACTGTTCAGAGGAACAAAACCTATCACACTTTGTGACTTGCAACACCAGTCTTCTTTGTATAACTAGTAGTGACTGCAGCAGCAAACACTTTTGTGCTTATTCCCAATGACCCATCCCATTAGACTACCCCCTCAGTAATACCTAGTTTCCTTAAAGACACTAAAATTTCCTTATACAGGTATTTATTACGGGTTTCATAAAAACAAATGGCAAAACCAACACGAACCCTGACAACCAGTAACATTGTCTATGCAGTGACGCCCTTGCATTTTAACTATTTTGTGAGTTTTCCGATGTTCCCTTGAATTTACCTATTGTCTCTCACCTCTTGCCTATGTTTCGGGTATTTGGACTTCTGTGTTTAATGAGCTCATGCGTTGCAGTCTCTTAGGTATTCTGATAGCAGTAATAGTGATTATAATTATTGTACATAAAATGTCTGTGTCCAGAGCCCCATTGTTCTAGGTGCCAGTCCTTTACAAAAATAGTCTCCCTCTCCCATTCTTTGTCCTCATCCTTCCCATCCTGCCTTCTTCTCTCACTTCTCAAATTTTTATTCCACCACAGCAAAGTGTTAGCAGTAATATGGCCCTTATGCATACATCTTTTTTCTGTGGAAAGTAGAAATTGAGAGCCAATCTGTATATACTAAGCATGACATTGTTCACTCTGAATTGAATGAACCCTGAGTGCAATGTCTACTTCTAAATAACATTTCTCAGATAAGATTTTAACACGTCTTAAAGCAATGATTTTTTCACTGGAACAGAACAACTTAACTTTTCAGTAGAGAGGCATTGCAGTTGGGAACCATTCCCCACCAAAAATTAAAAAAAAAAAGGAGATTTTGAAACTCACCAACTATCTCAAGGCAAATGCCAGCTTGCCAGTGTACCTTTCCTGACACTCAAAAGACTGCTTGCTTTATTCTGCTGATATTCAATATTCTAACAAAAGGTGTCCTTCATGAAAACATTTTCTCACTTTTACCCTTAAAACATAATAGTTTCAACATTAGTGCTCTAGCATACTTGGTGTTGACAAATCACATTCAGACACGATAAGAATGTTTTGAAGTTCCTTTGAAACTAAGTAAATCACTCATTAGTACTCTTCCAGATCAAGACAAAGGAGCAGTATTTGAAAGGGGCAAGAAAATATAATGCACATCAGAAACAACTAATATTTAGTGATAAACAAGACAGAATGAGTTCATGTGCAATACTCTCATTATAATTACCACCCTGTGATTAACTTAGAAAATAAATCAATTTTCACATCACCAACACATATTTTGAAGATAACCTTTCACTGAATTGATCCAAGAAGCCATGCTTTTCATGTAGGATCAAATCATCGTAAGAGTTAATATTAAACAAAAGCTTTCAGGTGGAGCAAATCATTTTGCCACACTCCTGCAGGGAGAAGCAAGCAGCCCCCCTGCAGTGGGTAGTGTAGTACCTTGCATGTTTTCACCGAACACCTACATGCCCTATGAAGACAGAAAGTGACATTAGCCTCCAGGATGATTAGCAACAAATTTCCTTCATTTAGGTCTTCCCTACTCTGATCTGACATCTGCACAGAAAACTGTGTGCCCCCAGAGTCAATTTAGCGAGACATACATCACTTCCATCAGCATTGTAGGCAACCAGTAGGAAAGTTTGGGGATCCGTGTAACACCTTCAAACAAGGAGTGCCTAACCAACCAAGGCACAGTGACAGTGATACCAGTATGGATCTATTTGCAGAAAAGATTCACTAAAGAATGAAGTGACCTAGGATCTGCACAGCCTTATTGTCTATCAGCCTCAGGCCAAACTATGGTAAAGATTGTGCTCTGCCCTTTCTTTTGAAGCCATGCCTCTATGAAAGCAAGCAAGTAGGAGTCTTGGAACTGAGAAAAGAGTACATCAAAAAGTTTGAGCCTAGCCTTTTAGTTGCTGGAAGTGGTTTTATTAAAATCTTCATCAATTACCTGGAAACAGAAGAGAGAATTGAAGTTGCCAAGTCCACAGGTGATGATCTGAGACGTCAAGTAATGAGGAACTTCAGAAAACCTCACAGAACTGAGAGGGCAAAAAAACAGCAGAGGCCACTTATTGTAGATGCAGCCAACATAATACAATCAGGAAAAATTGTCTTGACACATATACTTAGTGTTAAGCTTGGAGTTATAACTACAGAACAGTACTGTTTCATCACTGACAGTTGTCCAAAGTAACATCATGTTTGAAAAGGAAAACTCAGGGGCAGGATGTGGGAGGTTTATGTAACCATAAAAGCAGTGAATAAGCCGGATATCCATCTGATGTTCACCAAAACCTGCAACAAAAAACTGAGGGACAGTCAGTGTCACAAGTAGATAGAAAACAGGTAGAAGAAATGTCTTCTTAACTTTGTGGGTAATTCAGGAGTTTATTGTCAGAGAAGGTGGAGGAACAGATGTGAATGCTACCACATTCAAAAAAACATTGTACAAATTAATGGATAATATATTTGGAAATGGATTTTAAAAGCACAGGACAAGAAATCTGTACTCTAATAAAACAATTATGGATGCTGAAGGGAATGTCAAGAATGGATGACAAGAAGTGGCCAGGTTTTTTTCCCCTCCCTGTTGTGATCTCCATGTCCTCTTTCCAGAGACTGAATAAGGGCAGATGGATCATTTATTGGGGCCAGTGGGACCCGTCTTAAGTTCTTAATTCTCCTATCCACCAGCAGCTAAATGGAAATAAGTTTCAAAAATCATTGGGAGAGCAACCATGATCTCCTTGAAATTAGGCTTCCTCTGCCCTGTAGTACAGCTGATTCTGCACTGCAATTTTGATGCTAAAATACAGATGTTTTGCATCTTCTCTGAAACTTGAGAATAGCAGGGATCAACCATAAGTTTACCTCTTTCAAACTGAGTACTGAAAGCAAGATTAAGTTCTACTATTTCATTGACATAAATGGAAGTACATCAAAGCTTAATTTTGTCTAAATGTTTCCATTAAAAAAAACCAAACAAAAAAACAAACAAAAAAAAAAACCAAGCAAAATTATTTTTAAAGCAAAAAAGTTTACCTAGATACACATGTAATAAAAAATGTACTGTATATATAAATGCATTTAAAAAAATTGATTGCGCCATCTAATATCTCTTCCTTTTGGTCAGGTCTCAGGTGTTACGCCTACTGAATGTGCAAGTCTTCCACAAGGAGATTAGATATTAACTATTTCCTTCTGTCTGCCTGCTGCTGGCTCTTTCCCTTTTTTGTCTGAAACTTTTCATAGTGACCAGTTTCAGCCTTCCAGAACCCTCACACAAACCTGCTGGACAGTCACAGGCCTCTGCCAAAGTTCCCTTCAGCTGCAGTGCCACAGCATCCAGGAGTCTCCATCTGTTCCCAGCTTTTTTTGTCAGGTGCTTGCATATACCTGCCTGTTCTTATTCTTCCTGGTTTAAAATTATCCCAGCATCTTTTTTGTTTGATTGTTTTGCATTGTTGGGTTTTAAAACTTATTCCATAGATTTTGTCTTTCATAAGTACTAGTCTGTAAATGCTGTTTGGAACCAGTGCTCACAGCATCCAAAAGAGCTTCACCTTTTCTAGTATGCAATTGCATCTCCCCAATAAAAAAAGGTATTCCTCTGAAGGCATTCCATTCATGTAAATGAAATAATTTTTCATTACATTTAATGTAAAAAATCAAGAAATTCTTAGTGGGGCAGAAGGCAATAGAAAATTCAGAATTTAATGATGGAAGCTACATTTCCTAAGGATTGTTCTGTCATCAACTTCTGAATGACTGAAATGCATCATTGCTCTTAGTGCTCTTCTGAGCACCTCAGATAATGCCTGAAACCTGCCTTCCAGCCTTCATAGCAGGTCTTTTTTCTCACACTTTCCTTGCAAGACTGGAGCAAATTTTACCAAGTCAAGTTGCTTTTACCTGGTGGGAATATGTAAATACACAAATGCCCTGTAAGAGCCAGTGAGCCTCTAAATGAGGATGCTATTGTTAACACTAAGAAAGGTAAAATACTAATATCAAGAATTTAAAAGTTTTATGTTTATATTAAGAGGAACAAATATATTAAAAAAGTTTTCTATACATAGAAATGCCCCTTCTGATATGCCCGTTTTAGACTTCTGTAGTGATATATGATTTATGAAGCTGTATACCAGAATAATGACAAAACCAAACAACCAGACTCAGGTCTGACTGGAAATTAATTTTTAAGTTGTTATTTCTTTTTTATAAACAGATTGATAGACAGAAGTTAAACCACTAATTTATCCCTGCAGAATATCCAGTGATAATAAAAATAAATGGATCAAACAATATTATCCTTGCCACAGCAGACAAAAATTTATTATGAATCTGAATTCCATGTGGGACTAAATCCAGCCCAAGAAATAACAGTAACACGTAAACCGCTCAAATTACATTTTGCTAAGGATTCAGAGTACAAACTGCCCAACTCAAACAGAGAAATGTAAAAATAAAGTCTAGAAACAGATTTATTTAGAATTAATTTAACATTACCAGGAAAATAAAATTGATTAACTGTCTAATGTAAATCTGCCAACCTTCAGGTCCTCAGGCAGTCATCAACACAAATTCCTGACACTTAAAGCATGCAGTGACATCAGAATTGTATATATACACTATATCAGAGAGGTATGTAATGCTTGAAATTTTTTAGCTATGCTTATGTTGTCATGTGAGTCCACCCTGTTTTGCTCACGGATTATATATTTGAGCTCTATATGCAAGCAGGGAAACAGAAAAATCTAAATAACCATGGGGGTGATTAAATACTGTGAACTCATAGATTTTTTTAAGTAAAAAAAAATTCAAGATTTTTATTGCTGCACATCTCTAAATTCACTGTACAGAATAATCAAATAATATAAAGCGATATCATTATTGATAATAATTGCAATATACATGGAATTTGTAATACTTCTCTCTCAAAATACTTAAATCGCTGAGAATGAATGAAAGGTACCTGTTTTGAAAGTCAGATTCCATTGATATCTGAAATAACTATTATGGAGAAAAAAATATGCTTAATTACTATTAATAAGCTATTACAAACATTGTATAGCCTGATTTTTATTAATTTAAAATTGAATTACATAGCCTCAAATATCTCTTATCCTACCTGGTAGAGAAACACTCAAGGAAATAGTGAGACAGTTGTCATCTTCTGATAGCAAAAATATGTCTAAGAGTTGTTGTTAGAGAAATTACCAGACAGTGACCTGAGCATTTATTAATGAAACAATATGTAACACCATCATCCATTGTCCTGTATCATCCAAAAATTTAGGTGAATTTGGTCTAATTTTCATTGTCCTAAACACTGTGTGGCAAATCTGGCTTAAATGGATCAAAATATGATCATATCACAGAATCACAGAATGACTAGGTTGGAAGAGACCTTCAAGATCATCCAAGCCATGCTCTAACACCTTAACTAAACCATGGCACTGAGCACCACATCCAATCTCTTTTTAAACACATCCAGGGATGGTGCCTCTACCCCCTCCCTGGGTAGACCGTTCCAGTACATCATCACTCTTTCTGTAAAAAACTTTTTCCTATCATCCAACCTATATTTTCCTTGGCGCAGCTTAAGACTGTGTCTTCTCCTTCTGTCAGTTGTTGCCTGGAAAAAAGAGACCAACCCCCACCTGACTACAACCACCTTTCAGGAAGTTGTAGACAGTGATAAGGTCACCTCTGAGTCTCCTTTTCTCCAGGCTAAACAACCACAGCTCCCTCAGTTGTTCCTCACAGGGCTTGTGTTCCAAGCCCTTCACCAACCTTGTCGCCCTCCTCTGGACATGCTCAAGAGAACATGCACAGATGCAGATCATATGATGCAGAAACTTTCTGGAATAAGGGAAGCAAATGGCCTAATCATGGAACAAAGGCTGAGGGTTTTCCCATGGATAGTTTTCCACAAGATGCAGCAGCTCTAAGCTGTGATGGAAGGATCTAGATGAGTCCCTAAACTGACTGGTAAAACTCTCCAAGCTTTGAAGCAATATGTCTTCCACACCCGGTATTTGGAACGTGTGTTTCAGTGCCTAGCTCTGAAGTCTGTAAACTAAACAGTGCTCCATGTGCTGGGAAATACAAAGTGGAAAAACATTAAGAGTAATTGAATAAGTAAATTACTGTAGGATTCTGAGTGTGGAAAAAGAGACAATATGTATATAATTGTTTCAATGTACCATGTAATTAGCATACAGTGAGTATCTGTAATTGCTTGTCAGTATAAAGCAGAAAAATTTTCTATAATGCTGGCTGCTTTTCAAAATGAAGAACATATTTCACCAAGAGCAAGTTTTCCAAAAAGAAAAATTTATGATTATAAAAAAACCCAATGTTTTTAATTACTACATTTTAATTGACCACCATTTGTCATTTTTTTTTTCCAAAATTAGCTATCTCAAAGCTAAGAACAGATAAACTTTTTACTTTCACAGTAAAACAGACATTCACTTCAGATATAATACAGAAGTGTTTAATTTCAGATTAATAAAGGAAATGTTTCTAATTTTTGCACTTACCTTAAAAATTGGCCTAAAAGAGTTACTACTTTTCACTTAGAACCATTAGATACCTATTTCTACCTGTAGAAAATATGTAAAACTTTTCTTGTGCTTAAAAAAACCCTGTATTCCTCAGTTAGAAACAAAGCATTATGAGAGTGGAAGAGACTCAACAGGACATTGAGTCTAACTGGAAGCAATGACAGATTTTCCTCATAGGTCAATGAGCACAGAAAATGAGTAAAACAAAAATAACGTTTTTCTTGCTAATATATTGGGCTTATAGGACTGAATATTCTTTTAACTTTGAAACAGAGGAACTTGATATTAGTCTTAGAGTTGAGAGAGAGAAAGTAAAGGAGAAGAAACTCCCTGAGATACCAGGGAATCAGCTGAAAAAGAAAAAAGCTCAAGAGCGGCATATTAAACCAAATACATACGAAAACTGGTCTTTGGTACATTGTTCTTGCATAAATTGAGCCAAGAGATGGTTTTACATAGATCCTGAGAACCACAAAGTACCATTTTGAAACTGAAGAGTTACAAGATGAGGCAAACAAGTGTTGTAGAGACTAGAAAAGAAGAGACAGCATTGGTGTCTTTGCAAATTAAGTTCAAGAACATCTGAATCTGACCTAAAAAACTTACACACAAAGAACTTGAAGAACCCAGTTGTCTAAGATTTACCAATAGAGACTAGGATCTGTTACAAAAAGAGAAAAAATTCTTTATCAATAATAAGCATTTCCAGAATACACAATGTACCCGTAACGGTATCCTGTCCTGATTTGCAAGTTTCATTCCAGAGCCCAGTTGTGGGATAGACTGATGTAATCAGTCATCAGCCTGAGGCCTTAGCTTGAAAGGAAATATATGATATGGAGAATCTATTCTGCCAAACTTTACAAAGGGAATCTTCTTAATTCAGGACTGAAGGACTATCCAATTCTAATAGCTAAAACAATTAGAATTTTCTTGCCAACATACTCTCTCTATCATCAATTTTATCTTTCTTGAGAAAGAATTCAAATTTTTGGAGAAAATGTATGACCCTGAGAATATTGGGACTGTTTGTTTACATTACTTTGTTGGAAACTATTAGGATATATTTTGCCATTTTTTTTATTACTTCAAGATGGGGTAGTATCATATGGTTGGTAAGCAGCAAACTTTGTGCACTTATTGAAAAGGCCTGTTTGCCTAAATATTCAAAGTATATCAGGTTTGGAGAAAAATATTCATCAAATACATAAATATAAAGAGATGGAAATAGGGAAAAATTATGACAGGTTTATCAGAGGTAAAATACATGACACTAGTTGATGTATTTCTTTTGATGAAATTATTGATTGACTTATCAAAGATAACAATATAGACCTCATTTATCTGGGCTACTAGCACCTGATATTAATTATTACAGGAAGTCATTAGTTAAACTGAGATTAGTAGGTTCTCTGATGAGAAATGGACTGGTGAGGGGAACATGAAAAAAGTAGTTCTAATCCAGCAGGAGAAGTTTACCAGGAAAGGTCCTTCAGGAATGCATTGAGGATTATCATGAAACTTTTGTATTAATGATGTTGCCTCAAAGACAGTAGCAACAAGCTCATGATTTGCAAGAAATGTCACCAATCTGGTGGAGGCAAGGGGTATCATGAGCTGGAAGGAACTGAGTAGAAGAGCAATGGAAATGGAATGAAAACAACATTTGCTATGGCAACCTGGCCTATATCAAAAAGAGTAGGGCCAGCAGGACAAAGGAAGCAATTGTCCTTTTCTGCTTGGTATTGGTGAGGTTGCACCTTGAATCCTGCATCCTGTTCTGGGCCTGTCAATTCAGGAAAGACATTGAAGCTCTGGAGCATGTCCAGAGAAGGAGCAATGGAACTGGTGAAGGGTACAGAAAGCACGTCATATGAAGAGCAGCTGAAGGAGGTGGGGTGATTTAGGCTGGAGAAAAGGAGGCTCAAGGGTGACCTCATTGCCCTTTACAATCACCTGAAAGGAGGGTGTAGCCAGATGGGGGCCAGTCTCTTCTCCCAGGCAGCAAGTGACAGGACCAGAGGACATAGCCTCAAGGTGAACTGAGGAAGGCTGAGGTTGGATATTAGGAAGAATTTCTTCACTGAAAGGGTTGCTAAGAACTGGAACAGGCTGCCCAAGGAAGTCATGGAGTCACAATCCCTGAAAGTGTTCCAGAAATGACTGGACGTGGCACTTAGTTCTATGGTTTAGTTGACAAGGTGCTGTTCAGTAAAAAGTTGGACTCAATGATCTTGGAAGTCTATTCCAACCTTAATGATTCTATGATTCTATGTGTGCAAGTCAGGTTAATGCAAGACCAATAAATAAGAATTTATCCTGTAAACTGGATAATGATGAATTGAAAGTGACTATGGAGAATAAGGACCATGCAATACTGACTGACTGAAGAATGAGAGGAGTCATATTACGTTATATTCGTGTTATAACGCTGCTGCAGGTGGGAAATCAGCACAAGTCCTGACTCATTGCCACAGGAACAGACCCCCAAAGAGAGCTGCTTTCTTATTTTACCATGAACATACAATTGTCTTACTTCTGATAAAACAAGCAGACAATCTTAGCAACCTGTTCCCTAATCTGTACAAACAAAAAGGCCAATTGTTAATATGGAGTAATCTGTTTCTCATTAAGGTAGATTAATATATATTGCTCAAAATCAGACTAGCTGTAATGGGTTGAAACTGAGTTGATTGACAAGCTTTTAAGCCAATGCGCTTTTGCCAATTTTGCATATTTAAACCCCGTGCAAGGGCAGGAAGTTTCTCTTGTTCCCGGTCTCCTGAGGGAGAAGGGGGGCCTCCGAGCCACGGGCGGCCTCCGGGCCCGGCCTGGGCCCGGCCCGGTCTCCTGCCTGCCCCCCCTCACCCTTCTCCCTTCCCTCAGAGCTGCAGGCAGCTAAACTATCTATGGACTGCCCCATAGCCGAATTCATCCGGCTTGGCTTATGAAACTGGAAGGGCCTCCCCTCCCCCTTCGTGCAGCCCGGGGGAGCCTCCTCTCCCCCTCCTGCAGCCCGCGCAGACCCAGCGGGACCAGCGGAGCCTCCTTTTCCAGCCTGCACAGCTCGCACCGAACTGAACAGCAGCGCAGCCCGTGAGGAAAGACGTGAGGGAGAAAAACGTGGAAGCTGCACGGTCAGGGAGAAAGAGAAAGTCAGTCACGTGGGACGACGCTGAGATGGCGGCGGGAGAAAAGGGCGTGTGCGTTCCGGCGCCAGTCTTAAAACCCCTTCTAGCAGCTGCGGAGGACTGAACTCTTTAAATCATTTTAAAGTATGGGGAGATGAAAATCCATGCCTGTGAGAATTTATGTTGCAGCCTGTGAAGATGTGAGAGAATGCCTATGCCAGGCCATGTAGCTGTGAGGCAGCTTTTAGAGGTTTGTGAAGAAGCAGAGAAGCCCTTGTGTTTAAGCTGGAATAATTCATGTTTAAAAGAGACTGGAAGCAGAGAACCTTTGTGATTGGGCTGGAAGGATTCATCTTTAAAAGGACTTGTAACCCCATGTGATGGCCCATGATTGCAGTATGAATATACTGTGGAATTGTCATGGGAAAGATATTTCACTTCAGTAGATAGTTTCTGGGCGGACTACTGAGTTGTGAAGGATGTCCATGGCATAGCAGATAGCTTTTTTCCCTAAGCATAAGAAAGAGACTTTTAAGGACTGCAACACTGACCAAAATTGTTACACTTTGTGCGAAGTGGTAAAAGGAGGGGGAGTGCTGGAGAGGGAAAAGGGAGGGGGGAAGGGGTTTTTCCTTAGAGAGTGCTGGAGGGAAAAGGGTTTTGCTTTATCTTCTTTTTATTTCTTGTTACTTTTAACTCTGTTAGTAAACTTCTTTATATTCTTTAAAGTTTTAGGCCTGCTTTGTGTTTCTTCTAATCCTTATCTCACAGAGTGAAATAGATGTGATCAAACCACTGCACTAAATTGGTGTTTCTGCCCGGTTGGTGAATCAAACCCACTACACTGGCTTTTTGAATTTTGCCTCCAAAATGTCACCATTCTTTATTGTCAGTTATCTAATTGCCATAAGCATGACAAAAGTCAAAAGGAGACCATTGTTTAAAGTTACTAGTGTTTTGATAAAGTATGCTACTTTTTAAATAGTATTTTAAAGTTATGCTACTGATTGTAACAAAGCAAAGTAAATACGTAAAAGCTTAGATCTGTGCTGCACAACTGAGATGAAATAGGGAAACTCCAAGATCATTAACTTACATAGCCAGTCAGAACAAAGGGTAAGAAAGCTGTGATTCCTTTCTGCAGATGTTTGGACAACGACAAGAACAGGAGACAGAAGGGAAAAGGTCTTCTGAGAACAGTAATTAAAACATGCAGGCAGACATTAGTAATGGATGCTTTTCCACTACAAATAAGGAAAATGCCATTTTTCATACGCACAGTTCTTAAACAACATTCCTGTAACTGTAGTGAAGGACAGAAACCTAGTTAATTTTAAAGATGAATTTTACTAAATTTCTGAAAAGGATTACTGGAAATGTCAGTCTTTATACAGATACGATGGGATTTGATATTATGATCTCTTGTAGCTCTGTATTCTTGTATTTTTCATTAAAGTGTTTAAAATTCCAGTCTTTTTACTCTGTTTAGACTTACTGGTGACAGGATTTGCTAAAAATAATAGAGATCAGAGATCATATTGAACAGGACTTCAGTGAACAGCATGGTGTGAGTGGGTGTGTGTCCATGTGCACAGAATCCTATATAGGTCCACAAGTTATATCCATATATCCAAAAGTTACACCATAACTTGGCTTAAGTAACACATTACCAAACAGGTCCTTATATGAACTTGGCAATTCAGATGATAGTTAAAACACATCTCATTCCTTTACTATGGCATTTCTGGTAAAAGTACTATTACTCACTATATAATATACATCATATTTCTGCTATTCACATAGGTATCATGCTTAAAGTATTAAAGGTAATTTGGACATCAAATCCAGCTGCATGCTTGTCTTGTTACTAAACTATGGGAAACCATTGGGAACTTAAACATGCAATTATAGATGAAAGAGCTCTTAAGTCATCTTGTCCTATCCTGGCCAATGTATGACTCTTCCCTTTAATATATGCCTGAACCCTTCAGATGGGGTCATATTTTACATAATTTAAGTGATAGGTCTTCCACCACCTGCCTTAAAATATTATTGTTCTATTCCCTATATTTTTATGTCCATGTGAATTTGAAATCATATATTTGAAAATAAATGTATATGGTAGAGTGATCTGCTAGCACTGGAATGCTGGCATTATTCCTTATTTATGAAGAATATTTCTGGATGCACAGACTAAGTAATACTGAAAAATAGACAAAAGGAAAGGAAAACACGAATAAATTCTCTGAAGAACCTTGTTTTTTGACAGCAGTCCTCTGTAATTAGAAGTAACCAGGCAATTCTAGAAAGGCATCCTACACCTGTTCTGCACCTTTCTCTATGCCCTAGACATCAATGCAGATCTCAGGAGTTTGTAACAAATTTACAGACTGCAATAAAAGATAAAATGCTACACCAGGAGACAGACAAGTCAAGGACATCCTCAGTGTCAAAGGCTCTTGTAGTAAGGTATTTTAAATAAAATTCACAGATCTCAAGAACCAGACATTCCCATGCAACAAGCAAGACAATCTAAATCCCTCTCCTTCAAAACCTTCTATGAACATTTCCTCAAATTCTATGAACCTTTCCTCAAAACTCTTTACATCTTCATTTTTTTCCTCCCCTAGACTCAAGTCCTCATTTTTGTCATTAGGTTTAGTCATCTGAATGTTCTCTTCCATTAAAGTGGTCGCCTCACAGAGTTTAAGAAGGGTTTGGACAATGCTCTCAGGCACATGCTGTAACTCCTGGGGCTGTCCTGTGCACAACCAGGAGCTGGACTTAATGATCCTTGTGGTTCCCTTCCAACTCAGGATCTCCTATGTTTCTGTGGTACAATATAAATCTGTTGAGCCTAAAGTCTATTTATGCATCTGTTTTCCAGAGTTTTTTACAGAACAGCTTCATACTCTTCTTATACCTACACCCTCAGTCAGGCAGATCTGATTCTTATGGGTGAGGATATACTTTCAATTTTCTGTTTTCTAGCTTGTCTTCTGTCTGGCCATTATCCTGATATATCTAAAGGACACGAACACCATTCCTCCTTTAACTCAAATATATTTCTTTCCATAGGTGGTCTTCCTCTTTGGGGGATTAACCATTATTTGATGCTGCTTGTTTTAACCTCTAACCCAGCCAAAATACATCACTGCTCATTACCTTTCCTGTTGTACTTACCAGCCAACAGTCACACAGACCTGTTTTCACAGATGTGATTCCAGCTTTGTAATTTTATGCTCAACCTCAGAGCTGTTTACTTCGGCATCTCCCCAAAGACCTGTACAAAGATCTTTGTTGATTTCAGCTGCATTGACAGTCCTCTGACATCCCTACATCCTATCATCTTCATTTCCTGCAACAAATCTTATATTCCATGTATTGTTGGCATGGTTTCCATTTCAGTCTTCTTAATTTTCACCATAAACAAAGCAAAACAGCACACAGGTCCATATATTTGTCTCTACAGGTTCTCACTTCTCTATGCTGTCATGTTTGTTAATTCCCATTTCCTTCACATTTATAGCTTCCTGCCTCAGGCAATGGTTCACTGTTACAATTGGTTTTTTGGCAAACCCACATTAAGGTTTTTTTAAAACATGATTCATCTTTCTAAATCAAATTGAAAACACAGATGAACAAAAAGCACCAGCAAAGCAAAAAGGAGCTAAAGGGGTTTTTGAGGATTAGGGGATTTGAACAAGTTGTTCATCACCAGGAAAATGGCAGCATTTTGCTAGAGCTTGCTTCTAGCACAAATCTGCAGGAAAACAGCCTATAACATAAGCAAGAACCTACTGAGCTTTTCTTTGAAGGATAGGCATCCAAAAGACTGACCAAGCCAAGTATGGTTTTATTATGCAGGAATAGGGCTCCACTGTCAGGATGGAACTGAACTGCTTTTAGAGTTTAACCCTTATGTTCACCAAATTTTGAAAATATAACAAATCTGGCACCACAAAGGTATCCTTGCTGGTCTTTGGGGAGATTATTTCTTTGTTACTCATATCACTCTCCAGAAAGGATTGCTCACCATGGCCCAGGAAGCCTGTAAGAGGCCGCGAGCTTTATTTGTCTAAGGATAAGACAGACCCACTCCCATGTATCTCATCCTCACAACAAGAATATAACTCCCTACCTATTTCTTTGTTCACCAGAGAGAGATTTGGAGTGTCTAGCTTAAGCTTCACTGTAAAATTAACTTATTTCTAAATTTATTGCTATTAATTTTTTTCGGAAAATGAACAGATATACAGAAATTCATTCATAAAAACAATGGCATTTCCTGGAAATTAGGGTGACAGTATCTAGTTAACATGATACATACATGCCATTCACTGACATAGCTTTTACAGATACAGAATATATTATCTGTTATCTTCCTACCCAACACCTACAATTTCGCCGTTTAGATTTGAAAGAGACAATCAGTACGCAGTATTTTCCAAAGGGCAACTTTCCAAATCCTGCAAATATTAGCATATTCATAGCCAAATCATGACCAGCTCAGTTCTCCTTTCACCCCTCCTTGCCTCATTCCTCACCAAGGCAACACTCGTGGATGATACTTAGAGACTCTCCCACATCTTGCAAATCATAGCACAAGGTAACGTCCGCGTGTCCATAAGATACTGTTCTTCTCTAGTTTATTCCTTTATGAACAGTAAAACAAAGAAGTAGCAACTTCGTAAACTGAGTTAATACTCAATGAAATGAAAAGGGAGAGTGTTTATGCCTCAGACCTATCAATTTAAACTTTCTGCTCAACCAGGAAAACAATGCCACCATAGCTTGCCTCTACCCATCTGCAGATCTTCTCCACAAACATGACATCTACAGCGTAAGAGCCTATTTATCATTTATGCAGGAGTGGCTTTCTATCACTCTGGTAACTTAGCTCTACTTGTAAAGATCTTTCCTTTTATTTGTTTTTAGTGCAAAGAATTTCCTGGTTTTTTCCAAAGCAATAAATCCAGTGTCTTCCAGGAGTATTAGGAATCAGTCCACTTCAGTGTGGTCCAGCCCATTCACATGGCAATTAATTTTTAAATAAATAAATTTTAAGTCTGCATCATTTGAAATTATGCAATTATGCAGTATCAGCAGAGTATACTATTTTTAAAATCACTGTTGCAAATAAATTGTGTTAGTCTCATGGTGAGTGAAGGCTATAGATGTTACTAGTGTAAGTGTTGCGTTTCAGCCATACTGCATCACTACCCTCTTGTCAGAAAAGGAAACAGAGTGAGCTCTTTTAACCACGATTCCACCCCATAACCACATGATTGCTACAATAATACTCAGCTTGTGCTTAGTTGTTTTGTTGTTTGGGATTTTTTACATTTTTAAAATAATAAACATAAGTTAGGCCTGAATCTGCAAGGAACTTATCCTCTCAACAACAGATCTACTCAATGCAAATCAAGGTTCTCTATTGGGAATCTTTAACTGGTCCTTGAATACTCTTCTCTAACTTCAGATTGCTGTATTCAGAAACGGATTCATAATATGGATTCCTCAACCTTGATTTATGCTTTGGCAAAATAATTCATATAATTCTATGGTAATTTTACATAATAGCTGGATTCCTAAAACCCCTGCAGAAAGTCAATTTCAATCATTGGGAAAATAGAATAAGAAATAGAATAGAATAGAATAGAATAGAATAGAATAGAATAGAATAGAAAAAATAGTAAGGTGTCTTTTGATAAATAACATTCTCTGCACAATTAACCATGACACTTAGGTACATTTAAAACAACCAATGCACAAAACCAAAAAAAAGTCTGAAAAAGGAGAGAAAGATAACCTGTTAGAAAGAAGGCCCATCTGTACTTAATTATTTCAAGGAAAAAACATAGAAAAAAGTGCAACTGCTTCAGGATCTCAAAGAAAGGTTCAGCAATGCATGGAGTTTAGCCATCTTTTTTTTGGTATTTTTTTCATTTCACAGCCACACAGATACATCAATGTCTACATCTGATGTATTCCTTGTATTTTTTCTCTGTTTCCACCCCATTGAGAAAGCATGTTTTGCTCAGGACTTCAGTCTGCAGAAGACATGTAAATAGACCTTGTGGTTTCAAAAATTCCAAGAAACTGAATGTTAAAGAGGAGTAGGTCATACCAGCTCAAGGACAGCTGGACATGCTGAAACAGAGGATGGCTTACCAGTGTTGTTAATACATGCTCAAATCCAAGAACTGCAAGCCATCAAAAGAGATTATCTGGAGAAACACTCAAAATCAAATTTAAAAAAAAAGGTTCTTCTTTACTTAATACACAGCTTAAATGTCTGGGGTTTTTTGCCACATGACACTTAAAATGCTAAAAGATTATATGTTCAAAAAGTAAATTAGTGGAAGAAAAACATTTAACACAACCTTTTCTAGATTAGGGTGTCCTGCTGCCACAAATGACGTGAATAGGATGAAAAGTAAGAGCCTGAATAAGACTACTGTAGGGAAAAAGCAGAGATTGCAGAGGAACAAAATGTAAAAATTGTACTTTGAAAGAGTAAGCAGTATGCTCATAAACAACAACATATGAACACAGAAACAGACATATCAATAACAATTCAGTGTTTATTTCTTTACAATAACAATAGTAATTAAATAAGCGTAGGAGAAGAACTGTCTCAGCACAAGCCAAATCTCATGATCTTCAATAGAAGAGTTGCCAAACAGAAGGAAATTTCTGGGAAAAGGAGTTCATTCTTAGCACTTAAATAAGTTGAAAATTATTCTCTTCTTTGTGAAACACAAAAAAAAGAATTGTGTACAATGTAAACCGTACCTTTTTCTGTGCAGTAAACACCTATCTTGCCAAATAAGAAGGAGCAGGTGCTTGAATTGTATGCATTGTCTTTATCTAACAAAGCCTAGATTGTCTAATGAAGGACTGAGCACTGAGTGAGTAAACCTCTTGATCTGAGCTGATACTGTATGTTTTTACTAGAATTTAAAAAAAATAATAATTTGCAAGCATTTTCCATTAAATTATTCCCCAGGTAATAAAATTTTACCTAATATACACTCAGAAAGAAGTAAATGAGAAGATTATCAGCAAGTGAATGGTTGAGCCTTCAGATCTTCAGATGTGTGTGTGTGTTTAAATTTTGAATATATGAATTCAGTGCAGTTTCTAATCCACTAATAAAAATTATAGACACAAATGAAAGCATTAGGCATGCAACTTTTTTGAGGCTGTCTTGGCACAGTCCTCCTCTTTCATCACAGTCACAGTGCCTTCCCCAGCATGGCTACAGTGAATGTGATGGAATTTGCTTGTCATCATTTGCCAACCTGATGAGATAAAATATTCCTTCCTGCTGACGTGGCCAGACTTTGACACCAACTCAAAATTGTATAGTCATTTAAGGAGAAGGACTTCCCATGTCCTGCAAAGGAAAGGCAACTCTGCACTGGCCATTCTGCGGGACAGCAGAGCACGTGTTAGCCAGTACACAGCACACGAAATTGGACATCATTTGTGGTGTAGTTAGCTAAGCTCCTGGGGATGTTCCAAACACAACGTGAACAGTAAATGATTTCCCAGCACATTTTGGTAAGAACTGAGTGCACTGGAAGAGCAGTTTATAGAGTCTTGTATTGTAATTATTATGCCTATAATTTCTAGTGTTTAAAAAAATGCTGCTTGTGCACAGTTCTTAAACCCTACCAGCACATTAACTTTCATAGGAAATTCAGTACTTCAATAAAAACATTCTTCAGGGTTAATGATACTATTTTACACAGGGATAGTGATTCAATTTTATAGAGAAATTAATCCAGACTGAGAATCTGTTTAGTATAGGACTATTTATTTTTATATTACATGATTCCAAAGTGGCCCTCAGATTCTACTGCTTGAGCTACAAATTTAAAAAAAAATCATTTGCTTATAATTTTATGGACAAAACTGGTTACTAATATATCTAAGGTGTTCATTTTGGGCTGAAGGTCAAACACTGTTGTATAGATGTTCTAATAACCACATTTCCCAGGAAACCAAGAGACCTTCGTTTTCCCAAGGCAGATCCAAGCTGTAAAGTCCATTAAGACAGAGTTCAGTGGAAATGTGTGTGTGTGTGTATGTGTGTGCACTGGCCCTGGTAATTTTAGCCTGACCTGTTTCAGACTGACAGAAGAGTCTCAAGCTAACACATTGGCTTCAGTGTTAATATAAAGTCAAATCCAAACTACTGCAGATTTTTTGAGAGAGATTCAAGCCTAGTAATCTACTGCAGGCTTCTCTGTAATCATTCACCCTGAAACTATAAACTGTCTCAACCAATTAAAATATAATCTTCATACCCCAAGTAATTGTGATCTAAGTATTACTGAACTACAAGACTCTGACCAGCTCCACACCATGATTAATGAGCTTCTTTAGCACCTTCTGTCTCAGAGGAAATCAGAGGGAAATATGATGCTGGTCCTCTCCTCTCTCCCATTCACACACTCAGTGAGAGACTGCAAGGCCAAGGATCCTGCCTCGCATCTGAAGTGTGGGCCTCTTGGAGGAAAATCCTATGTAGATGCTACAAAATGAAGCAACCTTCAGTATACCACAGAGATATTTAAGGAAAAAAACTCCACAAAATTAAATGAATGCCATTTATCATTAAATACCGTTTATTAATTTCTAGCAATAACATAACTGCTGAAAGAAATTTAGACCAATTCTGAGGATGAAGCAGACCTTAAAAGAGACCAAACAGCCACTGAGATAAACATATCATAACTATAAAGATGTGAAGCAACAGTTTCAAGTTCAGTTTCCACACAAGAATCATAGGGCATCTTTTTTTATTTTTCCTCCACAATCTAAAAGAGAGCAATTTCCACTTTTTGAGCAGAACCCAAAAAATTGTGAGAAAGCTTACAAAAAATGCAGGACATGAGGGCTGTGTCTATATTAATTAAACAGAGTGAGTATTAGCAGAAAGTGAAACAATCTTTGGAACCAATAATTTATACTGGAACAGGCCCCAGGGTGGTTTTGACCTGGATTTCTCCCAAATCCATGAGAATGGTGCTGGGATTAGCATCAGCAGGGACCTATGACCCAGTCTGCACCTAGCTACACGGTTTTGGATCTGGAGAGATGTAGATGTGCCCAAACTGTGCCACTTGTCTGCAAGGACAGAGAAAAAGCATTTCCATCTACTGTTCAATTTACTATCAAAGATGTACTCACCAAGACAAGTTTTCAAATGAGTGTAAGGGCTAGTGATGCATTTGTACTTGGACATTTTGTCCAAGTACTAAACTGCCACAGGAATATGGCAAACACCAACATTTCAGGCACTCCTTTCACTTAGCCCATTCTCAAAAAATGATCAGTGAGTTTATTATCAGAGGGATACATGTGTTCTGTTGAAATGACTTGGAAATATTTAATATATATGCTAAACTTAGAAATACGGGGTTTGTTCTTGTTAATTTTCCTACCAGCCAAAAGATTTTTATTTTTTTAATTTGTTTCTCATGTCCTGCCATAAATACAATTGTGCAACTGCCATGATCAAGAAAGAAAAAAATGTCTGGATAAAAAGGCTATTTATATGATCCCAGGGCTGAGAGAGACTAGGAGAGGAGTGGAGGACTTGCAGAAGAGAAACAGAGATAGTTATTGTTCGGGACACTGATGAGCCATCTTTCCTGCAGAAAGGGCTACAACATCTATGGAAAAAATTGATGTATTATCACTACCTTGTCTTAATGGTTTTTGTTTGGGTTTTTTTATTGCATGCTTATTTTTCCAGCAATGTGGACTACTCACTTGGGTTATAAATGAGTTTAGGCAGCTTAAAAACTCCTTTAATGTCTCCAGCAAAATTTGTATAGAAAAGTGGATTAGTTCCTGTCTTACTGTATTGCAGGATAACGAGCAAGGGAAGCTTCCTGATAGGGAATTAAGTGCTTTTATACTGGGTATGAGTTAATTTTTCATTTTAATGATAATTTATTTCATTAGTGTCAACAGACAATTAACAATTACATTTTTTTCACTGGAAAAAACTTTGATCTGAGGAGAAAGAGACATTTGCTAAGATGTCTATAGAAATTAGGTCAAAATTCTTAATACCTGCAGGAGATATAAATTAGCAGATGATTTCTAAAATAGAAGATAATAAAGTTATGTCCTGTAGAAAGTTTTACACAGAAATTTTAACTTATTATGTGCATTTCTTTGTTTTTTTATGATATGATAAAGTGGATAAGTTTTGTAGTCAAGTTAATTAAAAAGTTATCACTTTTCTCGTCCTCAAGGTAAAACCTTACACGTTGGAAAATTTGTTTTAGAATTGTGTTTTCATTTAGTTAAGGGTAAATTTCATAACTGGGCACTGCTCATGATTAGAAAACAGGCTTCACCTTAAGAAAACTACTGAAACATCTGAAAAAAATCTCATAATGACACTGAAGAAGTTGTTCCTATTTAAGTTAGGAGAAACCACACATCAAAATCTCATACGGATAAAAGCCATTAACCACAGTGTCTCAGAAAGCAAAGCAGGAAAAGGTGGGGAGATGCTGGGACTAGTACACAGGCAGAAGACTAAATACTGAAAATTTATATTAGGCAAATGTCTGAATTAATTATATCAGGTATTCTATTATTTTTGGCTACTTTTAAGAAATTTCTATCTTAATTTCACTCTTTCTAACTGCTTTTGGTGCACATTGTTTTACTAAAACATTTTGAGCTGGAAAATTAGAACATTTTGCTTATAAAAGGTCAAACTTTTCTGGCAACTTGAAATACAAGCTGACTGTCAAAATTAACTTTTCTGCATATCTCTGTTTCAACTAATTGGTATTTTCTCCAGTCAAAAAATCTGTCATCAAAATACATGTCATCAAAATACATCAAAATACTTAAGGATTCCGAGTATGAGCAACTTTTGCCCAGCTGGTGACATTCCTGTAATGGATAACAGAGAAAAACTACATGCAAATCTGATGCTGCCAAATGTCTTGACAACGTAGAAAATGCATCTGCATGGGTGGTTCAGGCCATCAGTCCTTCAGTCACTTTCTCAGAGGAAACTCTCTGAGGAAGGTGACAGGGGCTCCCCAGGCGTCCCATGGCATCCCATCTGCACTGAGCTTATTGCAACGTGGTGAGTTGTACCCGTGCCAGGTAAGACTAGGAAAAGCATGTTCCAAGAGTCTGAGGTTGTCAGGCCTGACAGCAGAGTCCAGCCCCCACCAGGTGCATATCTCTCCCTGTGTGGGGGGGAAATCAGGCCCCTGACTCTCACCCCTATGTGGGCTTGGGTGAATTGCGAGCCAGCTCATGACTAGACTACAGGACTTTCTTGTCACCAAATGGGCATATTTCAAAAAGACTTCTATTGATTTACGTTATCTGCCTTCTTATCCTCTTAAAAAAGATGCCACAAAATAGTAGGAAAAAGGTATTTTGCTATTGTGACATGTGGTATGACCAAGTTTACCTGTTCAGTGTGACTATCATCACTGCAAAATTATAAAATTATAGAATAATAAAATTATAGAATAATAAAATTGCCTTTCCCCAGGATGTAGTGCATCTTTGAAAACAGCCAGCCCTGCCGATCTAGACAGAGATTAGGTGCATGTTTTGAGTCCACTGCAGAAAAAAATTGACCCTGCACTGTCTATATACATGTGTATATAATGTGTTCCTAATTATTTTTGCATTTACATGTATTTTATACACAAAACCCCACAAGCCTGAAAGAGATGAAACCTGACAAAAACGCTAGGGGTCCCTCTTGGCAACGAAGCATTCAGCAGTGTTGAAAAAAACAGAGCCAATTCCTGAGACAAATTTAGTTTTTACTGGAAATGCCTTCTCTTGAGAAGGGGGGCAGAATGGAAAAAAAGGGAAAGATTATTTATGGCTTTCTATTCAAAACCTTCCTGGACCAACTTCACTTTTGCACTTTTTGTCACCTTCCAGCTCTGAAACGGAGACTGGCCTGAGCATTGTAAGGGCTCATCTATCCTCTCTTGAACTTCCCTGCTGAATTTGAAGCCATCAGCACAAAAGAACCCAAATACGGCTTGAACCTGGACCTCGGAGGGGGGCTGGGGCTGGCCAAGACTGAACTCAGGGCTCAAGCTTCAATAGCCCTGCAAGAATGCAGTTGAGAAAGGGAAAGGAGATTCATTTCTAATGAATGCAGTTTGAAATATATATTTCAAGACTTAAATGAATAGGTTTTTAGTTACAGTGTGGTGCCGAGAAGAGTAGATGTGGAACAACTGCTTACACAGACACAAAACAGTCTCTCACTCTCTCACACTCCCTGGGTCCCTTAGGATGCGATTGGACAGATGGATGCAAAAAACGCCTAGGAAGACAGACAAAGAAAAAATCTTATGTAATATAAATGTAATTAAATCCTCTAGTAATGAGGCCAAGAGCTTGTAATTGTACATTTGCTAGGCATGCTATTTACACGAATTGTTTCCTGCTTTAGAAATATTTATCAGGAACATCTTTCTAGTTGTATTCTTACAGAGGCTAATATTCACATCATTTTTATATAAAACTAGCTGGGAGAAAAATTGTAAAATTTTAAAATTCATTTTAAGTGCAGTAAATCTCATTAAGTTTGCAGCAGATTGTTTTCAGTGAAAGCATTTGGCAGTAGATACTGTTGTGACAATTTTTTCCAGTACTCTTACTATTGCACTGTGTCTGTTGTATCATATGTTTCCCATAATTTTTTGTGACAAAAGAAACAACAAATAGCTCAGAAATCCAATAGCGGATCGTTTTTACGGTCTCTACTTGTACCTATGCAGTGAAACCATACTGTTTGCAAACATGACATGTATAGAAGACTATAAAAAGTTACAAAGACAGAATTTTCAAGAGTTCTTCATAGAATCATAGAATGGTTTGAGTTAAAAAGGACCTTAAAGATCCTCTAGTTCCAATCCCCCTGCCATGGGCAGGGACACCTTCTACTAAATGAATTTCCTCAGAGAACCATCCAACATGGCCTGGAACACTTCCAGGGATTTGGCATTCATGACTTCTTTAGGCAACCTGTTCTAGTTCTTCACCACCCTCACAGTTAAGAATTTCTTCCTAATATCTAATCTAAACTTGCCGTCTTGTCCTATCACTTGAGGTAAATTAGACGCTTGTCATCTCTCACTGGATTTCAGTGAGAATTGCGGGCCTGGTTTCTTTCAGTGTTTTAGGAAGTCTCATTTAAGAGATGAGTTCCATTACTGTTACACTGTCTCTAATTAGGCTTCCTAATTAGGCTTCCTGAGCACAACATCAGTGAAGGACCATATGCTTTGCTTAGGGTGTCTGAATTCTCAGTAAATCCCAAATAAAAGGCCCAGACTGCCAACTGTCAGGATTATCTCAAGTCTCCTGGCCTACCCAGTATCCTTCTTTTCTGTGACTGACACAGTCATAGATTAAGAGTGAAGCAAAGACACCTGAAGTCACTGTGTGGTGGTTTCAAAAGCTTGCATTTAGCATGTCTCTGCTTCTACCTAGAAAAGTTCCCTATAGGAAAAAAAGAAAACTGAAATTGGTAAATTTGGCCTTACACCTGGGAATACTAAACATCTGGCTGCCTGGGCTATAGCACTCATGCAGAGAATCTGTTTAGAGGACATCTCAAACCAGTCCCATGTGTGCTCTGTGTGGATACATCTTATTACACATATGCAGCTTATGTAACGAATTTATATCCTATGCATCTGCTCAGTGGATGCACGCAGGCCTTGTGCCTCCTTGATACATCTCATGCATAATCAGGAGGCATGCACACGAATTCATGGCTGGGTCCTGAACTGTGCCTGGAAGTTGTTGGGAAAGCGTTAATTCCACTGAATTAAATCCATAACAAGGATTATTCTAATAATTTGCCAGTATATAAGAACGAACTCCCATGTCCATATCTGTTTCTTGGCTCTATTCAATTTATGGTGCACACTAAATGTACATACTTCTGTCCTGGAAATATCTAGAAATAATTTGACAGCTAATAAAGATGAATTAACAGCAACAGCAAACCCCAATGATCTCTAAAGTCACAAGGTAGGACAGCAGCTAAACTAAGAAATATCAGCTGCAGAAGTAAGCTCCCAGTCTCCTTTTTAAATCAGTAGGTCATACAACTCTTCACCATTCCCTGTTTCCTTAGATGAATGTGAAAATCATCCAGATTAATTTCCATCTCTTGTTATTCAGAGGTACAGTAACTAAGGAGGAGACCAGATAACCCTGTATAATATTGTGCCTGAACATAGTTTCTTAAACGCCTTTCACATCCAAAAAAAAAAAAAAAAGTTTACAGAAAAGCGTGGCTATTCAGAAAAGTATTCCTCGGTGTCTTTCCGTTCAACTTCAAGATAGTTGCAATGGGCTACAACAAAGGGAATGACACATCAATAAACACATTATTTTGGAAAATAGGAGTAAGCCACTAAATTTGCCCTTCTGAAAGTAGCTCTTGGAACCAGAAACACAGGTAGATTAATGTCTTATAACTGAACTTCAAGTTCACTTCAAGTGAAAACTGCTGAAAATGTCCTACAGGTGGATTTTGTGAAGTCAGGTGTACACATATAAAGTGCTACCAACTACAAGAAACCTTGTAAAGTACAGAGGTGTTTATAAAACTGGGGTTCTCTGTGGTCCATTGGAATTGTTTACAAATAGCCTTAAAATCAGTAAAGTCTACACTGAATATCCACTTGTTTATTAATATTTATTCAATTAAGATGAGGATTATTTACTGTCTGCCTATACCTATTGAATTTTTGTGTTAGTAGGCCTGAGTGAACATACTTGGATCCAGGAGTTGACTCATCATTGAAGATGCAAGCTGTGGCCAAAATATGGAGGTGCCTAGGTGCTATTGCATGGTTTGTCTATCTTCCTTGGGTCTGCCCTAAAAAGTGTTATGACTGGTGGGAGAAGTTTGGGATTAACACTTTTGGAGCACCTTAAAGGACCCAAGCCCATAAGAAACCAGTAGTCCTGCTACTCACAGAGCAACATCTCAAGGTATGATATTTTCCTACAAGCAATTTCCAAGCACCTGACAGGCCACACAGCTGACAGAGGGACAGACTTGCTGGTGTCAGCAGGTGCTGCTAGATGACATGGACCACCACCAGCTGATACCTAGGCTGGAAGTTCAAGGGGCACAAGAAGCCTGTGGCCTGAGGCAATCACTGAGCTGATGTGCGGGTTGCAGCCTGACAGAAATGGTTGCAATCTGCCCCACTCAGGAAAGGAGCAACACTTAGGCACAATTGCTCTGACAACAGAGTCTATACCCTGGCTTCTACTTGGAGAACAGTGTCAGGGCCTGGCAGGAGGAAAAGTTGTCCCAGTATCTGTCTCAGGAGACTGAGCCTTGAACAACATGCTACACTCGAGCCTACCCTTTGCCTTGCCCAAGCAGACTGTTTTCAGTTTTCTCCTATGCAGCACAGAGCAGAACCTCACAGCATGGGACATAACTTTATCTGGGAGTTTTTGAGGCTGCAGTCATGATCATGAGATACCATTTATCAAATGACTCAACATCCGGAGTTATCACTTAGGCCCTGAGAAAACTTTAGCATTAAAAAGATTTATGCGAGAGAATGTATGATTTGGTTTACCATATGCTGTTTTATCTGATAAAGATAAGTGCAGAGCAGCTGCCAAGAGAAGAGAAGCAAAGAGCAAAAACCAATGCAAGAAAACTGTTTTCATTTAGTTCACCTTTAAGAAGTTGGCTAAATATCTAGAAAGAATTCCCACATATATTTATCCCAAGCCTGTAAAATCCTTTCTCATCACTACAGAGCCTTTGCAGGATTTGCCCAGGTTTTCTTAGAGTGCTTTCCCTCCTACTGTGAAGTTTTTAAGTACTTCTAAACAGTTTCAAATTCCAAATGATTAACTGAATAATGAAGCAGTCTCTAATCTCATTTGTGCAAGGTGTAACTCAGACAAAAAAAGAGTAAACTACAGTGAGATTTATAAACCAAGTGCTTTATCGGATATCACAGAGAAAAATATCAGATTTGGGAACAAAAAGGTAAAAAAATAGATTTAGCTCAAGAGGACTTCCTAGAAGGATATAATTTATGAAAAAAACAGTAGATTATCACTTCATCTAATGAAAAAATATGCCTGTACTGCATGTGTTCTCAACAAAACACAACTGAAAGGAGAAACAATGCTCTCTTAGGACAGAAAAGACACCCTGGTTTCAGCAGAGGCTTTCCAAACCAAGAACAGCTGCACTGAGTCTGCCTGTGCAAAGCCAGGACTGTAGCAATTAGTGAGTACTACAGATCATGTCAACAGCTGGCAGTGATAATGCTGTTCAAAGGTTTTATTTACAATTCCTGCATCCAATATGGTCCAGTGTTCTCTCAGAGGTTTTGTAAGCAGCCACACTGAAAAGTATTTATTGCAATGGATTATTTTCCTTGTTTTTTGTTTCTAGTCCATTTTCTAGAGTTTTATTTCACCTTATCTCACAGAAAAGTGAAATAATCCTTCTAAAAAGAAAAGCCTGTAGAATGAGAAATTTTACTTGCTGTCAGTGGCAAGTCTACAGTTTACAAGGACATGTGAACATCTGACTCTCAAAAGTGTTCTGCCAACAAAAAAATTAAGGCACTGGCATAAATGTAATCTGTCTGTCATTCCTAAAATTTTGTTAAATGTGAAATGGTTTTCCCCATTTGCTCAACATACAGTATGTGAGACTTAAATTTATGGTTGTTCTTTTCCTAGGAATGCATTATTTTATAGGGTTTGAACTGATTAAGATGTGAATCATATCCACTAATTGATGTGAGCTTTAAGATAATTTGCTAGAATTACTGATTATTGAAACCTTACATTACAATTAGAGATCACCAGATCTCATATAATAAAATAGGAAAGTACAATGGTCCAGTCCTGGTTTATCTCATTGTAAAGTCAATGAAGTTCATATTTGCTCTGGGTCTAAATTGCCATAATTATTAGGTCTCCAAATCTGGGTATCAGTTTGAGCTTTTCCACTTTTCAACATTATAACTTACCATCAGAAATTTTTTCTGTTATATTTTCTGAGGGACCAGAAGCCATAACTTCTCATTAACCTGTATTTCCGTGATGAGGTGAAAATTTGTTTCATTAAATAACTGAATGACCTGTTTTAAAATGCAAGCAATAGTAATATCAGAATACCAGAAAAGTGTCAAGGAAGCTATTGCAATATGAGTGCAAGAGAGACAAGAGACATATAAATGTAACTGTTTGAAAAATGGACAGCAATGAGACAAAGGAATAAGATCACACTAAAATACTTCAGAACTCCACAGATGACAAACTTTATGGTGAATATTCAATTTTTTTAACCACAGAGCCAACTATGAAATTTGGAAAATAGAACAGATGATGAAATTGAGCACAACTGACACCAAAGCAAAAAAAATCACATTTGTCTAAGCAATTTATCAAATTAACAAATGAACATGAGTTTATACAGGGTTTTTTTTTATCATCACATACTTTTTAATTAGTATGGTATCTGTGCTGGTTTTAAGTTATGCACGAAATTAAAGGCCAAATAAGTCACTCCCCTTCCCTGCCCCTCCCAGGAAGGGAGGGACAAAAAAAGGAGAGATTATGACAAAAAAGGGAGAGACTGTGTGTTGAGATCACAATTTACTGAAAGCACAAAGCAATGGAACAAGACCTGCACAATAACAACAGCAGTGTTAATAGCAAAAGTATACCAAAAAAAGAGAGAGGGTGTTTTACCCACACAAAGTTATTCACCACCAGGAACTAAAGCAAGATGACAGACATTCCCTACAGGTTGGGTCTGTGTCGTTTTCCCAGAAAAAGCAATATGGCAACTGTTCCCATGCCGTGCCACATGGTATTCGGGAACAAACAAACCCCCCAGAAGCTACATCATCCAAGTAGGGGTCATGTTGCTGCTCTGCCAAGCTCAATCCTGCACGGGTGCTCGTGCTGCCACTGCTAACTTCCCACCATGCTGTGGGGTCACCCTGCAGGTCACTGCTGCTCTTCCTACTGCTCCACTCAGCTGTGCTCTGCTCGGCTCAGCTGGACTCAACTGGGTCGGGGTTGTCCCCACTGCTGCTCCACCTTCCCTGCTGGTGCTGTTGTTTGATTGTGTTTTTGCTTCTGTCCCTTTCAGCACTAAAGGTTCGCAGTTGCGCTCCAGACAGAACGGAAGGGGGGACCAGCAGGACAGCACAGGGATTCAATCCGCAGAGGTTGATGCTGACACCTTCCCAGAGCAAGGCAAAATGGCCAACTTCCAGGAAAAGGCATTGGGCTTTTCCTGACGAAACCACACCCCCAGAGATAAGGTAAGTGGTATAGAATAACAACATGGTCACAACCACACAGCACTAAACTCTGCCCCCTCTCTGTGACCAGGACAGTATCTCACCTGCATAGTAATCAAAAAGGAATAATTAAAGCAACTTGATTCTATATAATTGTATTTGTTTCTAAATATTAATAAAAACCTCTTCCCATTTTTTTGCTTCATCCTCTCTGTTGCAATAGAACTTTTTCTCTGGGGTTAACTGGTTCCTTCATACATCCAGCAGATTTCAAATGAGTTCACAGTAGCCTAAAGTGCATTGTCCCTGGCACTGCTAGGGACCATGACAATATGTATAAACTTTGTGAAAAAGTAATTCCCTTTAATCATACCATCGACTCTACAATAATCGCTCTGGCCATTCTTCCACTTCCTCAATTATGTTATTACTAGAGAGTAAATGAAGAAGAGGGGCCTAGCTCAGCTTCTGTACAAAGATGTACCTGTACAAACATGACTACCCTTTTGTCCTTTGTTCACTTTAATATAATCCCTGTAAATCCACAATATAATCCGAACTAAAGGATCTTTCTCTGATCTTTTTATGAGCTGTCACTACTTTGACACTAATACTATCCCAAAGCACTAGGAAAGACTAATTTATGGAGGAACTGGGTGTGCTTGCCTAGAAGTGGCTCAGCATTGCCAGGATTGAGAAGTAATGAGGCTACTACAATAAATTTCATAATCACTAGGAAGAACAAGCATATTTTTCTGGAATAATGGAGTGTATTCATAGTCCAATTACAGTTACAAACATTTTATATATTTTTTGAAAATTTATTCACCATTTACTTCTCTCTGTTTTGTATTTGTCAGAGTAAGGATTTCAGACACTGTAAGAACACCATTTAAATCTGAAACACACCTGTACATTTACTTTTGACTGTATCATACTCACAATTCACCACAGACAGAGGTCCTCCCAATTTAATCCTGTGTTGGATCTGTCTGGAATGGAGTTAATTTTCTTCATAGCAGCCTGTAATGTGCTGTGTTTTGAATTTGTGACTAAAACAGAGATGATAATACAGCAGCAATTTCTCAACTGTTCTTGCACAACATTGAAGAGTTAGTCTTTCTAACTCTTCACCTCAGTTAGTAAATTTGGGATGCACAAGAATTTGAGAGGTGATGTAACTGGGACAGATGATCCTAACTGACAAAGGGGGTATTCTGTGCTGTATAACATCATACTCAGTAATAAAACAAAGCGGGGGGATTTTGGCATGGTAGCCATTGCTTGAAGACTGGCTAGGCATCAATCTACTTGGGGGAGGTGATGAATGATTTGCCTTTGCATCATTTGTTTTGTTTTCTATCTTCTTCCTCTTTCCTTTGCTTATTTAACTACCTATCTCTATCTGAAACCATGAGTTTTCTTAATTTTGCTCTTCCTATATTTTCTTCTGTCCCAGTGGGGAAGGTCAGAGGGAGTAGTGTTCAAACTGTGCTTAGTTGCCTACTAGAGTTAATCTATAGTAGATCCCTGAAATGTTCATCCCATCTGACTTCAGCTACCAACAGCTATGGTTCAGATACTAAAGCTAACCTAAACATTTCTTCTCACTCCCTCTATAATCTACTATGAGAGACAGGTCAGGACAGCCAAGAGCTGATTTGCTGTCTTTGTCAGTCTCTCTCCTCCCATTGACTGAAGAAGGAACTTGAAATGTACCTCAGGTCCTGACAGTAGTGAACCCAGAGGATAAGCCTTGAGTTGGCATAGGCAAACTGTTAGGTATCGGCTTCATTGCCTGGGCAGGTTTTGGACCCCTAGCTTTGGATTGCCTACAAAGAAAGCTGCACACAGTAATGCTCATGTGTCTTGATACATGATCTGTGTTTCTTGGATGAGAATCTGAGTCCAAAACTTCATGGAGAACTGTCCCCCTTTTCTTGTAGGGTTCATGTACCAAACCCGCCAGATTAAATCAGGTTAAAATCAAATGTTTGAAAACAAAGCCCTTTTCTAACACAGAGTATTTTCTCACCATGAATCCTTCTCTCCAGCCTTGCTTTTCAGTCCAGGACTTTTTGTAACCACAGCTTTTGCAGAAGTTCCCCTGTGGCTCTGGGTGGGCTCCCTGATGCACACTGGCCCCACAGCTGCCCCAAGTCACCCTGTGGGCTCACTGCCTGAACTGCCTGCTGTACCAGGCAGCTTGGACTCCACGTGTCCTCCCTCAGCTCTGTATTTGCTGTCATGTCAGAAAAGAGGCAATTGCCCCACTTATCCAGTGAATTATGCCTGAGCCTCTGTCTAATATGTTAGTCCAAGGCCATGTCATTTTAGGGAAGTATATTATCCTGTACACAGTAAAATGTGAGTGAACAAAGGGAACAGCCCATCCATGAGAATCAGACCTGCTATGCATTTTTTTCTGAGCACAAGTAATAAATTTGACGTGCGCAGGAGGCATTTAACTTCCGCTGCATGTGCAGCCCACATGAGAAGGAGACGTTCAAGGGGTTCAGCCAGCACTTCCCAGAACCTGTGCAGTTGCACAGTGCTGGGCTGTGTGCATATGGTAATCCACCACAGCGTGCAGGAACAGCACTTCCAAACAAGGCACGCAGCAGTCTGGAATCTTGGGACATATGACAGAGAGAATGCCTAAGGTCTGCAGATGAAAAGTCTGATAAAATCATCTACCCTGCAAAGGCTACCAGTCAGCCTAGGCATGTACAACATTTCCACTTCCAAAAAAGATTCAAGGTGAAAAATAAATATACCCAGGAAATCTCAGACACTTGGTAGCATTCCCAAGCTGGCATATGTGGCACCATAGCTCTCTTGCCAGCACTGCCCATGTTATACTGTTAAAAAATCTTAGAGAGGTTTGCCTGCACGAGGGTTTGCCTACACAGGAGTGACTGCAGTGCAAACAGTAATTTGATAAATGTTATGACAGGAACAATAGAAAGAGGTGTGTTGCCAAGCACAGTTCTGAATTGCAAAGGGAAGTAATGGAAACATGAGGTAAAGTATTATTTTTGGATATTGGAGAGTGCATAGTATGGAATATTTTGGAATTCATTTCTGTTTGTTTGGTGGCTTGTTTAATTGGGACAGATAGCATTTGGATTTTGTTTTATGCTTTTTCTTCTTACCACATTTTTTGGCTTTTAGACATGAAACATCATGAAAAGAAAATTAGTAGGAAAAATTATTTCCATACTCTCAGAGCTCTGTTTTGCCTCTTGAAGTCCCTTTCTTCTGTCTTCAGGCTTTGTGACACATCTGTGCACCTGTGTTTGACTCAGTGCTGAGCATGGAAGATAAAAGTCTCCTCTGACTGCACAAGAATGTCTCTTAGATATCACTGCTGACTCTGGATTGAAAGTGTGTGAATAACAAGAAAATAAGGGACATACTGAACTTAAAGAAAAAAAAACCTTGGACAAAATTGACTGATAAGTAGCAAAAAAAAAAAATTTGCCCTGGAGGTTGTTGCTGTACCTCTGATGCTCATCAGTAATGTTTCAGAGGGGTAATCTCAAAACCATCCCTATGAGGGGCCCAAATGGAGCAGTAAAGTGAGTATGATGAGTTAGTAGTGATAGCCGCTTATCAGTTGCTAAACTTTGAACTCAGATTCTAAAATGGATCATCATCAAAAGGATCATCTTCCCTGCAAAATAAAAAGCAGGTTGTTTGTTTAAGTAGCTAACATTATGTGAGTATACCATGCACTTTTAGCCCACTTTTCTATTTCAAATCCCCAGGAAAGTGACGCCATGAGCAGCTTGCTGCTTTTTTCATGCACAGGACATAGTTGAGCCTTTCAGATATTCTTCTTACCAGCAATAATGCCGGTAATATACGTGAATTAAAAAAAAAAAAAATTCTCCCCTTAGAATTACTATATCTGGTGCTGTAGAAGAATTTATTTTTTACTTAGAACATAGACTGTGACCATATGCAGTGCTGTTCTCTTAACAGTTCCTGCTGTTTTCTTTCCTTTAGACAGTTGCTATATTGGAGAGCTCCTGGAAATAATTTTGGAGTCAGAAATTCTTTCTGTGTAAAAAATTTGAGACTTCCTGCAGCTGTGGAATATGAGCCAGCAGACAGGAGATTTGGACTTGCTTGCCAGCTCCTGCACAGTGCATGGCAGAAGAAAGGTCCATAATATCATCAAAGTTTGATGTGGAGGTTTTCCACTTAAGAAACAAGACAAAAATGAGTGTTTAACCCTAGAACAGAAAGAGAAACAAAAGTATCCTCTGGTTGTTCAGGACAGTTGTGTACGTAGCTTTTGCACACCAATTTTCCTGAAGAGGAAACAGTATCAGATGTGGCACCTGGCCCATTTACTCCTCTGTCTGGCATGTCTCTTCCCTTTGTCCAATACATAGCCTGGACCTGGACCACACATAAGGGCTTTATCAGATTGATGGTAGCACATGAGCATCCCGAGTCCTCATTGCAGACAGAAGGGAAAACAGTTCCCAGAATGGCTCCTCCCAGAACAAACTCAGGGGAACATGCTCCGCTCTGGAGATGGGAAAATATGCCAGTGGCTTCATAATGGGTTATTACTTTTATTAGCAAGATAGGAAAAAGCATACTAGTTATGAGTGAAATTTGAGCTCTAGGGAAAGTCAAGAAGAGGTTGATGTTAGCTCCAGTGGTGACAGAATTTAACTCTGTGTCTTTATTGTCAAATTTAAAAGGTGTTTTTGGCAAATGCACTGAAAACATAACAAACATAATTGAAGCACTTCAATCAAAATAACATTTCATAGGATTTTCAGACCACTTACTCACAAGTTTCTGAACTATTATTTTAATGGGTGAGAAACTTTGATTTCTCTAGTAAAACTTCCATTAGCAGCCAACCACAGCCTGGCAAATTGGCACCATGCTATTATTTTTCATCTGGAAATCTTAGCTGAGGTTGTTATTTATGTCCTGTTGCTGTACACATTTTAGGCTTCCCTAAGACACATATTTTAAGTATCATTTAAAATGCAAATATAAACTGGACGAAGACAAGGTCAAGGGTAGTAGTATCCAAGCTGGGAATGTATGGCAAGCAAGCATATGAGAAGAGAATTTATGATTAAGAGGTGCAAAAGTACACAGGTAAAAGGAAATCAAATCATTATTGGACTGGAGTAGTCATTTAACCTTTGGTAGGCATTGCAGTTCCATTATGGGCTTTTGACTATGGACCTGAAATGCAGGGCTATCGTGAAGACCAAACTTCAGTGGCTGGCTTGATTGGACAGGCATCTGGACCTTTCCTTTCCTTTAACAAGGCCTGCTCCAGCCATACTGCACCACCGTTCATTCTTACTGCTGCTGTGCCATGTCCCATGTTGTCTGCCAAGTGCTAGGACAGCAACAAGAAGAAGCAAACATAAATATTTAGTCTTTGCCTTGTAACAAATTTACAGTGTTTGGCAAAGGTTAAAATGCCTGGACATATGCCTGTTCTGTGTTTGTTGTTGTAGCTTTGCTTTGTGCTAAAAAATATTTTTATCTATCTTGAAATTAACAAGTGGATTTAAGGGAGGGGAGGAGACAATGATCTAATGTGCCTCATAAGGGACAAACTTCTCATTTCCTCAAGGAAGGAGAAAACACAGTGAAAATTAAAAAAAAGTCTTTCATAAAGTACAGAAACTAATCTATTCAGGAAAGAGTCTCCTGGGCCTCAGGAGCATGACTGAATCACAGTATTTAATACTTAGCCCTAACCTAATCACTTTCCTAATACATGCTATTAGTGCAATGCTTTCTGAAGTGAGATACAGGCAATCAAACCATTTGGTGTCCAAACAGAGAGTACCAGAATGTTCCAGTCAGTAGCGGTCTAACAGCTGCTGCGCCTACTTAAAACCATCTTCTGCTCCTTGCTGCCACTTAGATATTATAGTCGACAGTGGTTTAGTCTATACAATCATGAAGGCTTTATTCTGCTGCCCCCACACAGGCTTCTTTATTGGAGATGTGCTGAGGGATACACTCATTGGAGATGTGGATCCAAGGGATCCACACAGAGCTGGCAAATATGTTACAGGACCTGCAGAGGATTAATGCCTTCCTGGTGGACAGCTGGGATGCCTTGGGGTATTAAATCCCCATGTACAAGCAGTTGTATGGGTGTTGATGAAGTCTGGAAAGTTATTCTATTAACTATTGCCAAGTATCTGCCATAGGGTAAAGTTAATTATTCAATATGGGTTCCATTAATTTTATTGACTGGACTGTCAGTGAGTGCTCAGACTTCAGTTCATATAGAGAAGCCTGAATAAAACCACAGCTGAATACCACCCTCACTGAGCATAGCCCACAATGGTTTACTCAGATCTTTCTTGATCTTAACCCCGCTGTTTTGCAATGGAGACCTGGATCTTCTTTCCTACTTAGAGCAAGATCTCGGTTTTTCAGTTCTGTGCTTTTGATCACTTAAGTATTGAGTATCTGAGTATTTGTTTTCACTTTAGAATGTCTAAAAGCAGAGCTAGCCTTAATTCCAAATGCCATATTCAACCTCTTTGACTTGGGAATTTTCAGATCTCTAAATAGCCACATCTGCTTTGAGCCCACATCTACAGATGAGTTTCAGCCTCTGTGCCCGCATGCCACAGGCTGGATTCTTCTGGCCAGGACATGTGCCCAGGCTGTGCGAGCAAGCTCAGTACTTCCCAGCGGAGAGAAAGCTGACTGCCATGGACCACTGCTCCATTCCCTCTTGCTGTCTGAGCTATATCCTGACATCTCCTTGTATGTAATTAACTGTCTCGGCTACAGTGCTATCCAGCTGCAGGATTTTTACCCAATGACTCATTTACCCTCCTGCCAAAAAGGCATTGTTTTTTCCTTCTTTGTCTGTTTTCCTTTGCTTTGTTTCTGTGTAACAGACAGCCAAACACGTTAGCCTTTCTTTAGGGATTCCCGTATTCTGGGCAACTGTACCATATGCAAATCTTTCTCACAAGGAATTCTCAGGACAAAGCAACTTCAATTACACACATTTTTACTTTGTGGCTATGCAAGATCAACTTCCCAGCTTCTGGTAGTCCTGATAGGGCTGTGGACCATGCAGCTTATTTAGAGACTCTCACACTCCACTGCCACAGGCAGTTTCTGCACTATTGTTTTAAAATCTCCCTAGCATAGACATTGATAATGCAAACAGTTGGGAATCAAACACATAGCTGTACAGAGAAGCATCCAGACAGATGATTCTATTGGCAAAGGTGTGTTAGCAGTTTTGTTTTATTTAGATTTCAGCCTTTGGTTGCCTTGGAGGAACTAATTGTTTCTTAATCCCTCAAAGTGACATGTAAGGATGAACAAAGCAGCCTAAGGTACTTCATTTTATTCTAGTTCTCTGAGTGCTGATAAACTCAAGTGAGCAGCCAGACAGACAGTGACTTGAAGCTTGTGGTGAAAGCAGATCTGAATGATGAGGGATCCATGCCCATTGTCTCCTCCACGGCATCTTTCACAAAGTACAAAAACCACAGATAGAATTTGCCCAAATTTGTTGTCTGACTCCAAACTTGTGAAATGCACAGTTACCTGAAGTAGAATATAATTCAAGGTAATACACGAGCAGATATTACACTTACTATACAAACACTTGGTATAAACCTACACAATACAAGTAACATTTAAAACCACCAGTGGCTTTAGCCATTGTCAGGGACTCAAATACATATTGCAATCCAAGACAAATAGGGAGCTCAGAAAAAAAATTATAGTGGACATGACTGAATTTTTGCAGTGTTGAGAGGACAGAACTTCTATTACAAATAACTTTTTTTTTTAACCCACAAACCCAAACATTTTAAAAAAACACATGTGTCCTTGAATGCCTCTTGCATAGGAATTGGAAACAGCAAAAGGAACTACACAGTAAAATGTGGTGCAACTCTGAATGTGGAAAATGCTGTTGTGAATCAGAAGGGTAGGTTCAGACAATGACTTCCTTAGTTCTTTCACATGGCTGGAAGTCGTGGAATTGTTTTCATGACCAGTCATGAAACCTTTCTCTATGGCTGAAATAATGAAAAGTTTTTAGCTCTGAGCATTTTAAACACATCAGGAAAGAAGTTTTTCTACAGAGTTGGGATTGGAGTTTTTTTAATTGTTTTTAAGGGCTGATGCAGAGATTCTGAAACAACAGATACATTTCCACTTTACAAGATTAAACATAATCAATTCCTTAAAGTCAGAATTTTTTCCCCCATCAGACAAAAGATGACATAATAAAGCAGGGAATGCATAGGCTCAATTGTGCCCTGTATGATTTAACACAGCACATAAATGAGTAGATTGCTGGGCACTGTAGCACATGTTCTGTTTAAGCAAACTTGACTAAGAAAATATTTTAAATTTTTCTCTGAATTAATCTTTTACTCTGAAGTACAGCTATGCAAAATTAATACTGTTCTACTAGAGACACCTGCTCTTTCCCTGTATCAGTATCTGATCTTCTAAATTCAGTGCTTAAAAAAATAGTTTCTATTCTCTATTGCAGACCACAGTGTACAATCTTTCTAGTAGAATTTTACATGGATTGTTATTTCAGAATCTTTATTACTAACCCTGGAGCCAGAAGGAGCTCAGAGAGAATTTTAGATTTTGTGCTGAATTTTTCAAAGCTTTAGCTAGTTAAGAGACAACCTTTTAGTTGTAACTTGAGCAGATTTTATATGAAACTTCTTAAAGGCAATATATACATCCACAAATTAAAGACACTCTTAGAATATTCAAACCATTCTAAAGTCATGCTTAATAATAAAATTATTAAACTTTCTGAAAGGACTCTTCCGGTCTTTCATCTTTATTGTCCATGTAGAAATTTTGTCAGGACTTAAATTACAATATTTTTTGTCAAATTAATATAAAATAGGCTGAAACCTGCAATGCATTTATCCTTCTCTTAATGACACTTGTTATGTTAGGATGCTACAGAGCAGCATCCTATATTCTTTTAATTATCTCAGTAATGTTAGCAGCAGTCCAGAGAGACAGACAGAAAGTGGCAAAATTCTCCTCTTTGGAATATTGTTAGTGTCTGTACAAATCTGGTCATCCAGATTATAGTTTAGTAGAACTAATGCAGTATATGTAAATATTTCCAAAATGGCTAGTAAGTCTCTATTAAGAGCTCCCCAGGCTTGTCTTTCAACCAGTTCTAATGTTCAAGTCCAAAATATTTTAAAAATATTCAAATGCTCTCAGTGAAATATGATTTTTTTTTTTCCCATTCCTTAGAAGGCCTCATTTACATGGCTTCCCGGCTACAGAATTGATAATTGTCCATCTTAATGAAGTGCAGAAATGCTTCTTACTGAGGAGGTAATATTCTGGTGATAGATCTCTCCCTGTTCTTAATGCTTTCCTTAGAACAACAATAAAGAAAAGCCAGGTGACTTGATTTTTCCCTTGAGCAGGTCATTTACTTCTTAATCTTCCTAAGGTGAAATCATTCCTCGTAGAAAGGGATATGCATCGGGTCTACACTCTATTTAGTCATGTTTAAGTCCCACTTATGTTTAGGAACATAAGTGACTTAGTTTTTGCACATGCCCTGTGCAGCCCCCCTGAAGTAAGCAATGGCTAAGGATTGTAGATTATGATCTGTGTCTAACTGGCAAAAATTCCTGAAGTACATACTCAGGGATTTTTTCCATCTCCTGAAATTCATGATTCCTCCTTATGTCTGACCCAAGTACATCACGTTGTTTCACACTTCAGACAGGCCCTTTCTCCTTCCTCTCCCTTACTTACCTGGCTTATAGATTGGTCTGACTCCATATAAATGCAGTAGGTCATTCACTTCTAGTAAAATTCATTTGGCTAATATCAACCTTGAAAGCTGAAAGCCTACTTTAACACTAACAGAATTGAAATTTTTTCACACCTGATCTGATTTGATCACATAGCTTAGCAGCACAGAGTGTATAAGCAAGGTAGAATATATCACTAGAGAATTTCCACTGGGTTGCCCACTTTGCAAATTACCTTTTGTATGAAAAAGGTAATTTGCAAGTAAAGGTGTCAATTAGCTTATTTTGATCAGCTTTTAAAAAGTGGAAATGACCTAATGTTTTCATAGGCTTGACATAAGCATAAACAGAAATATTTCTGACAAACAAACTTTAAGGAGTCCACCAGAAATATATCACATTTTTGGGGATAAGGTTCAATGGAAAACCAGAGCATAAACATACACACTAGAGAAAGAAAAGAGTTCAGAAAAAATTGAATATGTTGAATACTGACCAGCTGAGCCCTGCCCCAGGAGTCAAGGCCAAATGTTCTTGGCGCAATAGGCTATGGCTAAAATCCATTTTCTTGTTGCTACTATTTTGCTTATGATTGTTTGGGGGTTTTTACAAAATCTCCTTATGCACATGAAAGAAATCATGTGACTCCTTTACTAAATTGCATATTTATAGTGAAATAGATTGATCGGCAGACTCATAGACAAGCAGAGCTGATGACTGATACTTTTTTTTGGTTTGCTTTTCACATTTTTTCAAAACTTGCCAGGACTGTTTTGCTGCGGCCTTGTATGACTGACTGAGCTTAAATTTTCCCAAATAATTCATAAACTTTACAGTAAAAGAGAAAGACAATGTCATTGCACAAATCAAGACAGGAGAGGAGGAAAATATATGCAAAATCTTGTCTCCATACAGCTCAAACTCTAGAGAGGAACTTTTTTTTTTTAGTCATGTCAGCTCGAATTTCAGATCAGCTTGAATTTTGAACTGTATTCCAGTGATAACTTACTCACTATTTGAAGTTTATTTAGGCTTTTGTTTTGTTTTGTTTTTCAGCTTCACATTACAGCTAAAGCAGAAGGATGATGAGGGCACTATTTTATTGCCTCTGCAGTCTTCCATAGTTTTATTATCACTCCCTTTATGTGTCAAACCGTTATATTTTCTTGGTGTGAGACATGCAAACGTTTTAGCCAGTAGTAATTAGGAGTAACAATGGACTCATCTGGGCACTTCTGACCACCTGACTCAAAGCCCGAGGTGCCCAGGAGTTAGCTCACAGCTTGAAACCAATGCAAGATTTGAGTTCAACCCCAGTGGGCCTTCAGAGAAATAACACTTCTGTTTGGAAGGTTAAAGGCAGACAAAGAAGTGGAAGAAGGACAAACAGATCTGCCGTTTAGGGGAGGGACACATTGCTGCATTTGTTCCAAGGACGGCAGACAGGATGCTCTGGTTTTTGGCTGTCCTGTGGCCTGAAATCTCATTGGCAGCAGCAGGTCATGGGGAGGAGCAGTTCATTGCTTCTGGAGCACGTCTGCTGGTTTCGCTTCATTCAGAGGGCATCAGGTTCACACACTCCAGGATGACTCTGCAGCAAGAACCACTACATAGATTGTGAGAGAGATCAGGAGATTCCCACTAAAAGCACACACGTCGGAGGTCACCTAAGACACTACAGTCAGTCTGAGTTCATTTGCTAGGGTTTTCACTTACACCTTGGAAAATTCAGCAGATAGTCAGGAGGGAATAAAGTGATTTTTTAAAACAATAGTCCCTCTCTTCTTCAGTCACTGGTGTGCAGACAAGGTTAACAATAGAACTAGGCATTATTCTACTCTTCCCCTCTAGAGACTTGTACAGTAGAGCAAAAAACTGGACTGAGATTTGGTTCCAGCACTAAACAGTTTCTGAGGGATTTTCAGGAACTGATATGGTTGTGAAAATATGCTCTCTACCTAGTTAACTTTTTCCTTCTGTTCCTTAACAAGCTTACCTATCTGGCTAGAGAGACATCAGTTCATCATCACCCACCCTACTTTCACCTGATTCTGCCTTTGCTTTATCTAATTTTTTTTCTTTTATATCCACCATTGCTCCAGCTCACATTTGCTATAATAAGATACAGTAAATAAACTCTAGTCCAATCCACCAGTGGATAAAAACTGGAATGACTAAAAAAACGTAATTTTGGAACAACTGATTTGCAAATCATTGTGTGTGTTATGCATTTCTACCCTTTCCCAAGCCTGCTTGTTTCCATTACAGGACCTTCCAAGAGAAGACTCTCTCTCACCCTCTACTTACAGAATGGGCCCTAATGACCACTGGAACCTCCAAGGACCACTGCGTAGCAAACAATAAGCAAAACAATAATGCACAAAAGAGAAGAATTTGTCCATCAGACAGAAGGATTTAGTTCTTCTATCACTATTGCATAAATTTAATCAGATTTGACCAAAATTTTTCATTTGAGTTTTCATTGCCAAGGAAGGTTTTGTAGATCATATTGACCCAGACAAAACAATTACAGAATTGTCTGAACTATAAATATTCCTGTTTCTTTCTTTAACCTTGGCTTGCATTTCTTTTTCTTTGACTTAAGCAATACTATTTCATTCTGAAAGGTTCAAGTGGAGTGAATCAAAAAATTAGTAAATAAAACAAATATAAGATAGATAAATAACAAACCCCACTATGGTTTATCTAACCCTCACTGGCCATGAGAAAAGAGTTCTGGGGTCTTACTAAGGTTATAGCCCTTGGATAGATTTCCAAAGACTATGAAGTTTGAGACTATAGATTTAAGATGAATTAGTAAATAGCATTGTGCAATGCCCTCACAGTATGATGTGCTTGTGTGTTTATGAAGAAACTTGGGAGGTTAATGAGTAGAAGTGCATACTACAGATTCTCCACATAATTTTAATCTGTTTGAGAAATGAAGATAATGAAAAAAAAGCTCTTATCATGTCCTGATAAATGGTAGCAGAGAATTTTAAAGGAAGAGAACATCTTGCTCCAGGGTCCCTCAGAAATCCAGACATGCCACTTTTTCACCCAGTGCTGAAGACTGGTTAAGTTATAAGATGTATCTTCAGGTGGTAGCCATTCCTCCCCTTTCCACAAAGTTTACTGAAGCACTTATGCAGAGCTTGCTCCAGCTATCAGTTGTCAGGGCATCTTTTTTGCCAAAAACTCTCAATCTATCTAGCTATCCAAATCTCACTATTCTTGGAAGCAAGTCTGATTTCATGACCAAGCTCTCCAAGAGCTGACTTCTGCACTAGTGCACAAGAGGATACCTGAGGTCAAACACTGGCAAGGTAATTTTTTATAAGCAAAGGAGACCTAAGCTAAAGAGTATGGTAAATAAGACTAAGGAACTCTGGCAAAAAGAAACATTTTCCTGTCTGCATAGTGGAGAGTGCAGCTGAAACTCAGTTTGTGACCTCAAAAGTCACAAAAGAAAAATCTTTTTTTCTACCATATCTGTTACTGATGTGTTATTACATGCCTTTTTAGAAACCAAATTAGCCCATGCAGAATGCAGAACAAACTATACTAATTTTTAATAGTTGCATATCACAGATATAGCCTACTCTCAAAAAAAAACCTGTAGGAAATTCGTCAGAACAAGCAATAGGTAATGTCTGAAAGAAATAATCAAGCTCACAAATACGAGATGGAGAGCAACTACTAAAGAATGTGACAACAGTAACCAGATGAATCTGCCAGCATTGTTATACAGATGCAAAAAACCACCAGTCAAACAAACCCAAACAAAAAATGTCTGCATATTCAAATCAGAATCCAGCCTGCAAAATAAATGAAATCGTTCTGCTTTCTGCTGCACTGTGCAGACATTGCTTAGTGGAGTGCTGTGTAGGGGGTAGGGCTCTATATTTCAAGAAAGAGGTGAACTAACTCGAGACAGTTGAAAACTGATCAGCTGCCTGGAAAATTTGAGTTAAAAGGAAAGATTAAACAAACTGAGATTGGCAGAAAAGAGAGGAAGACATAAAACTCCTAAATTGCTATTAAGGGTTTATTAAAAGAAAGTTTTTTACCCAGTTTCACAGTGGTAAACATCTACTATCTAATGGTAAATATCTATGATACAGGGTTAGTTCTGTCTTGTGTATGACAAAATCTATTTTTCTACCCAAACATGGATTAGAAATGACAACTTAATTCTTTTCCATTCACTCAATTATGATTTATGCACCTATACAATAATGAGAAAATCTCTTTAATGTTTCATTCTAATTGTAAAGTCTTCTGTCCCTTTTTTCTTTTCCAATGTCTGAACTTCAATATATATTATATTAATTTAAATAATATAAAATTGCACTAATTGTTTGTGACATTTTCTATGATAATATCCGCATGTCCTGTCATGTTAAGTTCATGAAAGTGTGAAACACCTGGAATTTCATCCATTGACCTGAAAAAGAAAATCATGTGTGGTCGTGCATCTATGTCTTTTGCAAGCATGTATAGTTGATTCTACTTTCCATTCAAACTAGTTCTATTTTAAAAAATAAAAATCAATGCCCTTTGTCTGCAACTTTGGTTTTAGGCATCTAATAAAATATGTAAAATGTTTCCAGGTTACTATTATCCACTTATATCTAAATATTAAACAGCAGGTATTCAATGGAACTTTTCACACAGGCTTCCCTGTTACCCAGTTCTTCAGTCTCTAAAACCTCAATCCCACCCCTACCTACAGAGCTCTTTGGTTACAAGGTTATAATCTGAGGCCAGGCTATTTTTCAGCTGGTGCTCATATTAAGCACTTTTCTTGCCACATAGAAACTATAAGTGATGCTGGAACATCTTGTTAAACCATAAGTATCATTTATAGGTAGGAACCATCTCACTGAAATTAGGCATGGAAGAGCTGTCCTAAGCCACAAGTTCATAGAATCATATATTTAATATATATTGATTTAACAGTATAAATGTATATGGCTACAAAATTACCTGTATTTTGCACTGGAGAGAGACTATTACAAAGACTTTTTGCACCCCTGAGAGCACTCAGTCAGATCACTGATCTGCAGCTGCACCTGGTTGCTGTGGAATCCTTGGTTCATATACAACCCTTTCACAACCCTTTCAACAGGTGTGCTGGGATAGAGAGTGGTTCCTCCATCCATCCAAACAGACCTGCAGGGCTGAGGTTTCATTTCTGAGAGTGCCCCAGTAAGAGCAGAGGCAAGTATCATGAAAATTGGGAAACAATTTTTATGACTTTTTTTTAAAAAACACTGGTGTTTCTCCCTTACAGAACTTCTTGAAAAAAAAGGATGAAGCCTCCTCCACCAGCACAGCCTGTGTCAATATCATAACTTGTCTGAGAAAGCCAAAGGTTGTTTCCAGTGGGATACCAGCAAAGCTGAAGCTACATTGCAACACAGCATGTTCTATTTAATTCCCTAATGAAGAAGAAGCAGAAATTCATGCAGTGGGATGGATGTTGTCCTGCTGGAAGGCAAAGCTTGGTATTGAAAGAGCACAGCGGGGAAAATATCTCAAAGGAACAGATACAAATTCTGGCTCCAATTCCTATGTGGGATTGCGCATTTGATTTTCTGGTTTCTGAAAAAGTGAGCATGAATGCAACTGTAACTTGTCTGTACGGCTGGCAGAAAACCTTTCACACGGTCTTTGCATCTCTGAACCACCTGGTTTGGCAGGCCTGCTTTTGTGCTTCACTCAAAGACCACCAAACCTGGTATGAACCACAAACTACCTCAAGTTTTACAAGAGAGTCAGCCCTGCCAAGTCGTTCAGAATAACATTTGAGTGCATCTGAATAATGATTTTTCACTGTGGCCCGCCTCCCTCCCTCTCTCCTAGGGGTTTAGCCAGAGGTAGGCTGGGCTGTTGTACCCTTTAAAATCACCACACTGTCAGAAAGACAGTAGTCAAAGATTTGGACCACAAGCATTAGGACTACAAGATAACCATAAGGAGGAGATTAACATTAAAAAAACATGTCCTTTCTATCAAGTTGCACAACACCTTAGCTACCAGTAAAAATGAAAATAATATACTGTACACACTGTCATTGGTTATGGGATTTAAAACACTGATAGTAATCCCATTATCATAGTCCTGGCATCAGTAAACATTTGTTGTGTATTAGAAAGAACTCAAAACAACTAATGTCAGTATACATTCAGAAAGATCAACCACCTCAAAGAATTCTTGTAGGCAAAATTGCCTCATTATTTCTTTTACAAGCTTCAGGACTAGGATTTCTGAAGCTCTTTTTTAGTCTATTTTTTGAGTGAGAACACATCTCATCCTTTCTGGAGGGCTTCTCTATTTTTCAAGACCTCATCACCTTATGCTTGTACATAATGGAGCTGTTAAACTGTGGCAATAGGTGGTCTAATGAAATATTACCATACCATTTCTTTAAGGACTCCTTTGGCTTCTTCTGTCATTTATCTTTCTCAGACTCATAGTGTTTACTTTGGACTCTTTTGCTGGAATTGGTCCTTGGTGCCTGATTGATTTGATGAATCACTGGGCCGCCACTGCCCCTTGACCCTGTTCAAGAACAGGAATGTTTCTCCAAGGCTGGCAGCCTGTGCTCACTCCAGGCGCTGCTCCAGGTCTCCAAGGAGGAGCAGCCTTTCATGACACGTAGCCTGCTTGGAGGAGTCCTGTTGACATCACCAGAATTGCCTTCACTTGCACACTGGCGGTAGGAGATGCAATTCAAGGAGATGTGAAAGGCACAGGAGGATGGGGGGAAGAATGGTCTTCTGCGAGCCACAGATCAAATGTTTTGTTTCTTCGCCAGAGCCAGAAACAGATCTCTTCAAAGAGACACTAGGGATTTGAGGCTGTTGGCCTGAGCACAGCTGGGACTCCAGCTGAGCTGCTGTTGTTTGTTTAGGAACAATTGTTCTCAGTCAGAAACTTCAGAAAACAGCATGTGTTTGGAGAGGCAGGATGATGCTGCCCTTGCTGTGAAGTAGTGAGTATCCTTATTTCCCCACTATGCAGTGAGAGCTGAGAGCTCTCAGCACTTTGTTGGCAGTGATCATCACCTCATGATTAGGTCCGTGGACAATTAAGGCTTTCAGATATTCCCACACAGAAGTGATGAAGAGTTGCAAACATGAGGTTCTGATTCTCTCTACTGTTACGAAGTGTGACTGCTGAAACATTTATTTCCTCGAGTATTTGTCCATATGTGTACTCCCCTATTGGTATGCACACACAATATGGGGTTGCAATTTGAAATCTTTGGTCAGCAGGATCTGCTGGGGACATTCCTACTTCTTCTATGTCCACCTGCTATGATGCCAAAACTGTAAAGGGCAGTTCATGTGTAATAGCACAGTTTCTTCTCAGCATTCATGTTCTCTCAGGATAATCATTGGTACTATAGTCAATAGATGCAGTAGTGTTAGCTTAACAGTGCTAATTAGGTAGCTAGCTGTTCCCTGAAAATTCTTTAATCAGATTTAGTTTGTAGTCAGAAATAAAATGAGATTCCTTCTTTGGGATAAGCTGTTCCACACTGGCATTGCTGGATTGAAACAATGCCCATCTTTTAAGACAGAATTATTTCTTGCTTAAAGAAAGCACCTTTTTACCAAAAGGGACCTCAGAAACTGCAAGAAGTATTTAAAGAGACGTAGTCAGCATCTGTAGCCATGTCCTTACCTAATTATCCATGTGGAGACTGGAATAAGTGCTAAGATTTTTCACAGAGACCACTGGCTTTGTTAAGTTCATTAATAGAAAGGAAATCAACATTATGCACTCTTGCTTCTTTACCCATGCCTATGCTGGCTCAGAAAGGAGCTCAAAGCACTGAGCAGAACACAGCAGCAAAGGACATCCAGATTTTGAAAGAACCAATCAGTCCTGCTCTCAAAGGGGCCAACCCTTCCTCCAGCACACCTATAGCAGGAGACGACTGACATGGACTGAAAAAGTGGAAAAGCAACCAACTGTCCAAACAGAAAGTAGGTTGCACAAAATTTGGGCAGTACTGTACATGAGAGGTGATCACAAAATAAAGTTGTGAAAAAATTGAACTTCATACTGGATATTTATAAACTGGCGAGTGGTTTTGTTAGACATGATGCAATCCTTCTGCTCTGCTTCTAATCAGATTTGGGGCATTATTTAACAAGCTTGTTATAAATACAGGAAAAACACCTGAAAACACTATTGTGGAAAACAAGAAAGGTGTTTTGGGCCCTATAATGTGTTACTTATGAGAATAAACTGATACTGGCTTGCATGGGAGGAAGTGACATAGAAAAAAACCAGGTCTCCAAATATGTAAAACCTTGCCACAGAGTTTGGCAGTGAAGTATTGTCTATGTTCGCTGTGGATAGGACAAGAAGTAATTGGTTCAAAGAGCAGATAGAAATACTTCATGAATTAGGGAAATTCTTCTGTCTTTAGCTGTGGTTAAGCATAATATCTAGGGCAGTTGTGAAATTCCTTCTCTGAAGAACAGACCAAGAAAATCATCTGTCAGGAATGGGTTAGGTAGAGATTGCCCTGTCGTGAAGAGGAAGCATGGATCTGGACCATGGGTCTTTCCTATTCTACAACAATGATTTGATATAGTATAAAACTATTTTTCATTGAAATAGAAGTAGCAGACACTTGAATTGCATGATTTTTTTTTCCCTAAATCTTTTCCTACCTTTCCCCCTGAATGCATACCTTTCACTTTTATCCGTGTTACCATAGACAATATCAGTGTCCAACAATACGAAGATAATTAGTCTAAAAGATCTTACCTGCTAGAGAACAAACTAGACTCATTCCTCTCAGCTTTTCAAATCCTGCCTAAGACTTCCCATTAGATACTAATGAGAAAGAATAAAACCTGGCATTTGGGAAAATTGTGTTTTGTTCTCTTCCTCTATGACCTTCTGGGGAAATTTGGGGAAACCCCCTTGACCTGCCTATTACACCATTCTCCATCTGCCCTTCCCTCCACTCATGACTTCCACACAGGCTTGAACATGTGTACCTTTCGTCTATCTTGGGCACTTACCAGATTTTCCAGGACAGCAAAATGCACCTCAGACTGTGCTTGTGCAGTACCTAGCAAATTATCCATCCGGCTTGACTAGTACTAATACAGAACAAAGAAATTATGACTTGGTTTTGTTTGTTTGTTTTAGTTTCACATTAATAGACCGCTCATGAGGGGTCTGAGGTATTTCCAGGGACACAAGCAACTCCATGGGCACTGGAACTAATGACCGGCTTCCAATCCATTTGCATCTTTTAGCTGAATTTTCATTCCTCATGAGCTTTATAAGACATCAAAGAGAAAGAGATTAGAGATCTGCTAATTATGAGGAAAGATTTCAGTCTTTTCGTAACTTACTAGTAAAAAGAGAATCCACATAGAAGAGAAAACTTAATCAATCCTATTGGCACAAAAAAATCATATGTACTTTATAATCTTCGAAATGTCTGTCAGATTCAGCTCTGTGAAATCAATTAAAAATCTTTCCAATGAGCTTAAAACTTCTGTAAGTCATTTACTAGCAGATGATAGACAGATGGAGAGTATGGTCGTGCCAGCTTAATGTCTTTGAGAAACCAGGATTTTTAAAAGCCCTACTTCAGTTACTAGTTAATTTTTCACTATAAAATTGATACAAAGCATGTTGTGTATCCTTAATGGTTTACTTCTTTTGACTGTTTGGGTTTATTTTTTTTTTTTTTTTTTTAAGTTTTCTTTATTTAGGCTGTGTG
>VZTE01011290.1:926070-969524 GCA_013397775.1 Eulacestoma nigropectus | reverse complement strand
TTTTTTTTTTTCTGTTTTTAGCTTTTCTTATTTAGGCTGTGTGCCAAGGCAAATGATTTTCAGTCAGAGGAATTAAGAGGTGGAAGTCCTTGTGAAGATGCGTCATCACAATGCTCTCCAAGTATCTAATTTTCTGATGGAAAGCAGGTATCTTGGGACCAATCAGGTAGTTCTGTTAGTGGTTAAAGCCAGTTCCAGCTCTAGACATCTACTGGTCTAAGTAGGACTACATTCCCTTCCTGCATCTGTCGAATAGAGTAGTCAGGACCCTGTCTTCCTTCAAGATCTGTGTAATTTGGTAGTCTGCATGTGGTACTAAACATAGGTTAAATATAAGATAACTGTACAGCCTCACATGTATCACTACTTTAAAATCAGATTTAAGTTCACCACTGATTACAGATTTTCTTGCTCAGTCTAATTTGCTGTTGAAGCTTTGCCATTAACAATGAAGCACCTGAATCCAGTGCTTCTAGCAGTCTGTGTAAGAGCTCCTTTATTTTTCCATCATTTTCCATAGGGTCACAGAGTGGCTGAAGTGGGAATGGACTGCTGGAAAATGTCTAGCCCAACCCCCCTGCTCCAAGCAGAGCCAGCTGGAGCAGTTACTCAAAACTGATTTTCGGTTTAGTGATGAGGTTTCTTATATCCAAGTAATGGCCTATATATCACAGCAGCATTACTAAATTTTTAGATGACTTATATCTGTTCCAATATTTTTAACATCTCTAAAATTAGCAATGTCAGGTGAATGCAGCTGCTAGGATCCACAATCACGAGCATTTGGGTTCTTCTGTCTGTTCAGAGGTTTTGTGCTTAAGCTCAGAAATAAGTCATTAATGAGTCATTCTATTCAAATGTCTTAGTGCAGGGATGTGACTCAAACACAAGGTCAACTTGGATGAAGTCAGTCCAGTGAACACAGGCAGTGAATCCTCCTGAATCTACATAGTCAAACAAACACTTGCTCCCATTTGCCTGGATAAAATTAAGTGCACCTTGAAAAGCCTTTATAGAATGATTTTATTTATACTCCACTAAGAGTCTGTGAGAGATATGTTCTCACTTAAAGGCCCTACTAGAAAATATGGAAAAACTATAATGTTATATTCACTTTTGAGTAGTTCACAACAGGAGTGAAGTTTTCCCTCTGCATCCAAAAGAATAGTTTTGTAAGTGCATACTGCTTTTGGCTTGGACTCAAGCTTTTCAGCTTTGCTTGTCTTATTTTATATATCTAAATTTTAAAAAAAATTGCTCCAAGAAAGACTGTTTATCCTCACTAACTGAAAACATATAACATTTAAGCCAGGTGTAGATATCTACTCAGATGGTTAACTACTATTTCTTGTTGGGTTTGGTGGTTGGTTTTCTTGCCTTCCTCCCCCTTCTCTTCCCCCTCAACATTTCATAACATTTCATAACATGTTCTGTCTCACATATCTGGAAATAGATCTTTACTTACAGCTATGTCTGCAACTGGGGCATTGTGGTACACAGACCAAATGGAATGGCCAATCCTTTATGACCAGTGTTCCTTTGGGAAAAATTATTTAACAGTTGCCCTCAGCTCAGCATTAACAATCTCAAATCATTTCTGTTTTCATCTTCAATAACCCTCAGTATTTCCTGGCTATGAACATGGATCAGTGGTCTTCATACTGTTCTGAAAGGACACAGAAAGCAGAAGAAGAGGAAAAATCTCCCAAGCAAAAGGAATGTAAGTGAAAATTGCCACCTCTGTAAACTCACTCTGAGGAAGATAACTTCTGTATTTTATGCATACATCAAAATCTTCATCCTGCCTTTGCACAAGTGAAGCAAGAATTTGGCTTTCTGGTTTTATAGTTATTTAATAAAAAATGCACAGCAACAAAAACAGCCTAGCAGCTGGCTTCTGATGCACAGAGCACAGCAGTTCCCCAGGGTATCCTGCCAGGCATCTTAGGTGGTTCAGATACTGGCTGATAGTCTCTGCAGACTGGACCATACATTTCTGCAAATACTGAGTATGACCTGAGCAGAATATTTTTCTCCCTCTGCCCACCTCTTTTGTGTGGTTTGTCAGTCACTATAAAATTTTGTGCAATTTTATTGCTGCTGCTTTTCCTGTACTCATTCCTCTAAGCCACGTCTGGAATGTTACATGTCTCCATCTGACAGATTTCTGCTGGCTTTCCAATAGCTTCAGTAAAGTGATATTGGCATAAATACTGTAAAAAAGTGGAGGCCCCTTTGCAGCAGAAATCATCACAATATGTCTCCATCTGCCACTGAACCTGAAAGTTTAGTACTGATATTTTTTGTGTATGACTATTTTGAGTCAGCAGCTATGCTGTTGTTAACAGGAACTGTGCAATATGTGCATTTTTCATTGTGAATTTCATGCAAATCCCTGTGCATGTGAATATTTACTTTGCATATGTTTAAATACAGGTTTGTCTATTTATATAGGCATAGTTACAAGTGCTTTGTGACTGACCCACAGGGTGAGTAAAGTGAGTAAATTTAATATACTTGACTCAGTAATCAATAGAAAACCTATATTAATAGACTTTATTAATTGAGTTTCCCAAGGTTTTGTGCCTCAGAGTTGAACCACACAATCTCAGATGCACTTCCCCTGCTCCTCACCATGCACTATCTCAGTCTCATCACAAGGGTCGGATTTTTCCCTTCCTCCATGGCAGCATCTCTTGCACTCATGAAGTTCTGTACCACTTTCCAAATAAGCAAAAAAGCTCTCTCTGATGGTTAAACAATTCTCTTTATAGTATACAAAATGTGTTTCATTTAGTATGAAAATAAGAAGGATTGTTTTTTTGTGATTTACTCCCTGAAGTGAAGTATCATCAATAGAAGAGAATGAAAACAAACTTTAGATAGATAAGGTAACAGATATTTTGGCATGCACAGTTCTGTATTAGACAAGTTTTTAAAAAAATCCCCTTGGCTTACTATACTTCAGGAAATTAAACTGAAGAAAATTTAGAAATCCCTAAAAGCCCCCATCAGGAACTGCTATTCGATGCCGTTGAACCTGGCAAGTAGCAATACCAATTCCTTCCATCAGCCTTTCTCTCATTTTCCTTTTGTTGCCTTCTCAGAACCTGATGGTCTGTCATGCTGACTGACTCCCACCACCTTGGCATTGCAAGGCACTGCTGAGATTTGCGGCAGGTAAAAAGGGGAGGATTTTCTATCTTTCTTATACGTTACCCCTGGGAGAAATGGAACAACTTCTCATGTAATAGGGACATCAAAGATATAAATATGTGTCACGGCCACAGATGATGAGATAGAAAATTATGGATATAGCAAAATTAAAATGCTCTGAGATTGTTTCCTTTTGAATGAATAACTCTTTCACAGCTTCAGTTTTATTTTGCATTTAAAATGCAAAACATTTGCAACATAAATGTCAAGCTTTTTGCTAAAAAATGATGGATGTATCTCAAAATTTTGTGCATGTCAATGGAAAACTGGCAGTCATAATAAGGCAAATTGCCAACATTGGCTTATCCCACAAGGACACATCTATGCAGACTATTGAATGAACAGCAGAAGAAGTAAAGATGTCTCAGATACTTCCATTTATTACCTTACTTATTAATCACAGTGAAATGTTAACAGTTTCTTGCAAAAAATTAATCTTTCTTCTTGAGAAATTCCAGTCCTGTGTCTTGAACTGTTTAGACGTCACAGCCCAAAGGTTTTCCAAGCCATTCCTCAGTGTTAAAACTTTACTAGAATATTGCAGGAAGGGGCACAAAAATGTACATTGATAATGTCTTTTCCATATCCATATGGAAATGCAGCATCAAAATTGGACAGAAAAGCAAACTTCCTCTTTATAAGAAGGCCATATGTGCAAACACATACACTAATTTCTTTTGAAACTATAGAAACTAATGCAATAGTTTTACAAATAATCTTTTATTTCTGAAAATACTACAAAAACTACAGTGTCTCCAATCTGTTTTGGGAATTGTGCATGGCCTAAGAAGTTGATATGAAGTAATAGCTGATATGAAATAGGTTGTAATTTACCAGCTGCATTGTTAAATCACAATATTTAATGCTATTGGGAGAAACAACAGAGGGAAGAAAGTGTTTATATAATTATGGAGCTAAACAATGCACACTTTTTGAGAAAAAGGACCCACCACATTATGAATTTTTTCTGGACAGGAATGAAAATGCACAAGCAATGACCAGTCCAGTGTTATAACACTACAGTGTTTTGCACTGGAGTTTCTTTAGGAACTCTTTCAAATCATTTCATGCTCTGGGACATACAGGAGCACTATGAAACCCCAGTTCGTAGAAGAAAAAAAGGCAGCGCTGGCACAAATGTTCCAGAAATAAGCAAGTAAGACTGTTTAATTTCAGTCTGTATGCATCATTAAGAAAAGAAATAAATCTTAAGTGCAGCATTCAGGTGTTAAATCTGGAACTAGACTGTACACAGATGCATTGGCATAAGGACAGGGGAAAGTATTTTTAGTACAGGCAACACAGAAGCCATGGAGCTGATCTGCAAACCTCAGTGCTTGAAGTAACTATCCATGGCCTTGGCACATATTCCCCCCTTCTCTGTAGAAGACTGCACCCAGGATGCAGGATTTATTACCTTGGCTATTTCTTTGGCTGTTGTGTTAGGTCAGGTGGATTTGTGCCACAGATGCCAGGCTCTGATTTCAGTAACTCAGTGGCACTATCTCTCTCATCAGAAGGCTGTTAATGCCTTCTGGAAGAGAACTGGAAGAGAACAGTCCTTCCCCTCCACAAAAGAGTCAAATGGTTCTGGATAGAACACTCCTGTCTAGGGCATGTGATTTCAGTAAAAACCAGACTTCCTGTCTTCCATGCAGTTAAGAATGGTTGCTAATAACAAAAATCAGCTTCTCATTTTTATGTTACTGTAGATGGAAACAGAATAAAAACAACCCTAAGAACTGAAAAGATTACATGAAAGACATTTTGATCACTGCAGAAAAGTGGACATTATCCACACATCTTCAAATATAATATAGTAAATATCTCACCCCCGCTTTGAAAATATTCCATAAATACTATTTGTCTTACTAACAAACTCAGATAGTATATTAAATACCAGGGTCATTTGTTAACTCAGGCAATAGCTCTGAAACATTTTTCTGTACTCAAAACTGCAGATATATTTGAAAGTCTGGACCTTCAAAGGTCTCAACCTACCAAATCTAACAAGTTAGCAGGAAAGAGTTCTTTTGATCTACATCTCCAGAATAGTGGCCCATGGTTGAATGAATAACTAGAATTTTCAGATGTAAACAAGGGAATATGGAAGCATTCAGTTAAGATTGCCTATCTTAATTTCTCTTAAAGGAAGGTTATTTCATTGTAAGAGGAAATTCTGAATAGGAAATAACAGGAGCTGATTTTTTCATGTCATAATGACTTGTGCCTTCTTGTTTTAAAACAGATGGTCTTGTGATAAAGTCATTGCCCTAGTGCTCAGAATCTCTGCTTCATTTCTGTTCAGCTACAGCTTCCCTTTCTCTTATGGTTAGGAGTGGGAGGATATTATCTTCTCACACCACAGGGATGGCTCATGCTAGGCATGAAGAACAATAGTTTTCTTGATTGTCCAGTGGTGGACAATACAGCTTCTATGCAGACTTGGGAAATCTTCCCATCTATTACCATGAATGGCTTAATTTATTTCCATTCAATGAATAATACTGATTTAAGGTATATTTCAAGCTCAGAAACCAGTCTTTGGTGGAGACATCAAGTAAGCTGATCCAAAAAAGAATTTATCATTGTTGACCATTTTAATATTATTAGATAAACAAAGAAAACTATAAAGTCTTCAACCAAAAGCAATGAATTAAATCCTATGGAGGGATTTGGAACTGTAGAAAAAATAATCATCTCAGTGTTCTCTATGTAAAATTGAGTTTGCTTCCCTCTCAAATAAGTGGGAGCTTTACATTGATATATTAATAACAAAACTGAAAGCAAAGTGATTTTCTTTATTTCTGTCTTTAAAAAGCAGTCTTTTCTTCTTCCAAGAAGAAAAAAAACCAAAAAATAATGTGGTCTCTTGCCATTTTACTGCCTGTGTATGCTCCATTTCTCTGAAAATTGTGCAAATCTTAGCCTCAGCATTTTACAAGGTTCTGGTTTTCTTCCCTCTCCTTTACGAACATTGGAACTTTCAAAATTAAGAACTGCTGATCTCTAGAACAGTGATTGACAGTTTCTTTGGAACTTAATCTCACTTGAGAAAGCAATTCATCTTCCAATTGTCTCTAGTTTCAGCTGGAGACACTGTCCCTATTTCTTCAGCATCCAGGGTGAGCTGCTGCATATAGTTAAACCCACTGGACTACATCCACATCCAGATGGGTGGTCCTTTGCTTCTGGCTGCAAGAACCTAGACACTGCAGCTGAATCTTTAAAAACCAGGACAGATTAATTTGCTTGGGCCCCAGCTCTAAAAAACTCCAGAGTACTCCAGTCTCACCAGCAAGGAGTGTCTTAACAATGTCTTTCTATTGGAGGTTGTTGCTACTTGCAAGAAGGCAGCACCAGCAACTCCAGGAAGAAAACAGGATTGAATGATCAAAGACTGCCTTGCATGAAACTGAAACCATTAGGTTTCTTTTTCTTCACATATATGAAAAAAAAAGGATTGATCAAAAATTATCCATTGCAGCTGCTGACAGTGCCTGCAGCTTGCCATCCTCTGCTTTTTCTTTTACATCCACATTATTTAAAGAGAGAAAATCAGCTTCTAAAGGGGTCTCAAGACTATATCTGCCACTAGTTACTGAATGACTATGTAATCTCAATGACTAAAATCACTTTCTAAGTTACAAGTTCCTTAATTACAGCTGTTGCTAAGATTTGAGCTGTGATTTGCAATGCAGCCCTCCAGCTTCCAGAGGCTGGTGCATTTAGCAGTCAGAAATTACAGCAGGTGTCTGAAAAGAAATTCACTTGCTTCTAGAGGCGAAACACCAAATACTTCTAGTTCTAAGAAGAACAGGTAATGATCAGTGATATTTGATAGGAGAAAAGGTTGTAAAAGATCTGTCCAACTCATTTGCCTGATTCCAACTGTGGCCAGTAGCAGCTGGCTAGAGAAGGCATCAAGAACAAGCCAAGTACAGAATGACACTTAACCTTTGCAAATTATGTAGATTCTTCTCTCCATGTGTGCATGTTCATATATGATATATCTGTACAAGAGCTAGAACAATAGATTTGAAGAAGGCTATATAGGGGAGCATCCTGCACCTAAAACAAAATTTTAACAACACGACAGCTGATCTTTTCAGCAAGCAGACAAAATTCTCGTACCTTTGAAGTACCACATGAACCCATTACAGACACATGCACACAAGCAGTAAAAGCAAAGTAGGATATTATTTTTCTAACACACAGTTTTATGATGAAATATATACTATTCATTCCTTTCCAAAGTTTGCGAGAAATCAAGCCTGTCAATGAAATTAAACAGCAACAGACCCAAAACTGGTAAAAGGAAATTTATACTGCATAGAGTGTGTCATCAATCTACAGAGCTCTAAATAGGAGGAGAAGTGGGATTAAAAATCTGGGATATTTATATGAATAACAATAATATTTGCAGTTATGTTAGTGCAAAATAAACCACACAGGCACAAAGGCAGACCCACCCATTAACTGCCTGGGGCTGAGAATGATGTTTCCCTTCCAGGAGTGCTAATGTATGGTATTTAATGATAAATATTTGACACCTTCCTCTGGTGAATTTGATACCGGCAGCTTTCAAGAAGCAGGATAATGGATTAGAAGAACCTTTGGTTTAATCAGCACCAGGTTTCTTTTCCTTCAAAATCCCCCTTCCTGATCTACAAGGGTGGTCTTCTCCACAATGGAAACAAGGCTGTGCCAAGTTATTACATAGTTACATTTTTTTTTCAAGTGGCTTTAGAGAGCAGATGTTCCCATGCAAGCATTAGAGCTCTTCCTCTATGGATGTCTGGAGCACAAACCCTGCACTGAATCTCATCCAGCTATCACTCAAGTCCATAGCAAAACTCCCACTGAGCTGACCAAGATGAGGGTTTGGCCCACTGACTGTGATAGTCTGTTCAGCTCCTGCGCCACTGTGTAGCTAGCAAGGAGCACACACATGCTAGCAGTCATGAGGCTATTATTTGGGCTGCCTGATGTGCAAAATCACAGGTATAATCCTTGGGTGGATTTACTTCCTTTCTTTCTGGAAGAAATCATAGCAACTGTATTTCTCTTATAATGGACAAATCCTTAAATACTGTGAGTTCAGCTTAGCTTTTCAGAATTCAGTGGCTTACCCAAAGTTTACCCAAAACCCCCATGTTTTAAAAGTAGTCAAGAAGTCTCATTGTAACTTAATTTTAGGAGGGTTTTGGGATTTCAGGATTTCCTGGTTTTCTGGCTGGCCCAAAACTAGTAAGATACATACAAGATATAACAATTATATTAAAGGTGAGGAAATTTATCACTGAATTTTAGTAGGTGGGAGCCTGATGCCCAGGGAAGTGAAAAAAATTCTGCCTAGTATTACTCATGTGTTAGTGGCCTCACCTGCTTTACTCAGCTTCCCCTTGTGAGAAAAAACAGCCTCTCCACAGGGATTTCAGACCTTCTTCTTCCATAGCCATCTCTTTTTGGGAACAAGAAGTGCAGACTCTGTAAAATTTTTAAGTATGTATTTTTAACAGATTATGCAAATACTTCTGAGTATCTTCAAAAGCCTTAAAAAAGGTAGTTAGAACAAAGGACACAGGTCAGAGGATGCCACTGCTTTGGTGAACCTGCTTAGTCACAGCAATTTTGCTTTTTTTGGTCCTTCCCTCCTGTTTTTTTTGTGAGACCCTGTACTAGTGCTAAAGTGCTGCTGTTATGTTTTCACACATTTCCAGTCATTTTACTTCCCTGTGTTTAGTCTTGTGGGGGGTTGTTTGGTGCCATGAAGAGATTTTTCCCCATAGAATCATAAATAAGAGCTCGTGTTCAAAAATCTCATGAAGATCCATACCAGTTTTACAAAACTCTTGAGAAAATGGATAAAAAGTTCTTGATCATTCTACTAGCTGAATAATGTCAATCATTGATGCCCTTGCAGCTGTCTGTAAGACTGAACATTTGTATTGTTTTAAAGGACTCATCAAAAAATGTACTGAAGACTACATGGCTTTCTTGTGTAATGTTTCAAGTACTCTCACGGGAATCAAAAGCCAAGGAAACCAAATAGCTGGGATATTTTTAAGGCAAAGAAAAGTTAGAACTTGTGTTCACACCTCAAGTGGCATTTTGACATTCTACGCATTCTTGTTTTTCCTAATCCAATTCAAATTCCCCTCCCTGTCAGTAGTCTAAACTCATAGGAAAGATGTCTCATGCTAAGAATCATTTTATTGTATTTTATTCTGTTTGGTTTGTGATGAATCACTGGTTCTTGAAATTCTCCAGCAGGAAGGCAATCCCCACTCACACCAATGAATCCCAATGACTCAGATGGGACTCAGAGAAGCACCAGTTGCAAAATAAGATATATTTGTTCAAACACATGGGCCAACACACAATACAGAGAAGCAGGACCAAAATTTCTCATTCACAACACTATAAATAAAATTTGTGATTGTTTGCCAGATAAAGACTTCATGAGGAATGATGTCTTGTCAGAGACACTAGGAAACCTGCTGTTTACAACCTTAGATGACAGTCAGTGATTTTTTAGCAAAGCAATAGATGTCCTGGTTTGCTTGAAATGAAATGGTTTACAGCAAGGCAAGAGGCTTAACTAAGGTCTTAGGGGAATGGAATATTTTCTTTAAAGAAAAACTTTAACTATAAAAAAGGTAAAGAGATTTTGGATTATAAAACCTTTTTACAGTTTATTTCCTATTATTAATTTCTTAAAATATATATATAAAAATGAGGATCTGACTAAATGAATCAGGACGTCAATTGATAAAGCTCCGTCCTTGTAAACAAATAAATAATTATTTACAATCTTTGGCAAAACAAAATGAAATTTCATCAATCTCACTCTCTCACACACACTTGCAAGGAAAAAAAAACAAAAAGAAATAAAAAAACCCCATCATAAATAATTTACATAGAATAGGAAAATTATGATACAGTCCAAATATTAACATCTTCATTCCTAAACTGATGTCTCTCTCGGACAAAACAAAAAACCCTACACAGCCATTACTCATTACATTTAATGAAGTCATCCTCCCTTCTGCTTGGAACTTGGGGATGCCATTTGAAACACCAGAAGAAACTGACGTATTTTAAAACCTCATGAAGAGGATTTGTGGGGAAAAAAAATAAATCCAAAATAAAAGAAAAACCAGCAACAAAACAAACTGAAATAAAATTTAAAAAAAGATTTGATAATATGATTACTATAAAATGTGCAATAAAGCCAGCAACTGTTGATTCCTTTCTAATGAATATAGCAACAAAATCTATTTCAAGGGAGAAAAAGTTGATTCGACATTTAGCTCACTGTGCCCTAGAAGAAGGCAGAGGTACTGTATTCTTCCATCAGGTATCCCATCCATGAATAAAATTACACCAGCATGTGTTCTCTTTGTGAACAAAGCTCATAAAACTTAAACAAAGCAAAAATGTTAAACATGTCTATACTATTGTTTATCTGAGTAACTGTTGTATCTGTTTAGAATAAACACTGGTACCCCTTCAGCATTATTTAAGAAGTTCTATATACAGCAGACATAGGTAACAATACAAAAATATTAAAATTAGGGTAACTGGATATATATTAAGGTTCCATTTGTAAATTCCTTATTATTATTCATTTAACTTTAAAGTATACATGACTATAACCCATGGAACTATACTTAAATGTGGAGGCCATGCTTTGACAATATCTACATATTTTGATATGCTTTCAAAAATAGCTTTAAAATATTATTTGTGAATGTAATACTGATGCATTATATGCTTTAAAATCAATTATCAGAGAAGGTAGCTTGGTGTGATAACCACCATAAATACTAACAAAATATTTATAAATGGAACCTTAAATTCATATGTTACCGAATTAAGTAATGGCAGCGTTGCCACCTTTTCAAAAACCCACATCAGGATTCAGGATGTCAAAGTGCTTTTTGCAGCAGAGGTGGAAAAGTGGTTCAGGTTCGTTTTGCTCCACATGGTCATGGTATATTCTTTATTACAAGGCAATGCAGAATATGATAAAAACAGGGCAACTGGAAATAATTTTTTGAAAGTCAGACAATAGTGATAACTTCAGATGTTTAAATGAATCACTCTTCCCTTTCACATGAGTTTCTAGTTCAATTCTGTTTGGCCTGAATAAAGCCCCTATTAGAGAATGCTTTAGGTTGCAAATTTGATAGTTCTACCAATTATAATTTTAAAGAGTCTTACTAAGAGTATCCTTATCAATTAAGCGCCTTTTATGAATCAAGAAATGTTTATAATTGATCTTTACTTTAATATCCAAAGTAATTTTCACTGTTGGTGTGGCCCTCCATTACTTTGCTAAAATTAGACCCAAAACTTTGTGTTACTGAAGTCCAGTCTTGATCAGAGCAAGGAAGTGTCAACCACACACCCAAAAAATTAGAAAACATTTTTCCTCACTTAAACATAATGACTGATAATCATCATCCCCCCTCTTCTTCTCCATATATATAAATACATTAAGTAATTACATTTTTATATGTAAACGTCATTCTTTAAAAAAGACAAGTAAACAAACAAACACGTTTTGCTAAGTTTTCACTCTACAAAAGTGCTCTAATGTATCAATCTGCTTTTGCTTCAGTGGTGGGTCCGACGTTCACGTTTAGATTTCATTAGTCCTGCTGTGAGAAGGCACTTGGGTGGAAGGATGGCTGAAGCACTCCTGGCAGCTGGGAGGATCCTGGAGAGTGGAGCACGAGGACAGAGGGCAGGAGGTACACAAAAATAGAAACTGGGAGTACCAGGGTATACTGAGGTGTCTGGGTTGCATAGCATCTACAGTACTTTGCTGGTAATGCAGCAACCATTGCTCAAGCATCTGAAAGAAATGGGAGAAAATAATTGTAGTTGGAGTTTTTTGGCTAGGAAGCCAATCACAAAAGAACTCCACCAGGATACACTAAAGAGATGCAGCACAATGCTTTCTGTTCTTCATTTTCCTACAAATGCGAGGACATTTATATAAAAACACATAAGCCTACATATAGAAAGAGACAAGCATGTGTATGTGCAGCTATGTATGTAAATGTATGCACAAAATCATATACAAGAAAACCTGGAAAAGCATCTTCTATATTTCAAAACATTTCAGACAAGGCATTACAGGCAGACATGCTCATTAAAGATATCTGCTCTCTTTTCCATGCCTCTTGAAAGAGGGGTGATCCAGAAGTATCTCTCTGCCTGCAGGACATACTGAAATAGCCTACAGAGGACAGTGGATAGACAGAGAGAATTCTAAGCAAGTCTGTCTCAGAAATTTCTATCTCATTTTTTATATGTGGATAGTATTAAACATCTGGGGTTTATTATTCAAATTGAGATTACTGTAGGAGCAAGGGGCATTCATGGCATTTCAACAAATCAATATGATGCAAATAACAAATAAATGCTATGATATTACAGATTGCTTTACATTTAGAGGATACTTTTCATTTAGACACTTTGTGCTTACTCCAAAAGTTATCAAAGGCTTCAGTGTTTTCCAGACATTTTCTGTAACTAACCTCTGCATTCATATTTGAGGTCAGAGAAATAGACCATCTCTTGAGAGAAGACAAAAAGACCTAATCGTCCACCAGCAAAAGTTGTATCATAGATTGGTCCAGAATCCACCATGACTTGTTTCCCTTCATAAACCAGAACTCTGTAAAGAAGAACATAAATTAAACAAGGAGGATAATACAGTGTCCAGTGTAAGAGCTGGTAACGGTCTCTAAAAACTGGAACAGAATTAATTTTAACAAGGCACCAGAAAACCCAACCTCATTGTAGGGATCACTTCTCATCCCTATCTCACACCCACCTGGCTGGCAGCCATAATACATTAATCAGAAGCAGTGGGGCTGCTCCTTAAGTGATTTTATGCACACCATCTGCAAAAGATTTCCCAGTTCTTTATTTAGAACAGTCATGTCTCCTGGAATGAACTATGTCATGTACTAGCTTTCATTGATAAGCCCCTGTCCCAGTGAACTCAGAGGTTAGCACATGACCGTGTCACATCACAGAGCAAAGCTGTCTTTGCAGCTGTATGAACAGCTGATTTATTTATCTTTAGGTGCAAGGGCCAACATCAGAAATTGGAAGAACCATCCCTTCAGAGTAAAACAAAACATTAATCGGAGACATGCTGAATCTCAATTTCAGACATTTTAAGAGCTTAATGAAAGCTGGAAGGATTTGGACACAAACAGCTAGACTAATAATAAATTGGAAAAGGAGAACTTGGATTTTTTGGTTTTTGGAGTTTTTTTTTAGTATTTCAGTTATCCACCCTGGAGACAAAAGACCTCGAAAGACAGCACTTCATTTTCTTTCTTTATCAGAAAGACTACATTTCCTCCAACTTGGATCCTCCACTTCTCCTGGAAGACCTTGAGATAGTCAAGACTTTCAAGCTCTCAGTCTCCTGGGCCAAATGAGAAATTACTCTATGGTTTGTTAATTGGACTAGCCTCTGGAGGCAGGGATTAGTGTCCTGCTTCAATTGACAATACATTGGTTATACACAGCAATACAGATGGCTTCACATGAGAATGAAAACACTTGAGCAGCTTCCTAGAAGTGTTTTATTTCCTGAAAAGTGTACAAAGACAAGTATGAGACTGGTCCCTGAAATCAGTATTTAATGGATGGTGAAAAGAATGGCAAAAAAAATGATGGATTTTCATGTTCATATAACCCTCTTTAATATAATTCTCAAAATACCAAGAACCCAAAACATATGGGAAGAGTTTAATAGTTCATTCATCCCACCAAAAAAAAATTACATAGCTCTGATCATGTTCATATGGAATTGATATTTCTGTACAAATAGAATTGTTTCATGACCACCTTAGCAAAATAATTTATTTTCTATCAGAACACTCTAAAGTATGAAGGATTTTAATGCCTCAAACCACAGAATTTGTCATGCTAGATTAATCTAATGTGATACCAGTGGTAACATCTTTCGTCTGACCCTATGTAGATTCTGTAAAGGAAGTTACAGGTAACAGCAACATGAATGAAAAAATCAAGTTCCCTGTTGACCTGTATCAGTCAATGCTTTGCAATGCAATACACTGATCATAAAGAAACTCCTCTCTTTCCAAGAAACAGGTAACTTAGTCTATCTTAACTTGTCTACACTTTGTCTTTCACAGACAAATGAAAATCCCCCACACGTAAGAACAAAGAAGACCTTTAGAGGCAAGGTCTGACTCTACCCCATGAAAAATATCCTTTGTGATTCCAGTAGTTAGCAGAAGATAAAACTGACATGGTGCAGTTAATGCTCAGTCTGTGTAACATCAGCTAAACAGCTGGGCTCTACAGAAAGTCATATGCCACAGCTCCTTGTATGCATTACAGATGTGCTCATGGCCACTTCTGCAGTGTCTTGTATAAGCCACTACGGGAGACAGGATGCTGAAGTAGACAGGCCCTTGGCCTACTTCCCTGAGGCAATGCTCATGTTTCTAATTAATTTCATTCACTGAAATTCCACAGGCTGAGGAGCAATCTCATGTTCTAATCTTGCTTTGAGTTTTGCTCAGGAATTTTTGGTCTCTTTACAGAAAAGCTATTGAGAAAGAATTCTACTTTTTTTTTTCTTTAATTTAAGGGTATTTAGCTGATGTAAATATTGAACCATCCAGACTAAATTAAACATATCTGAAAAGGAAAATAACTTATTCTGAAGATAACAAAATGTTCCCAAAAATATTGGACAAACTGTCACACAAGTAACATAATTATCAGAAACAACAATGAAACTGATAACATAGCTTTTAAATCAACAGAGACAAAAGTATTGCTACTAGAAAATGTAGAGGTACAGAAGTATTTCTTACTTTATTAATCCTGTTTTAGGCCTATGAATCAAATGCCACCTGTAAGCAGTATAATCTTTCCAGCCAATGTTCTTGGGATCATGCCACAAAGTACGCACCTACAGTAGGAATACAAATGCCTTATTAGAAACACACTGTGCTCCAGTAACTGTACATCCACCACAGTACCTGTACATACAGCCAAAGCTTATTTTCTGCAGAGCATGAAACTGAAAATAGCTTAACATTTGACTGTATGATCAAAAGGCTTCTTTTATGGGGTGAGAGTAATGGAAATTTCTGTCTTAAACTGTTGATCAGTTATTCATCTGCAGTTTCATAGCTAGAGTCACTGAAGACCATTACAGCATCAAACCTTGACTTCCCTTATGAAGTCACAGAATCAGCCAAATTGGAAGAGACCTACAAGGATCATCAAGTCCAACTCCTGGCCATGCAAAGGACCATCCCCAAGAGTCACATCATGAGCCCAAGAGTATTGTCCCAATGCTTCTGGAACTCCTCAGGTTTGCACATACACACATCTAGGCTGATAGAGCAGATGCTGCACGAGTGCCTCCAGTGAGGGAAAGGGACTGCAGCTTGAACAGATGTTACTGCCTGTGGTTGTTCCTTGAAAATTCTCACTCAGTAACGGTCCTATCAATTCCTATCCACATCTGAAGCCCTACTAGCCTAATTTCCAAAATGCACAAGTTCCTTCCATGGTTGGACCCTATTTGAAACAGCAGCAGTTTCTCTCTTCTCTTTAATTTCTTTTCTCTTTTTCTGTCACTGGTTACTGTACTCTAAACCATGTATAATTCAAACAAGCTGGAATACCAAAGAAGTAAGTGCCAATACAAAAGTAAAAAAGGATTTGTGCGTAACTGAGACCTCTCACTCCTTCTCCTTTTGATCACATCTCATCTTCCCTTTTATACATGTGATTTTCTCTGAAACACAATGCAAATGTTATTATTGACACTACTAACAAGGGAATTGAAGAAAAACTGATAAACCTCTGCAAAAATTGAGGTGTGAAAGGAAATTCCTTTTGAGACCTGTCCCTTATTTTTAAAATATTAGTCATGCACTGTTAGCCTGAAGTTTTAAATCTCTCACCTGGCCAGGGGTGTTTCCTGTGTGCCAGAGAGCATTTCGTAAGTGTTCACCAGTACCAGTTGTTGAATTCACTACTTTGAGTGACACACCAGAATAGCCATAAGCCCTGGTGGGTTTGTCCTCCCAATAGGTCTGAGTAACCTGCTTCCACATCAGAACGTAAAACCGACTGCTGGACTGGTAGCCAAACACAAAGCCAGCATAGTCATCATCGCGGTCTGTGTTAACATAGAATGTCCCACTGAAGTCAACAGAGCTGAACTCATCGTAGCCTGGGAGAGGACAAAAGAGAAAAATCATTGAGTTACAATGCTGGGTCCAGTTGCACACACCCAACAGTCCCAGCTACATCCTGAATTTTGGCAGGAGTCCTAAGTGGTATTTCTCAGTTTCCTTACCTGTAGAAGAGGAGGCAATTACAGGAGGTAATTACACTTGGCTGCATGGAGACTTCTGGAGAGAAATAAGTAGCTTACGAGGGGCACTGAAGACAGCAGGCACTATACTTATATAATTTTTTTCAATTGTTTGTTTTACGTATGTTAAAGTCAGTGATGAGATGAATGGACAAAAAATGCAGGCAGCATTGAGCTGGTTTTACTTTGGGCATATACACTGCCTCCGTGGTTAGTCCAAAGTTTGCAGCACCAAAAAAGGTGGATTTATCTACCTTTATTTCCCTTTCCTTATCACAGAATCACTGGTTACTTTTCCAAAGATGATGACTTACATCTGATACTCACCTACAGCTATTCCAGGATCAGAGTTGGCAGTCTGAACCAGTTCCTTGCCTTGGTGGCGAATAACCCAGTTGGGATCAATCTGAGCTGTTCCCTTGGGGTCCAGAGGGACCATCTGGAACTTTCTGAAATCAGTTTCACTGATGGCATTGTTTTCAGGGCACACATCATAAATATCTGGAATGTTGTCATTGTCAAAGTCATCTTTGCAAATATCACCTCTGCCATCACCTGCAAGCAATGTGAATAAGCAAAGGCAATTGTTAGCAATTTATCCAGCCCCAGACTATACACCACTTTGGAATCAGGATGGGAAAATTTGGAAGTTTGCTATGTTGATGTAATTCACTAATGCTTGCATTACATTTTCAGTTTGATTTGTTCCAGATGTGGATACAACACCACATTTTAATATGTGCTGTGAAAATCAATTCAAACAATAGCATTAAAATCCTAATCCTCCACACATTACTAAATCTTTGTATATCGTTGATCATATTAAACTTTTTTTCAGACTCTTATCACTTAAGATTCTTTCTGCAACAATCCATCTAAGATGCTTCAGATTGATGCTTAGCCATCCCTTCACTTGTAGGTAGAATAATTTGACTCATTAAAAACATAGTTCTTCAGAAAAATGCATGAGAAAAGAAGGCAGCACTGTATTCAACAGGACTAGCCTTAGAGGAATGAAAAAATTAAGTTTTGTTATATGAATTACAAGAAGTTTTTTAGAGAACAAAAAAATACATCTTATCTACAGTTGTGCTTCTGCTCAACTACTTTTACACTCAATATTTCAAGAAAACTAAAAATTATTTCCTTCCTTACTTTACCCATAATATTAATGGAAACCAGGAGATGTGATGTGCCTCAAATAGCAAGAAGTGAAAGGAGGCATCTATAAAAAAATCTCATTGCCAATGACTCTATTATTCCATTGCACACAATAGCACGAAGACCTGAAAATAACGTAGAAAAGCTTTGCTAGACAAGTATAGAAACAAATTCCCAAATGGCTCCAACTTTTACAACAGAAACCACTGGATATTGGACTCGGTACTAATGCAAAACCAGTGCTTCCAACTAATTTGTTTCTATCCTCACATAGCAGAGCATCTGTTGTTTTTTTTTTTTTTTTTCCCTCCAGTGTTTATGACTGCCCTAAGAACATGGGAATTAACACAGCGGGAAATAGCAATGACCCAGCTCATTCAATACTGACCTACTACGAGATGTTTCACAGAACAATGGAAAGCTACCTTACCATGTCTAACCAACACAGCGTTACCCAAGTTTGGAGCTTTCAGAGAGAAGGCAGAATGAGTTTTAGGCAACAGCCAAAAAGAAAAGAATAATTAGAGAGAAATGAAACATCTAGTATCTCAGGGCTCTCTGCAGCTCAGATACGTGGTAAAATGGTCCCATTTTCCACCCTGGATATCTGCCATAAAGAACTCGAAATCCTGACCAGCTGTGTGCTCCTCCACCTGTTTGTCTTAGCATTTACTGGAGAAAAGGGAATGAATTTCCTATTTTGTTTCCTTTGCCAAATCAAAGAGATAATTCACAGAAGAATCTAATTATTTACTGGAAGTCCAACTGATGTTCATTTGGTAGTGAGTTGCTGCTGACAACATTCATTCCCTGTCAAGGAAAGTTTGAAAGTGTTTGTTTATCCAGTCACATCCAACAGCGCTCTCCACGGCGTCATCTTCATATGCTAAAACTCACATCTTCAACAGCATGGGAGCAATTTTTGGCTTTATTTACCCCTCTTCCAAAATTTCTGTTGGGCCTGCTGCTAATAACAGTGATGAAATGGCTAAACTGACTAAATACATGCTTTTTCTGAATCGTTAATCCATGCATCAATGTAGTTTCCTTACAAGATCCAGGTAATGGATGACTTAAACTACTTCAGATTGGGGTCACTCTTATTCTGGATTTATGAAATTAAGGGGCTATTCCAGGGACTGGCAAATACAAAGATATTCTGGACATATATTACAGGACTGAAAGATTATATAAATTAAGAGCTACTCCTGACTACCAACCAGAAACTTCCTACTGACAGCAGTTGTTTTACCAGGAAATCAGACAAGGCTCAGCATTTTATCTTTCTAAATGTACATTAAAACATATTGTGTAGGTAATAAATTCTGCTTTCAATTTCTACAGCGTAGCCATGGAACGGCTCTAGCAAGCTGTGTACCTTGGAACAGAAATTGCTTACCTGCATTTATTGCAAGGGTCATTATTGTAAACATATTGGGTGGTTTCCAATGGATCATAAATATTTTCAAAATTAAAATTATAATTGTGAAACTATCACTATGTCATTATTTAAATAATGCCAAGCATAGAGAAGGACTGTTTGAGGTGACCAGCAACATTTTCCCAGAAAAAATGGAAAAAAGAGCAATTACATATCCATTTTTTAAACTCGGACGTATATCATCAAGCCATATTTACAGCAGCCTATAAAGAAAATTTGAGAAAAGCTGCTCAGGAGTCAATTTAAAAAATAATTAAAAATTAACAATACTTTTAGACTTAAAAATCCTGAAGAAATAGTCTTGTTTTCAAAATAAAAGAGAGCACTAAACCATATTTTTTTTCCATTTTAATTTTCAGAAGGTAACTTGTTTTGAAAGTGAAACAGCTCGCTTTTCATTTTCTAAGACATTTGAAATTCAAGCTGTTTGAAATATTTTCCAAGACTTCTAATATTTCAATTAAATGTGAAAATAAGAATATTAAAAAATCCAGTTTTTTTGTTTTGTTGTAAATTTGTTCAAGATTTTCTTCTATAATTAAAAGGTTAATTATAGAAGAAATAGAATTCAGCTCCTGTCAAAGATGTTTCCTAATGCTCTAACCCTGGACCAAAGTGACCAGTTCAGCTCCATCGAATTCCATGGTGTCTCAAATGTTAAAAGCAGCTCAGTTTGATGTGAAGTCTCTCTTCACCAGATGTTAATACTCCAAGATCAAAATCAGATACTAAGAACTAAATGAATTTCATATGACTTTGTTCTTACCATCTGAGTCCTCCTGCTCAGGGTTGTATCTGAGGCGACAGTTGTCCCTGTCATCTGGGACACCATCATTGTCATCATCAGGATCACAGGCATCTCCTTTACCATCCTGATCGTGGTCAGCCTGGTTAGCATTGGGGATGTAAGGGCAGTTATCCTGGTTGTTCTGGTGGCCATCTTCATCTATGTCCTCATTATTGTCACACTGGTCACCAACAAGGTCATTATCTGCATCAGTCTACCCCAAAAAAAATTTTACAGAGTTATTTTATTATTTTTACTCAATGCAAAAGAACAGCCTGGTACTTAACTGCTCAACGCTTCTCTTCAAGGGTTTCTGTAGTGACAAATGATACCACAATGACAACCGTGCTTAAAGCACAAGCATAACTTCAAGCTAGTATGACTACTTATTCTTCTATCACTGGGTAAGATCTGGTCCCCAAGATATCTGCGGGATAGGGCTTTATTTGGAGATGGATTAAAGGAGTCATCACTGTACTTCCCTCTTATCTGATACAAATAGATCTTACAACGTGAGGTGTGAAAGCGAGCAATATAGATCCACCTCTTCAGCTGTTCCATACACAGACAGACAGCAATTCCTGTGTTCTTTTCTCTACCCTTGTTCTGATATTACCATTAAGGAAACTGTTTTCATTATTTACCTGGTCTGGATTATGCATCAATGGACAATTATCACACTGATCACCAACTCCATCACCATCTGTATCACTCTGATCTGTGTTGTAGACGTAAGGACAATTATCTCGTTCATTAAAAATGTCTATGGGAAAAAACCAACAAAATATTGAAAAAATCAAAATGATACAACATCCCACACACACAGCCATAGACTGTAGGAGTCACCAGTAAAGAAGCAAGGCTCTTAAGGGGTTCATAAGCTTTCTGACCGCTACAACATGAAATAGTTAAGACTAGCAATTTTTCTTGCTATGATAAAGTTTTCTGTATCTTTCTATGGAATTTTGCTAGAATAAGGGCTGATTATGTCCTAAGAATTTAGTCCTTTTTCACAGAATAACAGATAAAGGGGTGGGGTATTTTTAAACAATTTGTTTTGGATTTTCATCCCCCACTCTAAGAAATGGCATAGAATGCACTGCTATATCAGGTTCAAATTTCTGAAGTTTGGTATAGAAACAACTGTATTAATATTCAGCTGCCTCGGCATCTAATAACTTCATTTTACCAGAACATGTGCATCATTAATTGTATAGCACAACAAATTTTCAAAAGAAACTCTTGCTCTTCAGGAAACTTTATTATAAACCCAACAATCTACTTCAAAATTATAATAAGATGAAAAGAAACAAACACATGTTGGCATATCTGTCTGGGAAAGATACAAGGACCTTTCCTGTATTACACAATCCCTGGATATTTGCATAATCTTTCAGCCAATAACATGATTGTATTTTTCTTCAAATGCAGAACTATCATGAGTACTAGTAGGAACCTGATGATCAGAAGAAGGATGAGAGGACTTTAAAATGTTCAGAAGCAAAAGTCAGACAAGCCTCCAAAAGTTTAAAACATTTTTGAGGAAAACCCAAAGCTAGCTTTCTTCAACTTTCAGTATTTCTGGATCCTCACATATTTGAAATGCTGCAGGGATATGATTTTTGAACGATATTTAGGTGTTTTTCCCCCTTTTTAATTCTGACCAAATTGGGGTTATATAAGAATGTACTGGTAGATGAAATAAAAACTATTAATAATATTTTAAGACATACAAAAAATGTATATTTGGATTAATGTGAGCTTCACATACATTCATGGAAAAGCAGATTACTTTACTATGGATATTGTCTTAACTGCATGAATGTTCTGATGTTCTTTTCCCTCCCTAAAAGGAAAAGGAAAAGTCAACATATGTATTATATTAGACCCTGATTACTTTGGAACACAGATGAAGGAAAAATTTTTTTTTTAAGATTACACTGATAAAGACTTGTTGTGATTTATTCTTTAATAATATTAATTGTAGTCATTTAGGGACTGGATGGGCAACTGTACTACACAGGACAGATAACCTCAGCCTTCTCTGTCTTTGAGCTGCTAGGCCCAATTTTATTCCATGTATAGAAGTAGGTAGCCCATTTTACTGGACATAAAGCGAAGTGCACTTGTGGAACAGCGCCTAATTCTCAAAAGTGAAATCATACCATCTCCGTCGATGTCCACAGCACATGAGTCACCCTCCCCATTGTTGTCTGTGTCAATCTGAGCAGGGTTGTGCACATAGGGGCAATTATCACAGCGGTCACCAACTTCATCCTTGTCATAATCAAACTGACGAGGGTTGAACAGAAGAGGGCAATTGTCCTAGTAAAGAAAAAATAGAAGATTTCACAATATAAATCACAACTCACGAGAGCATACTATGAAGTGGTAACTCCTGTTCATCTTGGACAGAGCTCAAAAGTCAAATATTAATCCATTATTTTTTCAGTGGACAAGCTGTACCTATACTGAAGATCTTGGTGGTAACAGGATGGCATCTGGACAGCCTGGCTCACTGTCAATTTTGTACAAAGCATGTGAATTGTGTTCCATATCTCACAAGGAGAGCAACAGGCATTTTAAACTGGATCTGTACTCAGATATTTAAATAAAGATGTATCACTGGTACATGTACTTTAAAAAAAAAAATCAGAACATGCTGCAAAATTAGGCCAACTTCAGCTGCATTTTATAATTTTTGAAAAATAAAAAAATGCCAACTAGAATTGTTACTCTGACTTTTTAGACCAAATTAGCGTCAGTATTTTCAAGTTTATATCACATATTTTGATTTTTCAATTTAAACAAGTATTGATGTTTTGTTGGTTGTGTTCTATGGAACAGGATAATAAAATGTAAAAAGTTTTTAAATATGTTAAAATGAAATACTCTCATTTATCAAAAATACTTCCCCTGAGACCATTCCTTTTAATGGACTTCTGAAAATTTCCTATCACTTTAATTTCAAAATCTGCCAGAAGAAGAATTCTTACATTTCACACACTCCCAAATTACACATGGACTTTTGCACAGGCACGAGAAAGTACTGTGTGAAATGCAAAGAAGAAAGAAAGAAAACCCAAACAGTGGGAGCGAGGGCTACATCAGCGTCATGGAATCTGAAGGGAGGTCATAAGGAAAAAAAATCTTTAAACTACTTTTTCTCTTCAAAAGAGAAAAAAACCCACATTTACTAGGAAATAATTTTTAGCACAGTATTTTAAATTCCCCAGAAATACATTTCATATAATCAAGGGCAACAAAAAAAAAAATCTTATGCTGTTCATAAAACAACTTCTAGCTACAATTTAAAAAAATATACATACTAAATCATATTACTTTATCAAATGATTCTTTGGGGTTTTTTTTAAGTTTTCCAAATAGAGACCCCATGAACACAGCTCTTACCCAACTTTAACCATCAGAAGCTCTAGAGCATCTAGATTCCCTCTGAAGGCAACAAAGAGGAACAGGAAAATTCTAATACAAATTCACTCATCCTAAACATGTTCAGAAAAGCCAGAGTGAAGCACACTCTGAAAGTGCCTCTGTCTTTTTGTTGAATGTACAAGGGCAACAGTTTTAGGCTAAGTGGCTTTTAGGCTCTGCAGGTATATGAATTTGTCTTCAGGGCAGATGTGAAGGAAAGCATGAACCAGGCTAGGTATTTTCCTCCCATCATTTCCCTTTGATACTGGCTGTCTTGATAGCTGTTTTAGAAACAAGTTACAATGAATAAAAATAAAATCATACATATAATATTTACCAGCTTTTCAAATACAGTAGACTTGTCATTCTCCCATTACAGTATAAAAAACCCAATACCACTTTCCATAAAACTGTTTTCATGTACATAACTCAAAACTGATACAGAGTTCAGCCTCGGGTTCCCCAGGCTGCTTTGCCCTGCACAGTACTACTCTCCTCTGACTGAACACAGCTTTACTCTATACTACACATCATTCAGGGAAGGAAGTGCAGAATAACTCAGCTGAAGCTCTGAACAACAGTAATGGTTTTCCTTAAAATTAAATGTTTAGGTCAAAGGTACTGCAGACAGATACACATCTTACCTTGTCATCTTCAACACCATCATTGTCGTCGTCCTCATCACAGGCATCTCCTTTGCCATCTTTATCAAAGTCTTCTTGGCCGGAGTTAGGCAGAAGGGGGCAGTTATCCTGGCCAAAAGAAATAATCAATACGTTATGTTTACATTATGTCAGAATAACTTGCCTGGGCAGAAGAGTAGAAATGGTACACCAGAGACTATAAAACAAGAGCAACCAGCGAAGTACTTTTTAAAGTGCCTGTTTGTTTGCTGCCAAAGATAGTATTCATTTGCTCCTTTCATATTGTAAAGTAAGTTAAATGCATCTGCAAATCATTCTATTTCCCAGATGCTATTAAAGTGACGTTTCTAGTAAATTTTAGAGGAAACTAGCAGAGAACAAACACACCACACACACAGACATGCACTCTTACATCAACTTTTTATAGACAATTCATGAGATATGTTTGAAGATTATATAAAAAATGGCCAGGTTTGGTTGCCAGAAAAATTAATGAACAAGCCAAAAGAAGGTCTTCAGAAACAGTTGTTCACATGGAAAGTTACTACACAGCAATGGAAAGTACTACACAGCAATGAAGGGGACCACTGTAAGAAAGGATTTTGAAAAAAGTATCTTTATACTGTTCTGCAAAACAGTACCTTTGCAATCCCATGGCTTTAAAAATAAAAGACAAATGGATCTCTCTATTTTGTATCACAGCTTTGTAAAGAATGATTATTTTAAATATGCAATTCTTAAGTTACACTGAAAAATAAGAAGTAAAATAGCTTGCCAAACCTCTAACAAGCGTTTTTTTAAAAATACTAAGATCAGCTAAAATGGATTGCAATTCTACCACTTGCTATGAATAAACAGATCTATGAAAACACACTCTGTTATTCTCATTTTTACTCACATTCCAGATCTACCTCACCCAAAGCTGAATCTGTCAATAAAGTCCAGAAATATCTTTTTTGTAACACATACTCTAAAAAATGAATATTATAGTAAGACGTTTTCAATCTCAGTGGTACTAATAGTACAGACAACTTAAGAAAACTGGAAATTTTGTGATAAATATCAAACACCCAAAATTTTTACCAAATACCTGTGAAAAGTCTTGACTGTCAACCCGAACATTGGTTACCAGTGATACAAAAACATTTTTGAAACAATGAAAGAAATTAGTCATGAGAGTAAGTTAATTTTCAATCATTATCAGCTCAAGGAAAGAAGCTTGTAAAAATCAAATTACTCAAATAGGATGTTCTGTAAAGAATATAAGGGCCTGAAAATTTGTGGTATTTTTAAGGGGTTTTTTTTCGCAGGTCGAGGGGTCCCCTTAAATGAAGTACTTGTGTCTATTAGATCAACACATTACACAAAACATGAAACAATCTTTGGAAACAATTTTTTTTCTGAATGGGTTCAGCATGTTGTGTTTAATCAAAACTAATGCTTTGTGTTACATCATGAGTGAACACGTTGCAAATTCTGATGACAGGAACTGAAAGAAGGATATATGAACTGCAACAGCTGAGTTGGCTGAATCCACAATGAGCAGACATCAATTACAGTGAGGAAGACCAACATTCGAGGCCCAAATTTCCATCCATATCTGAAACTCTTTGGCTGATAGAGCCCTGATTCACACGAGTGACTTACCCTCTCAAACAGCCTGATTTCAAACTTTCCTAGTCTCTTGGTCTGTATTTGTTTTAACCACTACAGTAGTCTAGAACTCAGGCATTTTTGCATTTCTTTCCTCATTTTTTAAGCAGAAGTTTTTGTGCTAGAACTTCAAGAAGGTTTATAGGTAGATCACTTTAACACGGAAAAGGAGAAACCAAAATGTTTCAGGTCTGGGAAAAGAAGCCCTCAAAGACCTCCGAAGAGAAAGCTTACCCTTACAGCCATGACTGATCAGCAAAATACTTGAGCATCTGCCTAGTGAACATATACAGGTAATCCAATGTTTTCAGTGGTCCCATAGGTAGGTGTTTGAAACTGAACACATGCATGTGCCTTCTTCTCAGACAAAACTCCTCCGTCCCAGCTGCTTCATTTGCTACTGCAAATGGTGTATGCCCCTCTGTTTTGTGCCTGTCATTCAACCATCACCAAGGCCACCACTCACAACTAGGATCCAGGGAATTGCCTGTCAGGAAGTGCCTTTGCCCCTCAGCTATTTGGGCCATTGTTAAACTGGTGGACCTGGAAAAACTTTCAGCCTGGTTTCATACAGTAGTATAACTGCATTGGGATGAGACCTACAAGGAGGCTCACCATTTTTGAACAATTCTCACTGGAAGGAACCTCAGGCCATGAAGAAGGACTTACTGTGTGCTTCAGATGAGCACAGAACCACGTCCTAGGGAACATACCATGCTGGACACGCCCTACTAAACTTACCTGCCACCATTTTTAGGCTCCCTGATGCTGATTTTCTCATTGGTGTAGTAATGTTTCATTGTTCACTACAACAGCACAGCTGCACAGTAAGATTGGACGAGTCCTATTTGCCAGGTGTAGAGCCAATGGTGGCAGGCAGGTCACCCTTGGGAGGGTGAGAGCTGGGACTTCACATCTCTGAAGGGTAAGAGAGGCTGCATTTTGCAATAAGGAGAACTCCTCTATTCACATTCATTCCCCTCTTAGGCTCCTATTGTCAAAAATTATCTCAGGCTCTGAATCCCGTTTTCACAGCATGTGGTCTGCTTAACTCTTTGAAAGGAAGGCATAGTTCAAGAAAGCAATTAGAAGCCTAGCCCTTACATGGCAGTCAGTATCTTTTTACAAGTCCTGCAGGTAGGATTTCACACTCACCTGGGCCCCAAAATCCCTGTTTGGTTTTCTTTAGCTGTGTGCTTCACACCCAAGCTTTAGGTAATTCCTGCTCAGTGTGCTAACTCCATTCACAAGCATCCCAATCATCCAGTTCTGCATAGGAAGAAATCCAAAGCAGAGGACTCTGGATTTAATTTTGAGAATCCCTTAGTGTATCTTACCAGATTAAGTGAATACACATTTCACAGCATCTCCTAGAGAATGAGCATGCTGTAACAGTCAAAAGCTTACTGAAAGCAACCACCATTAGCATCACTAATTAAAAGCGTTACTCACAACTATTTGGGAAAAAGAGAAAATTTTCTTAACGCGAGGCATTTTTATCAACCTTTTTCACCTACCTTCACACAGTGGTATGTTGCATTAGCAGCACAGACCAAGTTATTGTTAGGCCAGCCATCCAAATCCGAATCCTCACCACAGATGCGTCCATCACCAGCATACCCTGTCCTACATTCACATTTGTACATTGGATCACTGAAATGGCCCAGATAGATGCACTCTGCAGACTTATGGCAGCTGTGTGTCTTGTCCTTGCATGGATTCTCAGGTTCACAGACCTATAAATGATGGAGCATATTCACTGAAACCTGATAATCACAGCCAGCTGTGTGTGCCTCAATTTCGTCAAAATCAGACCAGTTATTTAGAGGTCTGAAGACAGGAACCTTGTTTTAACTGTGGTTAGTAAATCATACAGCTCTGTCAGTTCACAACTCCAACAAATATGTACAATCAAAATAATTAAAACAAACCACAAGAAAAGTTGGACATTATTTAAAAAGCAATTAAAGTGGTTAACAATTTCAGAACTGTATCTGCCTCCTTCCAGATGTCATTAAACCCCAGAAACTAACTGCAACAGAAAGCATATTGTACTCACCTCTTTTCTTTGTTGTTCTGCCTGACAGTATAAAAGGACTATCTTATTTTCTTAAATCAAAGACACCCTAAGGATATCTTGTGTTCACCTCACGTAGGTTTTTGTTACCTCTTGCTTATCACTATATTTTTCATTGGCAGTATTTGAGGATCTTACACAGATGGTTTACATGTAGAACTCACAAGCTGAGCTAACCACAGATTGATTCAACAGCAACAAAGAGAAGGCATCCCATGACTTCCGCTTTAACATTTTTGTCTTGTCTAGAAAACTGTAGTCTTCAGCCTCGCTTCCAATTCCTGCTGTCCTTCACCACTGATAAGTTTTGGCCCAGTGGAATTTAGGGAGTGAGAACTTCAGATGTGTCTGATAACACTGACATTAACAGCATTATATTTATGAAAAAAACAATCCTAACTCTTCAGTTTCTACTCTCCAGAATAGGTATGTAAACTTCAGAGAAAGGAGTGCAAAGCACGGAAATGTTTGCTCCTGGAATTTTAGGCTCATTTGGTACAACAGTGCAAATGCCTGAAGAAAATCAAACCCTTAAAAAAGCCAAATTCATTGTTTTGTTACTCAAAACAAAAATACTCTGGAACAACAGTTATTTCTTTCAGGCTAGTTTTGTTTGCTACCCAATTTTATCATATGCCATCATTCACAGATATTTCAGATGAGAATTACTCAAAGCCATCAAATTCCCTTCAACATCACTCACTTGCTTTTCCGTCTTGGCAACTTCCAGCCCTACTCCATAGGGCTGACTTCCTTTGTAGCGTGGAGGACACGGCAAGCAGTGGAAACCCGGATTTGTGTTCACACAGCGATGGACCTGATTCACTTTAAAGCAAACATCTGACACAGCTATACACTGCAGGTAAAGAAAGAAAGAAGAAACCAATTAGATGGCTGTGTAATTCCCAAATACGGATTTTTCATAGTGATTGCCTGATGTTAATGGAAACAAAGCCAATACCTCATCAAGATCCTCACAGACGGTACCATTGCCAAGGTACCCTGCCGGGCATGCCCCACATGACCAAGACCCATCTGGGTAACTGTTGCATTCTGCTCCAGGAAAGCAAGGATTTGACAAACACCCATCTGGCAAAGACATACAAAACTGTAAATTAAGTAAGGAGGATAAATGGCATGTAAAACGTCATTTAAGAAACAGGTATTCTCTGATCATTAGCTTAAACCACACTTGATGCAACAGACTCTTATAAAACCCCTAAAACTAGAGTTATTAAATGCGTTTATGACTAAGTACTACTGATTTAATATGAAAAGATTACAGATTGCTACATCCAGTTTAACACATTACAGCATATTGAATCCCTATTTAAGAAAGGCATACTTGTTCAAGAAGTCGGTATTGAGAATATATATAAAATCTCACAAAACAGTATTCAAAATAGTTAAATATCCTCTAGTGAAACAAAGGTGTAATTAGTAGATTCCTGTAGTGTCATTTCATAAATTACCTATCAAAGAGATAACAGCAGTAATAATTATTCAGACTGAATAAAGAATGAATACCAACCAATTGGGCAATCCTTCTTATTGCACATATCATGCTGCTTGGTATCTCCCACACACGGCTTTCCTCCATACTGTGGCTCTGGACTGTTACAGAGGCGAGACCTCTCACGAATTCCTCCTCCACAGGTAACAGTGCAGGCAGACCACGGAGACCAAGGACCCCACTGGCCGTTCACTAAGATATGCAGAAGAGCAGAGCATCACCGGCAATGAAGTGGGGACACCTGGTGCCAATGACACCCGATCTTCAACAGACCCCTGACTAGAGACAGTTTCTCACTATGTACATAGAAAGAGGTTGGCAGATGTTTGCACTGAGATAGCAATATTTCAGAAACAAACACATGAAAAATACCCAACTACTTAATACGCATTTTTTGGCCAATAATTCAGAACAGCATGCCATGCCAGCTGGATATGCAGAGAAAAAAGGGAGAAAAAAATTATATGAAAGGAAAGTGAGAGTGAGTGGAACGAAAGGTCTCTAAAAAAGGTTTAAAAGTGTAGACGAATAAGAAAGAATTTTAATAGCAATTAATTGTGTTGAATGTGTAAAAAATGCATGCATAATTTCAAAGAAATCTGACTATTGGGGGATTCTATGTCTATTCCGAACAAGTACAGAGACAGCTTCCTTTTAGAAAGGAAATGTTTATTTTTGATATGCAGAGATATATCACTAAAATGGAAATTTCTCAAACCCTTAATATTTAATGCCAAATTATAACTTGGAAGGTTTACAAAACCTCTGACTGCATTGTTGTCTTCATTTTCAAAGCACCCTTGTGTGTTATTTCACTCCTAAGATAAAATTATATTTTCCAACATAGTAAGTCACTGCCATTTAGATCCAAATAAAGAGAAGGAATTCAGCTGGAATATCACTGTGTTACTTTTGATTCAAGACCACAGACATACCTGGACATGGAACCTTCTCACACTTCTCCGTTTCACGCCCATTTCCCACGCAGTTTTTCCCACCCATCTGGGGAATAGGAGAATTGCAGAGGCGGATGCGGGTGATATTTCCTACTCCACAGGTGACTGAACAGGAAGACCAGGGAGACCAATGACTCCAGCCACCATCCTGACGTACTACCAAAGAGAAGAGCAAAACTCAAGCAAACGGCCCACCTGCAGCAGTAATACAAACTCACTTGTGAAGTTAGCCTTCTAATGAGCTTCTCACTCTGATGAATGTCCCATTTCTTTCCCACCATTTCACTTACAAAGCATGCAGAGCATGCCAGCTCAGGTACTCAAGAACAGCTTTCTTAGGAATTTCAGTAACTGATGTATGACTAACAATGATGTTAGCCATTTTACTTAAAAATAAACATTTCTAATTAAACAAACACTTGTTCAAAATGCACATTTGGACATCTAGCAGTGTCAGCTGTTAGATACTGCCTTACATACTACATTAGCCTGGATATCACAGGTACCTGCAATAGTATTAACTACACTTCTGGAGTATCATTCTTTCAAGTGCCTTAAATATAAAAGCAGTTTGATATTATGCAAAAATCTTCCATGATTATTGTATTCCTAAACACAACTAAGTTAATGGGATGGCCCAACAATCAATGAATGGCAGATGTAAACATAGTATATCATGGTTATGAACTAAGTGTTGTCTCCAAAATGAGTTCAAACAAAAGACTCCAGTTCATAATGTTAAAGAAAGGAGCACTCATTATCTTTTTTTTTAACATAGCTGAGCCCAAAATGTAAATACCTATTAAATTGTCAGGAAATGGAGGAATATTTGAAAGGGGAAAAATGACAAAGAATCTAATGACAGCTACTTTAATGGTGCATATAGGACTTCTCAAGTACACACTGTCCTGACTAACCTTGGTTTTGATATGAGATGTCCAAAGAAGCTTTTAAAAAAGAAGAAATTTTATTACTTACTGCGATGGTCACATTTCTTAAAGCTGCACATCCTTGTTTGGATGTGTGGGCCTGTACAAGCACTCCTGGTGACATCACATGACCTTCCTCGCATCTGAGTCCCAGAGCCACAGGTAACTGAGCACTTTGTCCAGTCTGACCACGGTGACCAGCCTTCCTCACTGTCATCAGCTGCAGAGCAAAAGGTAAGAAAAAGTGCTTAGTTTTCAAAGTTGCTCTATTATCCTATTTAGAAGATATTCACTTCTCTTTTTCTGCAGAATATGTACTTTAACATTTAGATCTCTCCTTTTCTAATTTTGCTTTCCCAAGCTGCTGCTGAAATAAGGGAATTCTGGCATAATATAACGAGAGGTTATTTCAGATAAGAATCCTGGATCTTCATGAACTTGTGTGCAGTGCGTTTGCACAAAGCACTGATCTTTGGAGGAAGAACATCTTATCTCTAGAATGGACTGAGCCCAAAACTGAGTGCAAACTGCCCTTGGCTTCAGAATATAGGTCAGTATGATGAGATGTGGCCCCACCTTTAAAAGCTACATAATGGTGAACATGATCAAGAGCACATTGTAAGAACATGTCCTGTGTTCTGAATGAGCAAAAAAATGTGAAACATGACTGGGGAGAAGCATGCTTTCAACAGTTTATGCCCAAGGTAGCTAGGCAGGTTATCACCTTAATTCTAAGCAACCAATATAATCAATGAAGACAGACCAAGTCCTTCAGAGGGTAACTTCAGATAACCAAGTTACTTCATATGATCTTTGTACACATACAAGTTTTATATTTGATCTTACCTGCCTTGATATCTTACTTGTTTTGAGCTTTCAAAAACACTAGTAGTGATTTTAAATAATGCCAAAGACTATCTGTCTTTCTCCTTGGCTAAATACTCACAGTGAGAGCAGACTGGACAGCATTCACCTTCAACAAAAGCAGGATCAGCACAGGAGACTGCTGGGCAGGTGATTTGATTGCACACAATTTTGGAATCCTAAAGGCAAAGAAATAAACTTACTGATTTATGCCCACAGAGGTAAATGAAGGTGGGCATCTGGGGAAGTTTCACGTGCGGAAATGTTTTGATTTGTTCTAACTACCATGGACATGGGGACTACTTTTTATAAATGTCATGAAGTCCAGCCTAGCTCTAAGTAAATATGACCTGACTTGGACAGTTGAGCTGGATTAAACCCACTACCCATTTCTGCAGAGAAGAAGGTTTCCAAAACCTTACCTGGCAAATGCACTTGGTGCAGCTATCTACAATCCAGCTTTCATTATCTGCAAAGACACGGCCATCCTGCCAGCAAACTGGTTGGTTCTTCAGTGTTTTGTTAGGCCCAATCAGTTCCCACATAATTTGGTTCTCTTCAGACTAGAATATGGAGTTAATGAAAACAAATTGTGTATTTCATAAGCAAACTGTTTTAAACAGACAAAACTGAGACACCACTGAACTTAATTCTTCCATTGAAAAATGTATTTTTACATATTTATGTACTTAAGGAAGATTATCTCAAGTATTGCAGTCCTGCATAGCAATTCTTCTAGCAATGGTACAAACATAGTCACACAATACTAAGGGAAATCTGTTTTTAGCCGTTTTGCTTTCCTCTAGTACAGCTCATCTTTAGATGAGAAGATTTTGGTCCTGAAACATATGGCATGGTAATAAAATTCCTTCAGAAATAATTAGCTGATTCAGAATAAGAAGAGGAGCAGACTTCAGCAAAACATCACCATCATACTTCGACTATGAAAATCCCATACATTTACTTACAGTTTAGGTACCCCATGTAGCCACTTACTGATGCATTCATAAATGGTGTAAACATGGTAACAAGGCTTTAACAGTGTGCAGGCAAGGTTGGAATTGCTAGCTTTCAATTTCTAAACCTTTAGGAGGATTTCCCCTGTGTATGAGTGCATGTGTGTGTGCTCTTTTAAACCCAGTCTGTGAAAACCAAGTCTTGATTAAAGTGTTATACTCAAGAAATACCAAACTAGTCACAATGAAAAGAGGACATCCTTACATTATGTAGATATACTAACAAGTGTTCATATGTAATACAGAAATCTCTGTTAACTGCCCCGGCACAGAATTAGGAAGGAAAGAGCACTGCACAGCAGACTCCTGTCAGTTCTCCAGACTTACAGGTACCTACCACTTTTTGGAGGTTATCAGCCAAGTTGTTCACCACGATGCGTAGGCCAGTGAGCTCTGTGAACATTGATCCCAGCTCTTCACAGGAGCGGTCACAGAACTCAGCCTTCCCTGGCTTCTCACCCACGTACTCGGTTGTGACAGCAGGGCTCAAATGAAGGATCTCAGTGCTCTCATTGATGGTGTTCACTTCAGCTGGTAGCAAGAGAATGAAAGAGAAGATCAGCATATACAAAGCTCTTCCACAGATTACAGATTCCTGCTGAAATCACAGATTGGCACCCATGGGTAGGGTTTAAACACATCTATTTTGGCACAGCTTCATGCTTATTATATCCATGAATAAAAGAGGGGTTAGATGCCAGCTGGTTCCAATTATAAGCTTTCCCTTTTCAAAATTAAGAGCCAAGCTGTGTCTCACATAGCCCTCACTTAAAAATTGTTGGCACTGCAACACATTCATTTATGAAGGCTAACAGAAGAACACAGTATCAAAAAAGCAAACTCATTTTATCCACTCGGACATAAAAGGATTCAGATTTTTTCATGACCTATCAAACTTTCTCAAGGCAGGGAAAAAGGCAGGAGAAAGAGCTTCCTTGAAGAAAGTTGTTGTCCTTGTTCTGTCCATAAATTCCATGGTTGGATCAAATTTGGACCATTATCCAATATATACCAGACTTTGGGCTGCTCTATATTGCACTGTCCAGTGTTAAGCTCAGAGGAGCCTGTTATAACAATAGTTTCATTCTGAAGTGAAATGGAGGTCAAGTTAAGATCAGACTGATTATTTGATTTGTCATTCCAAACCCTCCTCCAAAAAGCAGATTGTGATTAAAACAGAACTTTGCATGCATTAGACAGGGAGAACTGGACATGTTCTAATATAATTTTAAAAGACATCTCTGTCTACAGCAAATTCCTGAAAAATAACATAATAGAAAGCATGATTTGTAATTAATAAAAAAAAGCACATAGATAACTACATAAAACAGTCTATGTTCTCTTAAGCATTTAAATCTCCATCAAGTAAATATCTTATGGATTCCATGGAAGCTTTCTCTAAGGACTCCACGATACACACAAAATTGGTATCAGCTCTACAGAAATCCATACTGCACTATCTCTCAATGAAGACTTATTTACCAGATTTAGTGACGCTGGAATAGCTCAAGGTTACCAAAGAGAAAAGGCAGGCAAAGGATATAGCAATTTAAAAAGAAGAAACCAGCACAGGAACATGTGCCATAAAACATATGCTTCAAAACCCCAATACCATTCAGTGTTGACAAATCACCAAAGGTGGCAAAGCTTCAGAGATGTTAAAGGGCTTGATTTGATGCTTTACCATACCATGTAAAGCGTTATATTTAAATATAAAAGGAAACGAAAACAGGAGCAAAGTATTCTTCATTCATCTAGAAGGCTAAAAATAAAAGAACAAAGAACCAACCCACAATTTGACATTAAGTGATTGCTTCTCAACTAAACTTAAAATTATTGGCTTAATGTGCTTTTAAATTAGCTATGAAACATCTGCCCCTAGCCAAGGTCTACAAAAAATTGTTCGCAGTTTTCCAAAGTTGAAGCAATTGTCCAACTTCATTTACAGGATGGGAGAAAACCACATAGCAGATCAGAACCCTCTGTGTCATAACAGTTTATTTCAGCTGCTTTTTTGATTCCTTGGAAAGAATGCAATTTTCCTACCACATTGAAACACTAGATTTCTCAGATCCCCCCATAGCACTTCTCAGGTCATTAATTTCATATTTTTCAAGCCAACATGGAGTGTGCCTTGACCGGAACATTCTGAGGACATTAATAAAGTTGCAATCTCAGCAGGAAACATAAACCAAAACTATGTTAGAAGAACTAAATCCTCACTTCCTACTGGTACTTGGCAGTGACTGAAAGAAGATGCCTGGGGATCACTGGGAAATCAGTTCTCTGCTGCTGGCTTCCTGCTCATTTCCTAAGGACCACATGATTATCTTTAAAATGAGAAACCAGAAGAGCAAAATGTGCATCCTCTCACATATGCAAATGTCATTCTGTTGATATAACTCAAGAAGGGATATTACTGATGTGCCTATTTAGGTGTGTTTTTGTCATCTTTCCTATCCAGTGCAGTGTATAAATCCTGCCTAAAGGATTTGCAGCCACCACACTACAGGCATACTTTCCTACCCTCAACCAAAGAGCATTCCCAAGCCACCAGTTTCACCATACGTCACATTCCCATATTAGGCTTAAAGATACATTGGGAAAACACAGTCCTGTCTCTTTTTGCGTCCTCAGGGCTGAGGGAACTTCACTGATAACATCTGCCTTGCTGTTATGAGACATTAACACATAAATGTCATCTTAATGCCTATACCTCAGCTCAACGAGTGGGCCATCAAAATGGGAAAATACATATCTTGTGGTCAGTAACATCACTCATGGCTTTTCAACTGTGGTAATTGTCATGAGCAGCATCCCCCAAGTTTCCATACTGGGCCCAGTATTGTTTAAACCATTCATCAATGGCTTGGAAGAACGGACAGATGTCTCCTCAGCAAGTTCACTGATGACACAAAGCTGGGAGGAGTGGCCAATACCCCAGAGGGATGTGCAGACCTTCAGAAAGACCTTGACAAGCTGGAGAGATGGGCAGAGAAGAACTATTCTGCCCCTCTCCTCATCCTCAGCCACATCTGGAGTGCTGTGTCCAGTTCCGGTCTCCTCAGTACCAGAAAGATATGGATCTCCTGGATTGGGTGCAGCCAAGGACTACAAAGGTAATTAAGGGATTGGAGCCTCCCTCTTATGAGGAAAGGCTGTGGGAGCTGGGCCTGTTCAGCCTCAAGGAGAGACAACTGACAACTGAAGGGGACCTCATCAATGTGTATGAATATCTAAAGGCAGGGTGTCAAGAGGATGGAGCCAGGCTCTGTTCAGTGGTGCCAAGCAATAGGACAAGAGGCGATGGGAAGATACTGATGCACAGGAAGTTCCACCTGAACATGAGGAAGAACTTCTTTACTGTGCAAGTGACCAAGCACTGGAACAGTTACGCAGAGAGGTTGTGGAGTCTCCCTCACTGGAGAATCATCTGGATACAATCCTCTGCCATGTGCTCTTGGATGACCCTGCTGGAGCAGGGAGGTTACACCGATGACACCCTGTGGTCCTTTTCAACCTGGCCCATTCCGTGAACATGTAATTAAGTTGGATAGGCAATGTCAAAATCTGACTTGCACATAACAAACCTCACAAGTAATTTTGATGGCCTCACTGTGCTATTAGTTCCCTTCTGTTACTGCACAACAATTTCCGTCTTGTAGTGTCCTCTTGGTGTTGCAAAGTAAAAGTAAAAATACTGTGAATTGAATTATTTGCTAAATAATTCCCAGGAAGGATAAAACAAAAACCTCAAATTTGTATAATTTATAGAACTGAAAATTTGGCAGCTGACAGATGTGATAAAAATACATTAAGGAAATATTATCCATTGGTTATCAGCAGCTATAAGCTGTGCAGAAATTCCTCTTAAGGTATGTATAAGCATGAAGAATTCAATTATTCCTTTAGGCTCCCATCAGCTTCCCCTTCACAGTAGAGGTACAGTAACATCCCAATTCTACCTGGTGATATTTCAAAACATTTAGTACTCCTTTGAAGAAGTCAAGATCTGCTATGCTTTAATTTCTGGGTTTTGCATAAACAAGGAAAAAAATTGAGTTCAATCTGCTTAACTGATTTTCTCTATGTCACATATTTTAGCAAAGTAACAGAATGGCATTTCAGGTGACAGGAGTTTCGAACAAAATCCTGAAGTCCTGACTGCCTTGTGCATCCACCACATTTCTCTGACAGGTTCAGCTGGCTCTGATTCTTGACTGAGCTCTTGTCAGCTACAAACACTGGGAGGTCAAACAGTCAGCACCTCCTACGAGCTTAAAGGCAAAACCTTAGCACATATTTTACAAATAATACTAATTCTTTTATGAGGAGTCCACTACACTCCTAGACACAGAGTGCTCCCCTCCTGGTCAGGTAAGCATGAACTGGACTAATAAGAACATGTTAGCCTGTAACATACATGCCTTCCATATCTCTTCCTTTGATTTCTTATTTTCCTGCAGTTGTTTTGATTCATAATACTTTGTGATTCAAACCCAAAGCCTCTTTCAGTCAAAGGTATTGCCAAGGAATTCAGCGTCTTTAAGAATGGCAGACTAGTTCGTGGGCCCATTGACAGTCAGCAGCAGAATTCAGAACCAACATTACCTGTCTCATGCTCAAAGAATCACAGAAAGCTCATGTAAGAAAATATATTTTTTCATACATATGCATTTTTCCTTCCATTTCTACTAATTTCTTGCTCAACATCTTTTTTCCCAACTTAGAAACTGAGGCTCAGACTTATAAACCTAAGCAACCGAACTAAAATAATAAGCTAGAGAGTAGAAACGACGTCATATAAACATATAAGTTCCCATTACCATCAAAAAGCAACTCATTCTTTTTATTTCAAAGGGATCAGTTGCATGGTTTTAGGATGTCACCACTGACATTTCTAGTTTTCAGATTCAACTGAACAGTATTAACAAGATAACAAAAGCCTTACTTGACTGGCTTCTCTGGCATCCTTTCTTACGCAGAACATCCTCTATTGAAGTATCAAAGATTAACTGAATATTTTGCAAAAGACCCTGTAATAATAATTTTAAACAGCAATTAAGAAGAGTAAGATCAATTTTTGAGTAACTAATAACTGATCTGTCTCAATCCCATACTACCAACTGGATTTAGACATAAGCAAATATATAAAAAACAGTCTACAAGGCATTAAATCTGACACACAGGAAAAAAAAAGGTTATAGCTTTGTTATATACAATTTCAGTACTATAAGCCACAAAGCTAGGTATGTTCTGAAACATATCATAATAAAAGATATTAATCTGCTATGAGCTCAAATCTCCATTTTCATAGTGAATTTTAGATTGTAGTTCTACAAGACATTTGTCATAAGGTTAAAGCCAACTTTCCTGCACCATAGCACTTCCATGCTTAGCCAGTTATTCCCATGCACCATAGTTCACTGCCTCCTCAATTGTGCTGACACTAGCCTGAAACAACACTCTAAAACCAGACTGATATCTATCTCACTTGAAAAAAAAAACTCAAAGAAGAAAAAAATTAATTAAAAACCAGATTGTTTCAGTGAGCCACTTAACAGCACAGCTTCAGAATCTGTTGTATGAGCACTACTGATGGAGTAACTTAGCCATGGAGGCAGGAATGGAGAGGCTGTGGGCAAGAACTTCTGATGTCCCTGCAAAAACTGGTCATCTCATAGAACCAGACTCCAGCACGTCAGCCTCTGGCTGGAACCTAGATGGTACAACATGTTAAGAAAGAGACGGCTTTTTGAAATTTTTGGAGCCATGAGTTTGATTCCAGCTGTTAGTGAAAAGAAGCCGGGCTAGATCACATCATTACATTATATGAGGAAGAAGGTCATTTTCATTTGATAGGAAAACCAGAAAGCTTAAAATTGCTTAATATCAAATGTTTTCCACAAAAAGAAAAAGAATCTTATTTACAGGACTGATCAAAACTTTTTATTCTATTTATTTTTTCAAAATTTTCCTCTTTTTTTAAATTTAATTGAAAAGAAATGTCCAAAATGGCAAACCAGAATGCTCTGTTACAGCATGGGCCAACACCACATGCTTCAGCTCCATTAAAAATTCTTTTTTATTCTTCTTCTTTCAAATAAAAAATAAAAATATAGACATGTTCTCATGATTTGAATAGGTATTTTTCAATGGAAGAACAGTTCTTCAAGAAACTTGCAAAGAATTCTACAAGTAACCACAAAAATCCAACATCTCTAGAAGACTTACATCTGGAAAAGAAAAGGAATGGTTGCATAGGAAAGCCCAAAAATTGGTTTTGCACACTTTTCCTGGACTTAGACTTTGCTTTGGCAGGCCTTTGCTTTCGCAAACCCCAAAATCACACAACACAGATCCAGCAATTAATAAAAACACACGCTGAAGAAAGTCTGCTTGAGAATGCTTGTGACCTCATCAAATCCAAGAGGCATTGGCAGAACAAAACTGTGCCTACTGCATCTTCCCAAACTACTTGCAGTTACCTTCTTACCACACCAGAGACCCAAGCTTCTGCAGGTCACCTACCCTGAAGTGATTCTCCCGAGTGGACCCTTTCGCCACGTACAGCCTGCTGCTCTCTGCTTTCAGCTGCTCATAGAAAGGCTCCTCCAGGATGAAGCTGTCAATAAGGTCACAGCCAACATAGAGGTTGTAGTTCTCCCCTGTTATCTGCAAGGTGAGGTTCTTCCACTGTGAGTCAGCAAGGTCCACGTCCTCCAGGGAAATCACGTTCTGGAAGCCATCCACCCAATAGATAAGGTCCAGGGTGTTGGCCCGGCCATTGGAAATGATCTCAAACTGCCTCTCACTGATGCCGGGACCCTCTAAAGCAAGGATAGTGCCTCTAGATTGCCTGTCCTGCCTTAGAGTGGCTGAAAGGATAAAGCCCTCATTCTGCCGTATTAGTTTTACAATCTTTTTTAATTTCTCCGGTTTACATGGAGGTATATGGTCAAACCGAATGAAACGATATGCTGGCATAGTGGGGTCTGGGCCCCGGAACACCTTTGCTCCAATTGTCTTTCGGTTTATGTTACTGACTTGAAGTAAATCAAAGGTAGTCTCCTCTTCCTTGTCACCATCTGAAAAAGTTAACAGTGTGTGACAATGCGTCTACAAAAAGTCTTACAACAACTCTGTACACTATACTTATTAACTGCAATTATATGACAGACATTAAGGACCAGCAGAGCAAACCCAGTACTTTCCTGCTTCCACAAATGGAACTGTTCCTAGTAGCAGGCAAGTGAATCGTATTTTCTACCTGACATTTTCATTTACATGACAATTCTCTTCTTCTATGAGTACAGATACTTCTGATTATATATTTATACACATGGCTCCATATTTAATAGCACTATATAGCACATATTTGTATATAGATATATGCTATACACCACGTATATGCCTACACATGGATTCATGTAGCAATTTATTAATTAAATATTTCAATACATATGCATGGATAAGGAATTTGAGGCAATTTCTATATTTTGATTACCAGATAATGGAAATCAAATTACAAGGATCCATGTGCCTACATGACTATCGGAAAAAAGGGATTTGCTTTTTAAAGACTGCAACCAAGAAGTGAGGTGTAAATGAGGGTCTGGCACTGTGCCAATTTGCATTCTACTTATATTTGGTCTGTAGATGTCTATTTCTGCACCTCTATCTTTTTAAAATGTTCATCCCACACAGTGATTCTGTTTATGCTACTTTCACCATACATTTCCACCACACAGAAAAGTGTATCAATTATTTCTGGGATTATACACATATTAATCAATAATTTCTAAAGAAAGCAATTTTGAGATATATTGAGAAATCTTCATTTAGCATTGGCAAGGTATATCTACCAAAAATACCCCAGGGACTTCTAAAAAATTCCTTTATTATCACTTTGCCCACTGTAGTTCAGCCAACATTTTACAACGACTTTTAACTTTGGGAGTTACTCTGTATCCAGTTAAGAAGTGTCTGAACTTACCCTGAGCATTTGAGGAAACCCACAGGGTTATCAAGACAGCAAGCCACAACAACCCTCTCCTCTTCAGCATAACTCCTATGAATAAACATAAAAGTAGTAAGTATTGGGGAAATAATATTTATCAACTATAAATAGTGCAATTTTCCTCATGAAATGCCATAAACAGCAACTATACATATAAAATCAGAATTTTCATTTTGACTGATACTTGAAATAGTTATTCTGGGTCTACTCTTGATGGTAGAAGTAAAATTTGACATCAGGTGAGAAACCATATGACACTACAGGAGATACAGCTTATTGCTAGAACATCTCTACTTTGCAGCACAATATTCAGCCAAAAATCCTTGTAGGATAATGAGATCTAAACTAGATGATGGTTCTGAGTAATAGGGGTACTTTTCAGTACCTTTTTCAGCACCATGATACAAACTCCTCTCTCTTCCACATATACACAATCCTCTGTACACAACCATAGCTGGATAAAGTGACTCTTAACGTCATGCCGGGCTTGCCTTGTATCACTGTGCAGTTATAAACCACATAATTGCATCTCCATATGTGTCTCAACTCAGAATGAATGGAGCAGAAGCATTCCCCGGAATGTGTAGAAATCCAGTTCTCTGGGTACTGCCAAATAACTTCAGCACTGCCAACTCCACACATTTTTGCAAGGACGCAAGGATGCCGCCAGCGCTTCCTGTCTAAATTTTCTTTGTCCTACAGGGAACTCATTACCTGGCATCCCCAGGGTACCATCGCTCCAGCCAACTACCGGCAGCCGCCAGGATGCCTCTCTCACCTCTCGAACCCAGCGGTTCCCGGCGGGACAGAGCCTGCCCGGACGGCGGGCGCGGCGGCGGCAGGGCTGCTGCGGGCAGGTGCCGCACACCCGCCTGCCCGCGGCTGCTCCCCTCACCTCGCACCCCGAGTGCCCGCGGGGCCGGCAGCGGGGCGGCTGCCCACGGCGAGCTCCGAGCGGGCGGCGGGGGAGCGGGCTGACAGCCTCCTCCGCCCCCCGAGGGGGCTTCGCGGAGGGCACGGCACCTTCCCGCCTTGCGCCTCACCTGGCATCGGGGAGCCGACGGTGCGCTGGGGCTCTGCAGGGCGAGGCCGGTCGGGAACAGAGCGCGATGCGCTGCCGACACCGTCGCAAATCCCTCCTCCGCCCCGCGCCCCGCGTCGACGCCTTTATGGGCTGCGGGCCGGGCCCCGCTGTCAATCAGCGGCGCCGGGGCGCGCCCCCGGCTCGCCCCTCCGCGGCGGTGACATAACCCCCCGCCGCCCCCTCCCCACCTCGCCTACCTGCGGGGCCATCGCGGGCCCGGGCCCGCCCCCGGCGGGCGGGGCAGGGGCGGTGCCGGAGGCGGGCAGGGCGGTAGCGGCCTCCCTCCGGAGAGCGGGGCGGCAGGGAGGGGCGGGAGGGGAGCGCGCTGTCGGTGTGGCGGGGGCCGAGCGCGGCAGAGCCCCCGGGAGGCGGCGCCAGGCCCCGCAGAGGGGACAGGAGCGCGGCCGGGCCCCGCAGTCGGGGCGCCCCGAGCCCGGTTCCTGCGGGCGAGAAGCGCGTCCTCGGCCGCTCCGGCCGGCCCGGCTCCCCCGGGGGCACTTGCAGCCTGAGAGCTCGGTGCTCCTGCCGCCACCGCGGCAAAACCTGGCCTTCTCGAGGGCTCAGTTCTCTCATTTTTATCCTTTTTTTATTTTTAAATTGTACAACAGCCCAAAGCCGAGACTTGCCCCGGTCACGTCAACGGTCGGTTGGCAAAGTGCTCACTGCAGGGCAGTCAGCAGCTCCTCAAGTGAGCCCAGCACCTCAGTCCTGCTCTTCTGCGCAGGGAGCGCCATCCCCTTTCACTCCATGGAAGGCGCTGAGGGCTTACTGAGGTGTGCACCTCATGGAGGGAGCCTTGCCTCGGGGCGGGTGAAAGCGGCACACAAGAAACCTCACCCTTAGCTGATCCTTGGCGCGTTAGGAGGACTGGGAAGTATCTCCACAAGCAAGGACTCTAGTTACAACCATTGAATTTTAAAAGTCAACATGCTGACGAGCAGCCAGTGCAGCTTCCAGCATCATGCTCCACAGGGAGCAGTAGGATCGATCCCTGTAGTAGGTCTACATACAGAACCTGCCGTGACATGCGGATACATTTCAGAAGTCAAAGGAGAAGACCGTGATCCCAGCTGCTGCGTCCTGAATGGGGGTTGTAGAATATCTGTGAAAGAATCCTGCAGCTCATGTGAAGAGGTATGGATTTGGCTCAGTTGCCTGCAGAATCCAAGAAATGTAGCCCTGTCAAATGTATAGGTAGACAAACTTCACAAATCTTAACACAAGAAAAAAAAAATAAAATTCCCCCTCCCCCCCAA
>VZTE01011290.1:891557-926011 GCA_013397775.1 Eulacestoma nigropectus | reverse complement strand
AAAAAAAAAAAAAAGCAAAGGCATAGGAAGTCATTAACTTTGCTCATCACAATTTGAAATTCCAGTAGAAAAAGGTGTTGATGTTTCAGAACTCAGAAGACTTCAAAAGGCTCAATCTGTCATTACAGCAGAAAATGCCAATGCAAGCACTGCTCCCTTTCCTTTTGCCATGGAAGCTCCTTCCAACTTGGCTGGCCTTGGCCTTGCAGAGTAGCAGGAGCCAAGGAGCCTTCCCCTTTCTCACAGGGTCCAGGGGACCGAGCCAAGCTAGGAGGGAGAAGGCTTTTTTGTCTTCCTAAGACATTTGGTTTTCAGTTTTGCAAAACCTCAAGAATTTGAAAAAAATGGCTAATGATGTTCACAAAACCTCAAATTCTACCCGGTTTACTCATTCCCCCTGCTATATTAAGACTTAGTCTTTATATCTATATATGTAGCTGTATGGTGTCTTTTCTGCAAGACTTTGAACTGCACTGGGATAACTCTCATCAGGAAGCTGCTCTAGGATTACAGTCAGAGAAGAGAGTGCAGCAAAGTGTTTAAAAGACCAAGAAGGTATCTTTGAGATAGTTTCATGAATTATTTGTACGTTTATATGGAAAGCCTTTTTACAAGAGAAATTTTTAAATAAATAAAAGGACAATAAAGAGGCAAATTTTATTATGACAGATTTTAACCAGCTGCCTCGTAACAAATCTTTCCTTTCCATCTCTGTGAGTGTTATAGGAATGAAGGATCGATAGCATATTTTTTGAGCTGAGTGGTTTATATATAGGATGATGACCTTTGAGAAGACAGTTTTGATTGTATTCTTTCCACAACCGTGAAAATGCTCACTGCTCACTTTCCCCTGGCCACCTTGGAAGAAGTAAACATCTTCTTTCCAAGATTCCTGATGGAAAGGGTCAAAGAAACAAATACGCACTCTGCTTTCTGCAGCGAGCCAATGTACACATGCAAACATTGGAATAACGTTCACGTGTCTCAGTTTACCTGCTTTTCCACTGCAAAGGGAAAGTGAACAATGGTAATTAGAGAGATTATAAAGTCAGATTTGCTAACATATAGGAACACAACTGAGGTAACAGTAGATCTTATACTAATGGTTTTCTGTAGTGTTTTACTTTTCATTGCATTTTGCTTCAGGCCAGCACATCTGACATGAGCACAGGTCCTTAACTTCTCATTTCTTTATGCACCTCCCATTGCCTTTTTCAGTCTACTGTTTTCCTTCTGTACCAGCCCTAGGGACCTTCCATTTTGGATCATGTAAACATCCTACAAGGTAACATACATTACTGAAATCACTGGGGATTGTAAGGATTCTGGTATGGTACTATTCAGAAAGAACTGTGATTTGAGAGTCTCCACCAAATATTCCATGGTTTTGCCTAGGAGTTTATCACTGACATTCTAACTTAGTTTGACTTTGGGGAAGAGTTGAACTCTCCTGCATTAGAAGAAATCCCAGTAAAGTAGAATATGTTGTACATGCTATATATATATATTATTTTTTTTACTGCTTTTCTGATAAAATTGAAACTTCATGCTTTTGGCATGGTCCAAAAGACAAATTCTGTGACTTTTGCTGGGTGAAATTCTGATCATTTTTTTTTCCCTTTCTGACAAAAGCATCCCTAGTAGTTGAAATAGATCTAGTTGCATGAGCATGATAATGTCCTTCAGGTTTTATCCTGCAGTCTTACTTTTCACCTGATGCTGATAAACATTCTTACTAAAATGCTGTCGAAAAGCCATGAAGACTTTTTCTTGTTTTTCTTCCTGTGGTGGGTTTGATTTTCATAATTCACTGTATTGAGGTTCCAAAACTGAAACAGATAACTTCAGATTAGTGTGTGATGCAGTCAATGAGTTTTTTGAATTAGCTTGTAGAGACAGGGAGAGAGACCTGGATGCTTCCTCTGACAACCTGTTGTAAGTACTCCAGCTAAATGCAGATTTTGAGTCCTGGAATACAGAATACAGAAGGGAGAGTGAATTCATCTATGATGAGGGAGAAAGTTACTTTTGACAAAGTTTTATGTATGCTTTAGTTTAAGTTCTGCTGCCAGATAAAAATGGGCATCATAATCAGGTACTCAGTCTTCTGCTGTTTGTTTCAGAGGAAGAAGTGTTTGGGGCTTGTTTTAAACCTTCCTTAAGTAATTTCCAGGTATAAAATATATCCAGATACAAATGCTGATGCATTCTGTCAGAACAAATGGCCATAGACTGCACAAGCACAAGTCAGTATGCTTTTACAATAAACTTGTCAAAGAGGGAAAGACTGCTATCACTCGTTTGCAAACTTCATCTTTACTCAAAAAAGGAATGTACACAAAAACTTGTGCAGTGGTTTCAGCAGGACGACTTTGAGTTTAAAGCTAAGTCCATGTTTAAGTGTTTTGCTACATTGGTTCCTACATGATTTAGCTGGTGTCACACGGTAAGTTATGGAAAGAGCCATACATAATTGGAACCCAAGGCTCCTAACTCATGGCTGGAAACTTGAATCTGGAAACTTTTTTTTCCCTGTTCTTGCAGTACACATGACAAAATAAATATCCATCTACAGTTTACTGTGTCCTTAACCATTTTACAGAATTTTTGTATTCTCTCCCCACATGTGAGCTGCTGAACATATTTAGACTGCCAAGTATTTTCGGCCTCCGAAAAGGAGCATTCCCCTACCAAGTGCAGTGCAAATGAGCACTGAAAATGCTCTGTAAATCCCATGTTGCTGCTCTGGGTTAAAAAAAACCAAAACCTTTTACCAGATTCAGAACAGATTCATTACCCAAGGATCTGCTTTTATTCAACTTTGTTACATAGTTTCACAGTCTATCACAGAAATATTGATGTTTTCACTTATAACAGGAAAAGAATAGGTCACTACAGCACTGACTTTTAAACAACTAAGACTATCCTTATTATCTAGGCGGTAATATTATAATTTTTATTTTATTTGCAATACTGTGCTTTCTATATGTCAAATGGGATTTGGTCTGTTGTATCTACATATGTTCAAAACCAACCCAATCTCAAAGCTTTTAGATGATTTGGATTAAACCCTTATTTAGAAGTCAAACTGAAGTTGACAGTAGCCTTAGCTGAGAGGTAGTTGAATACAACTAAAATTATAACTTTGGTGGTCCAACTGGATTCTTAAAGTTGTTTGGGGGAACAGATGACAGTCATTTCAGGAAGAGGTAGAGCCAAACTACTTTTGAAGGCTTGGGCCTAGTTTCTTTCATTTAGTTAGGTGAAACAAAATACCAAATTCTTACTGAGAGGTTAATAAGTTATAACAAATGTTTGAATGATCTTAGTCTAAAAAGACATTTTCTTTCAATGAGACCCACACTTTTGTTTCATGTGAACTATGATGGGTCCTTGCCCTACTTGCATGACTGCCCTTTGAAATGTGGGTTATTCCCACTGCTGCATGTGTTGACTGCTGAGGGGGCCCATCCTGAGGGGACTTGAGGTGCAAACACAGGACAAGACCCCTTTTCTTGGAAGATGTGCAGTTCCATGTCCAAGGATGCTGCCTCTGCTCTGCTTTCTCTCTCCTTCCAGAAAGGCCTGGGCATCTGAACCCTTCTTCTTGGCCTCCATTTTTCTGTAGGTTCAAGTTGGCTGGCTGAGAAAAAAATATGGCTTCACCAGGTCCAGTGTATCCCTGAAATATGGGATTCATGGAGTCTGGAGAGATTGGGTTGCACAACTGGGTAGAGAAACTGAATGGAAGAAAGCTCCAACAGGCCAAGAAAAAACGTACCCAAAAGAATTGAAATTGATTGCAAAAATTTTGAAAGGCAACGGAGACCAGTCTGGGGGTTTGATATCTCTCCATATGTTCAAAACTCCCACAGATGGAGTCATGAGTCCCACAGGATGAAGTGAAGGGATGAAAGAAGGCAATTCATGAAACTGCTACTGCTGGCTGTGTCTCTAACTAGGAGAAAGAGCGTCATTAAGCTGTGGTTTGATAATGATTATGAAGATTAAAGCTGAACAAATAATTCCCATATTATTTTTTTTTTACTCTAATATGTGTTTTGCCTCTTTTTCCCCTCATAAGTACATCCACACTCAGACCACATTTTACCCTAGCACATTAATTATTTGGGTGTGCTCATATAGCCATTACTTGCACTGATAAATATTTGAAATCCAAATCATCTCTCTTAGCTGTAAGTGATTACAGGAGTCAGATGGCAGCATTCACGCTCCCCAGTTAGCACACCATTACTTCCCAAACTAATACTAAAAGTGACACCTTTTACAGTATTCATGCTTACAAACATCCATCTTGCTCTGAAATAGCTCTGAAAGACATGGTTCACAGCAATAAGGAAAAGAGAAGTACAGTTGATGATTGTGGCACTTTTGCAACTGGCTGAATGTTTTTGCAGATGTTGGGATGATCCTGTGTGCATGTCGCTGGTGGTGGAATCCTACATGTTAGTGAGGTTTGCGTGGTGTTCTCTTAATGCATTTGTGTGAGCACTCGTGTGCGACTGTTCAAAGATGGATCCTTCATTGCATTATCCTGTGAAGACACTGAAGTTCAGACTCAGCTTGGGTACAAATATGTAGCTTTACATCTCTTTTTTTTGGTTAAATATATACTACAAGCTAATCCTGTCACCAAACACCACTTGTTCAAACAGAGCAGAATGCCTTTCATTTGCTTTTAATTTGAATTAAATACATTTTTCTCAAAAAAAAAAGAATGAAGAAAAAAAGCAAACAAGCAATTATTCACTGAATTTTAATTGTTTTAACTGTTATTTTGAATACAAGGGGGAAAAAGAAAAGAAAAAAAAAAGGGGGGGAATAAACTAATAAAGGCTATTGAAAAAGAATATAACATCTGAGGTGGAAGAAAAGGCCAGACTCCCAGAGTCAGAAATGCCCAAAATTTACATCACCAAATAATTTCTGCACCAGGACTTTGAAGGAACTGGCACCAGAGGTTCCAAACCCAGAAGTTTACTTACACTGTTCTTATTGTTAGACATGTGCCCACTTACAAGCCTAATCTTTTGCATATTTATAAAACTCTGTCCAAGAACCATCTAGAAACCAACTCAATGACAGCCTTCAGAAAATGTCTTGCCTGAGGCAGTTTCCTAGCTACTTACCTGCCAACCTGGATGACTCTTTATTTAAAAGTCCAGCTTTTGGAGCAGTCTTCATTTCCTGCAATTTAACTGATAATTCTCCATTTGCCACTGGGCCTTAATGTTTTGCTAACAACTGCAGAATTAGGTATTTTGCATTTTTCTTCTCTACAAGGTCTATCTTAGCATAAAAGCTACTATGAGCTTCCTTTGGTAAATACACCTTGCTTTTATCCAGTTTTTCTCCCTATCAATTACCCCTTATTTCAGTATTTTTAAATTCATTGTGCTTTACTGAGATCTGATTTTCTCTCTCTTCTCCTTTATGAAATACATACTAATTTTACCTATTTTCTGTGAGACTGTCCCAGATGGGACAGATTCAAATTACTTACTTCTGGGTTTGGAACCTCTGTTGCTGATTCCTTCAAAGTCCTGGTGCAGAAATTATTTGGTGATGTAAATTTTGGGCATTTCTGACTCTGGGAGTCTGGCCTTTTCTTCCACCTCAGATGTTATATTCTTTTTCAATAGCCTTTATTTTTCTTTTCTTTTTTCTTTTCTTTTCTTTTCTTTTCTTTTCTTTTCTTTTCTTTTCTTTCCTTTTCTTCCCTTTCTTTCTTTTTTTTTCCCCTTTGTATTCAAAATCAATGTACATTTTTGAAATATGAACACCAGAAATGGATGTAGCTTTCCAGTCAAATAAGTGACAAAAATATTTTCCCTGTTCTACTTGGTATTTTCCTGTATATGTGTGGCCAAGGTATAAGAGCTTTTTCATAATCCTATTGTAGCTTGATTAGTTATTCAATTAATTATTGCATTATGACGCTTTACAAATCTTGATTAGAGTCGCTGTTTCCTATGTTCTCATATTTTATTGAATTAAATTGTGCGTTCTTAAGGGACACCACCTCAACTGTTTATGTAATCTGAAGACCTCAGCAGTTTTGGTATTTTGTTTCAGGTAAATACAACTGTTGAACACGGCTGCAATGAGAACAGCCTCTTATAGGACCTCTCTGCACTATTCTCTTCAGCCACCCACAGTGAAGATCTTTCACTTATAGCTATTACTGCAATCAAAACAGTCACTATGCTCTATTTACAACTGCTTTTTATCTATGATGGACCTATGGTGAAAAGATTCTTGAGACAATAACTGAACAAACTCTTAATATAGATATCAGCAGAAGAATTTAAATTTTGCTCGGAAAAGCCTTTAATTGTTTTCTTGACCCTGCTCTCAAGGAAAACTAAATTTGTGTCTTTGAGAGCATATTTTTGTACTAGCTTTCCTACTGAATTTCTTTAATAAGTGCTCTCTTAGAACTGAGATGGAAAAAGTCAACCATAGTTTTCTTCCAAAGTAAATAATGTAACTTTGACAAATTACTTTGTTAAATTATGCAAATGCTCTCTTCTTCCTTTGGGCCCCAGAATTACTGTGGCACTTTGATGTACCTGAGGGTGGCAGAGGGAGGTACCCAACTAGTACCCTCTGCATCCCAGAAGTATTGAAGTGCTTTTCTCATAAAGCTGGTTATGTATCTTTATTTATTGTTTCAGACATCCAAAATCATACTAAAATCCCCTTGGCTCCCACATTCAAAAGCAATTAGCAACTTAGCCTCTGTTTTTTAAGCAACTCAACACACTTTCAGAGTGACTAGTTGCTATAGTGTAAGTCTGTAGAGATGTAATTCTATAATTCCTTAGAAGCAGGCTTTTATGAGGGGTTATTTTTCAATTTATGAAACTTTGGAGGGAGAGTGATATTCCTGCCACTGAATTTTGAATACTAAGTGAAAAACAACATGACTGTTTGGAGTAGCTCCTCTTAAAGACTTCTAGACATTGTTTAAAGTTTCAATTTTTGTATGGCTTGCAACATTTTACTGTATTAAGAATATGTTACAAGGTAGTCTACAGTCCTGTTCAGGTTTGATCTTAAATAAACATTCCTGGACAACTGTTAACGCATTTCTCTTCAGACATAAAGTATGCACTAAGGCGCATACCCTGCATCAACCTCTCACTAAAAACTGTAGCTACAATCTTTAATAACTTATACCTGTGTGAGCCCCCTTGAGACCACATTCTTACATGTAATGAGGAGCCATTTTCAATATAATAAAGTTTGTGTTTTCAAATTCAGTGAAAGTTTATAAGATATTTGAAAGTTGGTTATTTGTCACACCACCAAAGATGGTTAACTAAGTCCTATTTTGTGTCCTTTATTAATTTCTCGGTGCTGTCTTGCTGTGTTTTTCTCAGATTCATTTCCAGTATAAGCAAGTTACTGGAATATTAGTTGTGTCTACATTTTTTGTGCCAAAATTAGATTAAGGTTCTTTGTTTGTTGGAAATCAAGTTGCTAGTAATTAATAAAAATCTAGCTGCCTGACGTTTGCTTAGAATTAGTATTCTAGCCTCTTGGGTTGAAAAGTAAAACTAGACACCGCCTCTAAAATAATGCATTTCACTATGTAAATGGAAGTGGTGCAATCTCTTTAGCCAGCCTGGGCTTCCTTTTATGGAGTAGGATATGTTCAGCCAAGTACTGCTTCCAGTCTCTTAAACCACCTTCTGAAGGGAGCTGATGGATGACACATAACCAGAGGATGAGGTTATTTGCACCACATGTCCTAAGTGGCTTTCACAGGGTTGCTTTTTTATGCTGAAGTGTAAACTTGTCTTTCCACCCTGCTTTCTCCTGAGAGGTGTGCATCACTCCAGTGTAAATAGGATGTAAATTTGAGTTTTGTCTCTGTCTCTGTTGTTATGTGTTGCTTAAAAGACTGCTATGAGATGATCAATACATTGACAGCTTCAACACATCACAGAGAAACAGTAACAATTAAACTTGGAGGGTTGTAGTTCAAACAAGCCTGAAAGACATCTGGCTAATGATGTGAGTTAGTGTAGCCATAGGTGTACAAGTTGCTCATTGACCATTGCTACTATCTCAGTTAAGAGGGTGTCTATTATCTTTTAAACATACAACAGTGGTTTCTGCTCCTGGTAGGACACAGTCTGACTTTATCTTATAAATCTGCAATGATTAGTTTTAACAGCAAAATCAGTAGCTTCCAACTGCCTTATATATATGGTCTCCAAAAGTCAAATCTATGGAAGAATGCAAAAGTAAATTATCTCAAATTATTGTTGGAAAAAAGACAATGAAAGTTGTTTTCTGAGGCTTGGCTGGTTAGAATGCTGATTTTCTTAGAAATTCAGTCCCAGATATAATTAAAATATCATCAGACTTCTGCATCACTGAGGTCTGTGTTAGGTTGAACACACAGCCAAAAGGAAATGTGTTTTAGAACTTTCATAACAGAAGACCAGCCCGAGATCTTCTTTGATCTTTACTGGATTGCTTTATAGGCAACCTATTTCACAACTGCATTTAGTCATCTGTCTTCATGATAAAAAGCACATTTGGTGTACGTCTGTGCATTGTAAAAGTGGTAAGCAGGTCATGGCACAGCACCGTGGAAGGAGAATTTTGAAACTAATGGGACTATGCTTGCTGAGAAAGAAAAAATGTCAAATAGGAAACTGAGACTTTGGAAAATTCCGATTGTGATGGATTGAGAACTGCCCTAACTATAAAAATACATATTTTTCTCACTTAACTCAGAAGCTGGTTATACAACTCTTAGCTATACCACTCTTAAGTCTTTCTGTGGTCAACAGAGAGACACAGGCATTTCCAGAGGATGACTCCCCCCCCTCTTAAAAGCAAGTCTGAAATGAACAAGATCCAAAATGCTTACCAAAGACCAAAATTAACAAAACATGAATTTAAAGGTTGCAGTGACGGTAAATGACTGAGTTCTCAGAGTTCACACATTGTTCTGATAAGCCTGAACACAATTTTTTCCTTAGTGTTGCCATGTATCCAACCTTTTGAAGGCCCTTTGAATCTTTCCGGCTTAATCTCTGTGAGTTAATAATTTGTTCTTTGACTAGCAAGTTGTTACCTGCCCTCACAATTCAACATGTGGCCAAAAAAAACAAAGTGAAAAATGCAGATACTGAAACTAACAGTGAAGAAAAAAGAATGAATGCCTAAAATCCCAGAGTGAATGAATGAGGGCACTGAGCCCATCACACAGAAGGAGAGAATGTGCTAAATTCAGGTATAGATTTGGATGTTTAAGTCAATGCTGGGCTCAGATTCTGAAGGGGAGTTAATTTCCCATTGACATTCTAAGCTCTGTAAGAGCAAGATAAACCCAGACAGTTGGGCTGGTAGGGCAAAAAGTGCAAATTATTCCAGCTCTTGTACCAACCTCATTATTTAGAGGTTCTAAAAGTGATACAAGACCCAATGAAAACACCCAGGAATTCCTTCATGTCAAACATTTGCCCACAAGTTGGATCATCAGTACAGACTTCTGCCAAAAATTGCAGATACTAAAGTGGGAAAAGCAGTGGCCGAGTAATGATGCAGGCTTTGGCCAAGGATGGTCTTATTCTTTCCTGCAGGTTTCACACCTATCTCTTGGGAGCCATGAACTCAGACTCCTAAAAGTTCAATTCTGCATTGAGGGTGCTAAAACCGTCTATAAAAATTCTCTGTCAAGTCAGAGTCTCTCTTGGACATCGTTTCTTATTCTCTTGCTGTTGTACTCCAATATCTTGCTCTTAAAGAAGTGCCATTATCTGTCCCCCATGTGTGACACCAATCACATGATGTCCTTCCTGCCTTTATCTCTCTTGTCTAGTACCCAAATGTCCTTCTATCTCCTGACCAGCACTACTTTCCCCCACTCCTGACTCCTGATCTGATCTTCAAAGTAACTCCCAAACTACTTTCTCAGCATTTCCAAATAAGCCTACTTGCTCTTTTAATTGAATTTTGGTATTTTATTCCAAAAATGGGGATGCAAAGCTGCTTCTAAATGATGGTTTTTCTAGGAGCTGAGGATATCAGATGTAAGATATGCTCATTCCAACTTTAGAAACAACCTTCCCAAGTATTTCTTTCCTGAACATTTCTTAAAAAATATCTCTGAGACAGACTCAAAACCAGAAAATTTTAATTGAGAGTATTAGCTTAGGAAAAACCTAAAAGCTGATAAAAAGAGAATCAAAAAGCCTTAATGCTGAAATGTTGATATCTACGCTGCCTGTGACATTTCTATCACGTATGTAACAGTTTTTACTGGATCCCTTGGGCTAATCCAGAAGTATCAGATTATCTACACTACTAAATATTAAGCAAACAGAAGAGATTTATATCAGTAGGAAATAGAAGTTGACCCTCACTGTGTAGGAATGTTCCTAGGAAGGGAGGATCAAGGAATTTTTCCTAGTCAGACCATGATCTGTTGAGTGATTATTCTAATAAGAAATTTTTCTCTAAATCTCTGCTTAGTCCAAAAGGTTGAAGTTAAGTATGGTTGGGGGGAAAAAAACCTAACAAAACCAACTCAAAAACGGACAAAAACATCCTTGATTACTGATTAAAAAATTAATTTGGACTTATTTTATGGACAGACACAAAATGAACTGGCATCAATACCGTTTCCTAAAGCTTAAAGCATGAAAGCAAATCCTCAGTAAATACACACAGGTCATGTTTCAAGCAGGCAACATGAAGATAAAACATGATCTTCATTGTATAAACCTCCATAAATAGGAGATTTGCAGGAAAACTTAGATATCTCGGAAAAGTGGCATGCACTTCTCACAAAGTCATAAAAAACTGCTTACAAAGTGTAGCTGATCCTTTACATTTTTCAGGAAAATCTTGCATGCCTGGCATTTTTCCTTGTCAGTTCTGTGTATTCAGTCTACATAAAAATGCTCAGCTAAAAGTAAAATCTACAGGTGAAATGTCTGATGCTTCTTGCACCACAAACATAGAAGATTTTGTTCTGTTGATTCTTTCACCCATGAGACTTGAGAAATCTCAAAAGGTTACTACTAAATTGTATCCTAGAGACTGACATGAAAAGAACTTCTCAACTTAAATGGATGGCCATAAGTAACTCCTCATTACAGCTGCATTTGGCAGGGAGTGGGAAGAGGTCACTAAACTATACATCAAACTTGGAAGTTGTGCCAGGAAAACATGCACGACTGAGATGCACAGCAGTGTGCAGTGTCTCAGCATTATAGTGTATGGAACAAATTCTGATGTCTCTACTCAGTTTTTAATCATTTTTTAGTCAAAAATGTCACAGAATGATACAGGAACAGTGCCAGAATAAAGACTGAGTTATAGTTGGGATTGACAGTGGTTTACTGTTTCAAAGATGACTATTCCAAGTACTCCAAAATTCGCATATAACCCTGGCTGTTTGGAAAATTGTTGGACTCCTGAGGCTGAAGGTAGGGTTTGTGTCCCAGGTCCAAGGTTATTTAAACAATTGATTCCAAAGTGCCCCCCTCCTGTACCCATGGAACAGCACACAAAGCCACTTGATCCTTCATTTTCTATGTAAAACTAAGCCTCAAACCTTGGCTCAACCTTTCTCAAAAATGAACGAAGACCTTTTGGATATGTCTCAAGCACATAATAGCCATGGCCTTTTAGGCAAAGAGGTAGTGGGAAGGGGTTCACATAAAAACTTTCTCGAAGTTTAAGTCAGAAGCTCAAAGCCAGCCAGGAAAATGAGCCGAAAGAAGCAACACGTTAATGTTGAGGCTTTGTGTATTGAGTAGCAAAGGAGCTCTACACATGGACTGACTCAGTGTCTGTAAGGCTCAAAGAGACAGGTAACCTAAACTTCATGTTCGTCACCTCTGGAGAACCTGCAGTATTCCTGCCGCCTGCCAGTGGGTGTGTTCTGGGAAGCTTCCCATGGTCATTGACAGCTGTACGGAATGTGTGTAAATCTGTGTCCTGAGCCATGGGTTGTCCAGGCTGCGCAATGACAGAAATGTGTTATGCCTACTTTCTGGCCTGCAGGCTGGATTTCTTTTCCAAGAAAATGAAAAAATGAGAATACATGAGGTCATAAGGAAGGGCCTAGAATTTGCTTGGATCTCATCCTGATGCTGTTTGAAACATGAATTATATAGAATCATATAATATTTTGATTTGGAAGGGACCCACTCAGATCATCAAAGTTCAGCTCCTGGCCCTGCACAGGACAGTACCAAGAATCACTCCATGTACTTGAGAGCACTGCCCAAAAACTTCTTGAACTCTGTCAGGCTGATGCTGGGACCATGTCCCTGGGGAGCCTGTTCCAGTGCCCAACCACCCTCTGGGTGAAGAAACTTTTCCTAATATCCAACCTAAACCTCCCCTGAAACAACTTCAGGCCATTCCCTCATGTCCTGTCACTGGTCACCTCAGAGAAGAGATCAGTGTCTGCCCTTCCTCTTCCCCTCACGAGGAAGTTGTAGAATGCAATGAGGTCTCCCGTCAGTCTTCTCCAGGCTGAACAGACCAAGTGACCTCAGCTGCTCCTCATGCGACTTCCCCTCAAGGCCCTTCACCATCTTCATTGCCTTCTGTGGGATGCTCTCCAGCAATTTAATGTCTTTATTACATTGTGGTGCCCAAAACTGCATGAAATATTCAAGGTGAGGCCGCCCCAGAGCAGAGCAGAGCGGGACAATCCCCTCCCTTGCCCAGCTGGCGATGCTGTGCCTGATGCACCCCAGGACATGCTTGGCCCTCCTAGCTACCAGGGCACTTCTGACTCGTGTTCAACTTGCCATCAGCCAGGACCCCCAGGGTCCTGCAGGTAGCCTGCAGGATTCTGCAGGGCTGCTCTCCAACCTCTTATTCCCCAGTCTGCACGTACATCTAGGATTGCCCCATTCCAGATGCAGAATCTGTCACTTCCCCTGTTAAAATGCATACGTCTGGTATGTGCATGCAGAGCTGAGAGCTTGGAGCATAAAAAGTTGTCATAATGAAGCTATAAGCCAATACACAAACGACTTTTTCAAAGTGTTTAAAGATCTATATATAGATTCCATTTTTAGAAATGCTTTTCAAGGAAATTAACACAGATGTACTAGCTAGGATTATCCTAGCATACTTCCTGACAAACAGAGCTGCATATAAACAAGGCGCAAGTCACTAGGTTGTGTGGTCAAGGGATCCGTCATACAGATCCTGTAGAAAAAGCTCTTTATAATTCTTCCAGATGCTTCTCAGAAGTTTTCTTGGGGTGTGCAGTGCAAGAGGGTACTCTAGAGACAGAAGAGAAGAGAGTGGGTACATTATTGGCATTTCTTTGTTTTCAGAAGTTGAAGTTTATATTACATTGAGTAGCAGCTTTTGTGTCCTAAGCTCGGTAATAACAAAGTTCAGAGAATTTTCATTTAAATATAGTTAAGACCATAAAATTTTAACACTATATCTGTTCTGAGTTTTTTTAGAAGTGTCTTGAAGAAAATTTGATATTCTAAGAAATTTCAAGAAAACGTATCATTTGTCTCTGAGTTCTAACCAGTCAGACAGCCACTGAGGAAGTCCCATGGCTCTTTCAAGTCCATGTAATTTAAAAATTACAGACCATGGAAAGTCAAAAGTCTGCAAATACTGTGAGTACATCAGTCCCCTGGTTGTTATGTAATGCATATTTTAATTGAGAAAAAATGTTATTGATATTTATCATAACTGTATGTTTATACATTGTGGTTAGCCAACTGTGAAAAATATCTCCATCAGCTATTTCCTTTCTCTGTCATAGTTTGCAAAAAGTCTTCTGGAATATTTTAGACAAGAAATATGAAACTACTTTTTTACTTATTCCATTAGGACTATTTCCTCAGCCCAAGAAAGTGGTGGAGAATAAGTTGAGCAGAGAGTAGACTCATCTAGTCAAATGTTCGTTGGCTTGTGTCAGAAATCTTGGACAAAATCTTGACAACTCTGCAGGAAAAAAAAAGAGATGCATATCTGAAAAAAAATAGACTGGGGAAGGAATTAAAGATGTGAAGCATTCATTGTATATAGGAGTACTTTGGCTGATGTAAAGTGCATAGTACAAGCAAGTTTTTTTCATTGACTAGCCTTTTGGATTTGGCACAAAGAAGTCTTTACTGACATGCAGTTATTGATGCTGTACATGACAACAGTAAAATTCCCTTCACTTTCTCTTCTCTGTCTGCATGAGTGATGACTGTAATGACTCTCTCTGTTCTTTTGTTCCCTCCTTGAATTTCTCCTTGCAGTTGCCAAGTTGCTTTGCACCTGATTTGTCAAAAGAAAATCTTCTCTTTAGCACTCAAACCTAGCAAAAGAAATCATCTGAGGTTGGTTCAGTGGTTTCCAGAACAAACCAGAGTCCTCATAGGCTGGATGTTGTTTCCTTGCCTTCTTCTCTTACTTGTTATATTTTTTTGATTACTTCTGATTCCTTTTCATCTCTCAGTTCTACATGTCATGGTGGTAGATCCAATAAAATTTTTGAAAGGAAATAAAATAATGCTTTTGGACCTGCATAGCGTTTATTTCTCATTAAACACCTCTGAGAAGAGTGTGAGAAGTGGATTGTTTGATGCTAATAGGAATTCCTTTCTGGGAAAATGACAATATGCAGGAATGACACTTGCAGCTTCTTAGCTCTCCCCAGATGAGATCCTTCCCACAGTAACATGAGGGGCAGGGTTTCCAGATGTCACTGTCTCCAAGGGAAATGAGAACTTCCGTTTACATGACCTGTAAAATATGTTTCACTTCAGTGCACACTACTATGCCAGGAGTGCAGTACGGCATCAGTTCGGTATCCCATAGCCTTAGGGGATGACAAAATGTGAGACTACAAAGAGAATCTGTGGTGGGTGAAGTACAGTTCAGTGGTTCAGTTCATGTTATGTTGAATCTCAACATTTGAAGTCAATTGAGGGGTGAGTGATTATATTTAAACCCTGGATGCCCTTTCCAAGAAGAAAACAATACAGTTCATTAGAAAAAAAAAACAAAACAGTGCTCTCTGAATCTAGCAAATGAGCAAATGCTCCTCGATATCCTTGATTCAGCCAATGCAAGATATGTGAGTGCCATCTACTAGATGACCTGAAGGCTGTAAAGACAAAGCACAACCTGTTTTATGGATAAGCTCAGCTAAAACTGTCTACACCAACTTACGTGTCAAGTGGGGCAAACTGCTATATTTTGCTGAAAAAATTTATTGTAAATACAGGCCAGCATTTTTTGTTCCAGTCACTGAATTTGCAACCAGGAGAAGGAGAATTTTCCCATTTAAAACCTTCAGTACAACTTAATTTGGCTTTTCTCTAGTGACTGTGTCAAGGCTGGGTCAGTTTACTGCAATTGAGGAATGAACCTGATGTGCATCACAGAAAAAGTACAGATTTCTTTCTTACAAAGCAGTACACAGTTTCAATTGACACCATTGGATCTCCATATTCCACTTAGAATGATCTATTTATTCAGGACATCCCTCTGAGCCCATTTTGAGAGTTAGCCCACAAACATGGTCTTTAGAGGGCAGATTTTCTCTGCTTCCTGCCCAGATTCAGGCGTAGTTTGGTCACTTAACAAAAGGCTGCCTGGCTTTTGGAAAGACTGGGGGTTCAGATGTGTCCAAAACTCATTTTGCTTTCTTTTTGGGTCAGACACTAAAATGAGATTGAAACCATGATGCTGGCATTCACTTGCATAGTGAATTTTGAGACTCCTCAGGGGCATGAACAGGAACCAACAGTTGTTGATATATGAACCAGCATGCTGTAGGTGCACGGCTCAGGGTAACTCTAGTGCTTTCTGTGATACTGGATACAGTTACCTCTGTATTTCCAGCTGTTTGTCCAATTTCTGTGCACAGAATAATTTTAAAGGCTATAGGGAGCTGTGGAAAGTATATTAAGAAAGTAGCAACTCCTTAAGTACCTGCCCTGCCTATGCACTAATGAAAAGACCACTGCAATACCTTCCTCCATTTTCCTTCCTTCATTTGCTCTTAATTCTTCTATCTGTAGTTGCCACATTGCCCTGCACATAATTAACGCCCAAATCCTATCTTTTCTAAACATAACAAAGGAAAATGTCATGGTTTGGGGGTGTTATTTGAGGAGGAATTAAAGAAGCACGCTGAGAATTGTATCCATTTTCAGAAGCTTGCAAAGGGGGAGGAATATGCAGGAGAGAAGGAAGGATCGAAGTTATGAGTAGACTATACATGTGAGAAAACTGCAGGGTCTAGGTCATTCTTCACTAGCAAGAGAAATTTCTCTGTTTTTTTTCCTGAAGCTGTTCTGTTTACTGCAGGCCTAAGATTCAGCTGCTTGTGACCTAGGATCCTTTGCAGCCAGTTGGAAAGGCTAACACTGGCGTTCCTCAATAGTGATGATGGTGACTAAAAGGAAAGCTAAGTTACAAACTTCTCTTTATATAGTTGTAAGATTTGCAGCACAAAAGCCACGAGGTCATCCGTTCAGATTGAGTTCGGCACAAAGAGCATGTAATGCTTCCTTAAAGTGATGATCTACAGAAGAAATATAATTTAAAAAATAGGCAGAAAAGGTTGAGGAGTTGGGGAGAGAAAAATGCAGGGAGGAGAAAAAAAGGTAAGCCACTATAAGTGGAAAAAAACCCCATTAATAAAATAAGTGCTATAAAGAGATTTCTTCTGCTATGCATTACTCAAGAAGTATTTCTCTGGCCTATGGGAAAAGCAATGTCATTTTTGGAAGGCAGTGATGTTCTACCTGAGTCAACCTGGTATGTACCATAACCCCATAGTTTGAGTAATGCCATGTCAGGAAGTAAAAACTTCATTTATGTAGACATGGAAAGGAAATCATAAACCCCATTCTTTCCAGTCATATTTCTGCTGAGTGGAATAAGGCTCCCTGTATCTTACCATTTCAGCCAGATAAACATTCAGCTGAAATCATGTTATTTCACAGACCTCAACAGAAACCAATCTCCTCATGGGCCATTTGTCATACCATCTGACCATACAATCCAAATAAGCCTCAAATACCAAACAGTGATAAAATAGAGAAAAGGGTTCCGTAGAAGACAGTGAAATAAGTAACTGTATTCTGTCAGTGGAGTTTCTCAGCATGGTGCTAGTGACATTATTATGCTACAAAAGATACATTCTACCAGTTGAAGAACCTGCCTGGTGTTTTAATAATTACATGGTAGGAGCATTTTCTATACATTTCAGTGGAAAGACAGAGGAAAATCATAAATCAATCTTTCCACTTAGATCTAGAAAGGTGGACTTACGGAGGTTTTCCAGTTCTAGGTATGACAAGAGACAGACATAGTCTTTTACTGTCAAAATAGCAAATGTGACTAAGACTAAAAGTTTTTCAAGCAAATTAAATAGTCATTATACGCCAACTTAAATTTCCCCACAGATAAAAGTAACTTACTAGTTTGGTTTTTCCAGCCAAAAGAGATTCAGTTTCCGAGGCTCTGGGGAAGAGTGGAGAAAGATTCTTGTTTCTTCTTTTCCTGCTGTTCTTCAATGGGTTGTGAGGGAATAGAAAATAGCAGTGTCAATGGGAAGAAGGGAGTAGTAGCTCTTTCTGAGAACATTTCTGTACTTTACATGACCAATAAATGAAGCAACTCAATAGCATAAATCAAAATGCTTAAAAGAGATGCAGAACTCTCCCCCACAACTACTCTAGATTATACTTAGTGGCAGTTATGCAGAGGGTAAGTGCACATCTTCATAAAGTGCTTATTCGTTTATAAAATATTTTTCTTAAAAATGTTACCCCAGCCTGGAAATGAGATAGAGTGAGTGATAGAGTGTTTGTGTATGTATGCATGTATATAGAATGAAAAATAAAAATTAATTGAGGAATACTTGTGGAATTTGTTATTGGGTAAAAAAAAAAAAAAAGTAGTAAAAAAAATACTCCTTATGCTTGAGGGAAAAAAATAATTTAATGCAGCTTTTCACAGCAATAGCCACCCAGATCAAACACCCACATAGATCAGGGGCACTACATATTGTTAGAGTGGTCAAGTCAGAAGTAGAGTGCCTATGGCTTCCCTCCTGTGTCTACCAAGAAATAGGCAGTAAAATGAATGGTGTCATAAGGTGTGTAAAGTAAGGAAATAAAAAGCAAGTATTTCCAGTTTTGAAAACTAAGTTTTGGAGAGAAAAAAAATAAAGATTTCTTGCACAACTTTAATATGTCTTGGGGGAAAAATCCTCTTGAAACCACAGGTTTTTTTCCTCTCAGAAACCTTTTACTAAAAGTAATAATAATAAAAAAGGAACATTCCTAAGTCTGGAAAAAAACATATAACCTTTCTAAACATAAATCATCATCTCCCCCCACTTCGTTTCTCTAGCACAGAGCACCTGCTTTTGCTTTGTCCGGCCCTGGCTGCATATTAAATCTCTTGACTTTTCCTAGAGAAGAAATGTGTCTTCTCTGCAAACTGCCCTGCAGTCAGCACTTGGTTTGCAAGAGAAACCTAATCTCTGAGAATCTTCAGAGGGCAAACCAATTTCGTAAATTACATTGCTCTAAGTAGTGGAATTGCTTTAAAATCCGAGTTGGTTTTTGTGTTTGATTTGGTTGGGGTTTTTACTCTAAGTTGCATTGAGGAACCTCCTCACCCCCTCACTGTGAGTTTGCTTTTAAATAAATTGCAAAATGGGAACATGCTGCCATCATCAATAACATATTTGTGCTGCCTATAAGTTTGATGAATCTTGTTATTCCTATAGTTCTGTGCTGTCGATAAAATCTGTCTGCATGCAGGTTAAAGGTGCTTTTTTTGTGTTGCTCTTCCAGAATAGCTGTAATGCTTGAGCACCACAAATGTTCTCACCTTCCATACCCTGTAGATAAGCCTTAGACCCCACACCTTTCCAGTCCATATGTTTTCCAGAGAGGAAGATATGGCAACAAATTCAGAGCCTGGGAATTAGAATTTGCTCTTTTCTTTCTTGCTGTTCATGAAGATCTGCTCGTACATTTCTCAAGTACTTTTTATTTTTTAGCATTTATTTACAGAAGGGAGGCACACACCAGCTGTACTTGTGTGCCCTTGTGTACACACAATTTAATTATTCAAAGCAAGAGCAGACAGCACAACTGTCTCCATCCTCTTTCAGTTTTGTAATGGACATTTTTCTTTTGTTCTCTCTACTTCCTGAGCCACTCTTCAACATGACTGCAATGCTCCACCCCAGAGTTGCATGCTAGCAATATATGAAGTGCAGATGCCCCAATATGAACAGTATTTCATGATCTTGGGTATGAAGTTAGTATTAGTGACACAATAGACTACAGTAACTTTGAGTGATGAGTTTCTGTTAGTTTAATTATACTATATCTCCATCTTTTGCCCCTTTTTCTCCCACTTTATATTCCATTTCAGGAAAGCACATAAGCCAATAAATAAAAAACTTAATAGATTTATTGTTTTCAACAGTGTTACCCATGTGCATGAAATTTAACATGTGTCCAAGCACTTAGGTAAAGCTGTCATAATGGCAAAATCATAATTGCTGTCAAAAACCCTGTGTTTCGTTTAGAAGTGTATAGTTTTAACTGTGATTCTTTTACTTGAGGATTAACGTTTTATAGGGAAAAGGACAAATATCTGTGTAGTTTCTAAACACATTTCATGCCCACCAACAAAAAACACAGTTTGATTGGAGAAAATTCAGTTAAGTTGGTATTTCCTCACCTCCAACCCCTCAAGTTGCTGCTATATAAGGTAGGCAAGACCTGAGCTCAGCACATTCATCCATCAACTTTTGTCCACTGCTTTGTAGTACTAAGATACATTGCCCCCTCAGGTGTGCATCGCTGAGTCAGATACAGCATCCCAATGCCAACTGATACTGTGGTCAAGGGAAAGTCTATAAAAAATGTAGATTGATGAAAAAATACCAAGAACATATAGTGACTGATACCTCTGAGCAGGTAAAGGTCACTGCTGTAGGTCACTACTGTTTACTTGAAATTAAAGTTCCAAGAAATTCCCTTGTTCTATGTGTCATTTTCTTTGTGACACCATTCAGTGTGTTGGTGCTCAAGTTTCCTTATGTATATAAAGAGAGGAGAAACTGGCCCAGCTAAAGTTAATAAGAGAACTGCCAAACTGCCATGCAACTTAGTACAGCTAGGAATGCAAGCAGTGTTCATAATGTGAATGCAAAATAACTTCCAAAGTTGATAGTGCTCTTCTAAGGTTACAAGTTAAAAGGCATAAGCCAAATCATGTGTTCTTTGCTGCTTTTAATCAGTAGTGTGAAAAAAGAAATGGCTAAGACCAAAAGGAAGATTAAAGGCATCTGACTGAACTCTTTTGTCATTTGCTTTCAGTAATTTTTATGCTTTATCAAGCCTCAAGGTCAAGTGTGTTCATTTAGATCATACTGTATATTATGTTTTATACTGCCTGAACTTTAGTTCTCATATTCTGCAAGCTAATAACAATGATATTATTACACATTTTCTTGTGTGCATAAAAATTTCTGATATATTCCTCTATTTCAATTGGTGACAAAATAATCTCATCCCATAGGCACTTTATATACCTAGTAATTGAAATAGCAGATTAAGATTTCTCATACTGTAAGGTCTTCTCAGTCTTATTTACCATGGCCATTTTCAAGAAAAGAAAGAAAGGGAAAACAAGATCCTGTTTGATCTTTTCCCCAGACATATTTTTTTCCCAAATGGACTTGAAATGTTTTATGGCTATTGTGTCAGCCCATCACTTTGCATTGTGAGTAATTAAGTCATTACAATAACATGTTCTATTACTGTACACCAGGCAAAAATGCCTGCCTTCTGTCAGGAAACTGTAAAAGGCCAGATGTTTCTAAGAGTTCAAGCAGAATCACAGAGTTATCACTAATCACAGGGCTTCTTTGTGTAGGAGAAAGGGAACCCATGAAGTCAATGTTAAACTTCCTATACAGTTGATCCAAATCAATAAACTAAACTACAGCTTATCTTTTGAACCTAAAGTAATAGAACTTAAAGCTAGGCAGAGATTAGAAGTATCTGTGACTTTTAAGTCACTCACATCAGATCTGTGTGATTCACTGCTATTTCACTGAGACATATATATCCAATGAAAAATCAATCCGGGGTGCACAATTTCATCCCAAGTATTCAGGACACAGGATATAGATTGCATGCCAGCTTTATGCTTTTAAGTCACCAGTGTGCCAGCTGTGGGAGACAGATGATATTTGTTTTGGCATAAAGCTTGAATAATTTAGACAGGCAATAGTTTATTCAATGTTATACTTGGAAGGACAATGTTAACAGACAAAGTTTTTTGATTCATTTGAATCAGAAAAATGAACACATACCAGGTTATTGCTTTGTATCCTGTGGTCCCAGAACTTACTAATTAGAAACCCCAGGGGCAGCTTATCACTGGCCAGAAAGCTTGTGAATTCTAAAGGGAACAAGGAGTGGAACATCTGAGCTTTGGAGCAGTGGTTGCTTGCCACTTAGAACTCCACCACTGATCTACCCGTTGTGCTCCTTTAAATGGTACATTTTGATGTTGGGCAAAGAGCATCAAGGACATAGTAGCATGAATTTTAAGTATCATAGTGAAATATCATAAAAAGGATTAGTTTCTCTCTTGTTATTAACAGATGTGTATTTACACTAGGAAAACAATTTACTCTGGATCCTCAAGTAGTTTGGTTTAAGTTCTGTAGAACTTATAAAACAAACAAAATACATGGTGATAAGCAAATATCCTCAATATACATATTTACCAGGAGAAGAGAAGAGAGAAGGGATGCTTTAAAAACAGCTGCTTCTTGAAAAGGTTCAAGCTCCCAAGCCAGAGCTCCAAAATAGTTGCTCAGAAGCCATTTCTCTTCATACATGTTTATGTAGTTACTAATGTACAGTATTTCCATATGACTAAAAAATATTTATTACTTTGTTTTATGCAGTAAATATTTCCATGTGGATCAAAATATTAAATTTCCAAACATATAGTTGAGTCAATCAGCTGAAATTGATTAAAGAGTACAGGATGTTTAAGCTATTTTTCTCAATTGTGCTTTCTGTGGATTAGCAGAAGGAAGAGATATATTGCTTTCATTTGGATAATTTGAAAATTACTGTGCCATCTGGATTGCAGTAACTTCTCCAATTTCAGGTAGAATAGTGTTTTTCAGTATATCAATTGCTGCTCTTAGTTGAAAAGTAAGTTTTGATGGTAGGTAAGAGCTCTTGAATGACAGCTGCCGTTCAGTGTGAATATAGCAGGAACTGGTAGTCAGTGCTACCCATAGGGAAAATGTCTTTTCCCTAGCAGCTGGATTGCTGTTTCTGATTTCTGACCAAATCAAAGACTCCTGTAGTCTAGAAGTATGTACCCTTGGGGGAGCTCAGATTTTGTCTTCTTATGTGGTAGGATGTGCCACTTTCACAGACATTAGATAGGAGCAGGAGCTGTGAATTTGGAGTGCTCCTAGGGAGCTCAGAAGCGTACCTTCACTTCTTTCCTTTTACATACTATGCACTGAACACAACAGCAAGGTAGTGAGCTTTGCTTTCTACACAGATTGTTTCACTGGTGACGTGTCCTTCTTGTTTCTTCTTCATCTATGTTTTCATCTTCCCCTTAGTATCAGAAACCTTGTCCCAGTGGGTCAGTGGTTCTGCAAGGCTTTTAGCAATGGCTGGAGCAGGAAGCTGAGGACCAAGCAGGCCCTGCACTGCACAGGGGCTAGAAGCTTTGGGCAGCACTTAGGAAGAAAATGGAAAGGTACATGGGTTTATTACCTCCAGCCTCCTCTGTCCATCAGAATGAGAGGCCAGGTTTTCCTGCATGCCCACATAGCCTGGCTGAAGATGGTGTCTTAACAGTAGGAAGACAAAGTCAGCAAATCAGCATCAGATTCAGATGAGCTAGTGACACAGGAACCTTATGTGGCTGATGACCTTTTTCCTTTCCATGCCCATTTGGCAGCTACTGTGGCAGGGTGCTACCTGTCTGGGCCGTGCCGATGGAGCTTGGCCACAAACCACTGTTTGAGGAACCCTGCCCACAGCACTCAGCTACGAGAAACAGCCTGCCGTACACATTGCACTGAAATATGTCTCACTCTTTGCCAAGAAAATGCCTCACATACCTAAGGCATTGTAGAAGCAGTAATGCTATACATGTTCCTGTTGATAGAGACACTGCTAGTAGATGTTCAAGGAGTCCTTACTGGGACTTAGCCTGAGCACACCCCTAACTGGGGAGTTGTTCTGCTGCAAAGGAAGAGCTGGAAAACAACCCAGCCAGGTCTTGGCCCCCCCTTCTGTGAGGCTGCCTCAGATGTGGCTCCCATCCTCATGCTGAGTTTTTCTGCAGCCATGTCTGTCACTCATTTCCTTCGCTGAACCCAAATCTCAGTCCTCACCTGCAGGGCCATGTCCTGGCCCATCCTCAGCCTATCACCATCCCCTGAGAAGCACCAATGCCCCAGGCTGTCCTGCTCCTGGCTGGGGGTAGGATAGGCTCTGGCTGCTAAGCCCTGCCCCAGAGGGCTCCCATGGGCAGCCCCCACCTTCCCCAGGGAGGCCCTGGCCCCGACTGTCCTCTCTCACTCAGCTGTGCTTCTGCCTTGGTTCCAGCTCTTGCCTGGTCCCTTACCGGCAATTTCAGACCTTTTTTCCCTGGCAACCATTATCATTCTGCCATGCAGTATCAAATAGTACATACCATTGTTCCAAAAAAAAACAAGAGCATTATGTATTGATCTTTATATAGATATATCTTTAAGGAAAGAAACACAAAACCAAAAATTATCACAGATCACATTGGCAGTGCCACAGATAATGCTGTGTTTGTCAGAGAGTACTTTTGAGATGTCATTTGCAAAACAGCGACAGCCAGCAGAAATTAGGAAGGGGAATGCCATGTTTCTCAGCAGATAAATGACAAGTGGATCTTGACTGGGCTCAGAAAATGAGAAGTGTTTACTGCTTACAAAGCAAGCACACTTCATTCACTGTGACTGATTGCACTGGGTCATCGCTTGAATTAAGTGAGCAGGAATGCAAGACTGGCCTAAAAGCTTTTTAGTCATGTTGGAAAAAATGCACATAATGATGAATATTAACCACACATATCTGGAAAGTTTTTTCAGCATCCTCTGATCACTTGAATTGCAGGCTTTCGAGCAACTTCTGGTCCTCCCATGATTCTTCCAAAACATTCCAGGCAATGTTTGTGTTTATAATTTATTGTTAGATATAAAGGCAGCTACAGATTCAGGTCAACTATCTTGGAATCCTGTAACAGTACGGAAGAAGGACTTAGGAAAGCATAATTGATGTCCCAGGTCTCTGCAAACACCACCAGTATCATGAGTTTCAATGTTGTTCAAGGACTTTGCAAGGCCTACCGTGGGATATAAATCCGAGATTTCATCCCTGAAAGTCTTTGCTCCTGCTGCTACAGAAACATGTGGGCAGTCAAACTACAGGAGCTGACTCTCTAAAACTCCCTAGGTATGTCACATTCTCCTGAGGAAGTGTGGAAGAGTGTCAAGGTACATCAGTGCCTAAATCACTGTGACCAGAATTAAAGTAATAGATGTTTCTTTGTCTAAATTCTTAAGAAACTTAAGAACCATAAGGGCTCAACTCCATTTCACGCATCACAAATGCCTAGAAGCTACTTGAAATAGCCACAACAGTGGCTGGTACTTTATTTTTAAATCAATCTCTTATATAATGCCGTGGGTATTAAAAAAAAAGGCAAACAAATGAAAAACAATTAAAAACCCACTCCCAAAAAGCCAAAGCACTGTATGTAGAAGGTGTGGTTTGACTCTCTTCCAGTATATATAAAGATGGAATTCCTACAGCAAGAATCCTAACCACTGCTGTAGGACAGTAGGTGCGCAAGAGGTGGAATATGCTGGCTGTGGAGGGAAGAAGAATCCTCTGCTACCAATAAACTTCCTCCTCTTTCATTCAGAACCTGTTCTCCCAAAAATCTGCATATTCATCCCAAAACCAAAGCTTACAAAAGGGATATAGTTCTGTATGCCAGTAAATACTGAACTGATCTGTGAAAAAGGACTTGTGGTCTGGTTCTTACTGCAGTAACTGTTAATTAGGCATTTGAGAAGACAATTCTCAGATGGCATGAACAAATAAATGTCTCTCAGCAGAGCAGGACAAAGCATATCAGGGTATAAAAGGAGGCTGTGGACCTGTCATTCTGTGGAACAGTGGGTCATTTTGTCACTTAACTTCTGGGTGAGAGTCCCTCTTTAAAGCTGGTTAGACATCTCCCCTTTAAGTAAGAGCTACCAGAATATCAAAGTTTCTATAAATGTAACAAATGCCCAGGACCTCAACCATCTTCCAGTACAGTAGTACTGGCACAGTAGCAGCTGAAAGGATACCATGCTAATTTGTTCTTGGGATGATATTGAGTAATGAAATGCTGGGATAAAAATGAGCCCATTTCATCCATTTTCATTGCTTAAACTATTAAAATTCCACAGAGTGACTAATATTAATGGAGCAGTTATAAACACTAAATGGATCAATAAAGCTGACATCCATGCTCTTACCACAGGTTATATATTCAACATTATCAGCACTGTTTGGCATTGTTATTTTCTGTGTAAAAAAAAAAAAAGAACAACAGCAACAATAATAACAATACTAATTTGAAAATAAATGATAGAGAGCAGAGAGAAAAAAGCAAGGGAACTTCATGTCCTTTCTCATAGAGCATGCCACAAAGACAGGTGTAATGTGTCATGCAGCACCTAACAGGGAGTTGTATTTTAGAGTTCAAGAAAAAACGAGTAATGGTTTTCTTAGAACAAGATTCTTGCATAAAATGTATGTGAATAAAAAAATTATAACATTTAATTCTTATTCTACTTGCTCAACTGGTCTGAAGATACTGTGGAAGTTCTTTCAAATGAAGCTTGTGACTTCATTAGAAAGCTGAGTAATTTCCCAACATTGCTTTTTATTGCTGCTAATGAAGTATTCACAAAATAAAAGTTAAAATACATTGTATTTTCTCTGTGACTATAACAAATTCTGAACAGGTATTGACAACCACACAAGTCTTTCACTTAGGAAAAGATGAGTGTTTTAATGTCAGTTAATGCAGACTGAGAAAGTGAAATTTATCTCCTGACTTAACTGTCTAAAAGTGAATGCTTACACTACTGATATTCAGGAGATAAAGAGTGACACCTCCAAATGGTAACTGATCTCACTTATCTTAGGCATCAAACTCAGGACAGGATGAATCATACTCTGGAGTTATTTGTCTGCTGCACTGACAGTATGGTCAGCCTATACAAGTAGCTTGGGGTAGATACTTATTTTCAAATGGCTAAAGTTATATTCAACTAATCCCGTCCAGAATGTCTATCAATTGTATTTGGCATCAAATTAGGATCATGCAAGTATATCTGTAAAAACAGGATCTATATGAAATTTCAATATATTTAGCACACACATTTTTTTCTTTATCAAAACTGAAGTAAAATACTTCTCAAAGTAATTTAAGCAATTCCAATCACACCTCTTTTCTTGCAATTGCTACCATGACAAAGTCAAAGTACACAAGTCAGGAGAGGTCCTTGTCGATTTCAAAACAAAAATTTCAGTCAAATGTTACCTCAAGTTTTTAATGCTGTTCTGATTTTTTTCCTCTTGTAACTTTTTTTGTCTTAACTTTTTCTACCCTCTCTGAGTACCTTCATTTCATATGGTCCATGCTGGGCTGTCCTTCCTTGTTGAATCATATTTGAATATTTGCCCCCTCTTCAGCTTTTTCTTTCTTCAAGGATCTTAAATCATACTTAAAGTCAGTCCAGTAGCTTCTGACTCAGCAGCTCTGATCCCTATGTGTGTCCCATATTATATTTGCTTACTTTACTGAAAAATACACGTTTTACTACTCTGGGAAATATTGCTGAAAGATTTTATAGGCCTATAAGAGTAGTGAACCAATTTTCCAGTAGCAATCCATGGAGTTTCTATAAAAGAGTGTATGAAAGCAGTTCTTTTAAGATTTTTTTTTTCTCTAGGAACAATGAAATAGAAATTAAGAGAAGCCAAACGCAAATAAAAAGCCATTACACAGCAATTTGAAATGCATTTTTTCTCCTAGGATTAGCACAGGAAAAGGATCAAACCAGAGTTCTCCAATATTTTACATGCATCTTCTCTTATTCAGACATCAGTGGGAGTTTGAATGTCTTTAAGAACCTACAAACCCTCCTTGAGGTCAATAAACCATTCATGTTCCTCCATTTAAATAGATACTGTGGAGTGGATGCTTTTGTCTGTGTTTTTATTAATGCTCAGCACAAGTTGCTCTGACCTCTTCAGGGATTGCCATGTGATTAAGACAATGAATGTATCATTCAAAAATATTTTTTGGTTAGAAAGGAAAGAGATTTTGTCCCACAATAACTGGTTGATAGATTTGATTAGCATATTTGACTTGTGGTAATTTTAGAAAACATTACAGCCATATGAAGGCTCCTGGTAGTTGCTACTTAGCTGGAAAGCCTTAGGCACAAGTGAGCTGGTGTCACAAAGAACAGAAAAGACATCTCAAATGGTACTAGTCACAGATAACTGAATTTGTTTCTTGTAATTTTTCAATCCACTAATCTGTGACAGATGTCAGCTACAATGCTTCATTTTGCCGTCAGCCAAGATAAATATTTTTGGGATGAGCTTCACAGAACAGGGTGATGGAAAATTGTTTGGAAATATTATGAAACTAAAGAATAAAAGATAATTAAACAAATCTCAGGCCTTTGTAATGTGTTCAAGGATAAGATCTAAAAAAAGTATGTAAGCATACACGTTATCATTGATGTGCTTAACTCCAAGAGAAAGAAACAAACACCCTCTCTAGCTTCCTGAGGGTGCTTAAAGGCCACAGATGCCTAGATTTTTTTCAAAGATCTTCCTTAAGTACCTCAATTAGTGCTGCTTTCCCTGTGTAAAAGGGATGCCCTCTTTGCCTGGGCTCAGCATGGAAGCAGGTCTCCCGTGGCAGGGAGTATAGCACATTGGCAAAGTGACCTTATACATCCAACACACAAGGATTCAAACAAATATAGAGAAACAGGTGGGAGACTGGGAGGGAGGGGCTGTACCCATGGACATTTTTGACCAAAAAACATGACTGCACTTAGTCCAGGTGATCATTTTCAAAGAGGAACAGCACAAACATGTAAAATTAATGTAATCATAAAGTAACATCTCATGACAGTGAAAAATGGGAAGAAGCTGATAGCGCGTGGATCTACATTTAATACGTGTAGTGACGCAAAGCAAATATTTACTTGACATGTTACGAATAATGAATGTATTTTGCAGTACTGATCTGGCTTTGAAGAATTTTTCCTGAATATATTTTGGCCTAAGAGTATCAGCTGATATATCATTTATTTTCTTTGGCTCTCTAATGATGCTGTCAATTGCATCATGGTGGAACTTGGACTATATTATGCTTATGAAGTGGAATATTAGGGCACTCAGGTGCATTGGCTTCATATTTGATCTGACCACACAGTCATCTGCTCTTTGGGAAATGGTTATTAGGCATGACAGAAGTGCCAGCAGTAAATAAAAATAATTGTGATTTATCTGACTCCTTTAGTGATAAGGAAACTGAAAAATTAAAACCATATGATTAAAATGAGGGCATTCTCATGCCTGCATAGAACTATTCTTTTAATTTGATTATTAGTTTTTTGCACTTCTCCTGCTTCCATTCGATAAGATGTGGCACTGTTTGCACTTGCAGATGGAAATCATTTAAATCATAGTTTTGCAAACCTTCCTTTCCAAGTCTGAAAAGCTGATATTTCTGATGATATCCTCAGCCTTGAAATTTTCTCATACCCTGTTCAAAATGAACCTTCCAAGACTTGTAGAAGTGCTGATAATTCCTGTGTGAAAAAGAGAATGTGTGTATTATCAGTATTTAATTCTCTTTTTTATATAATTTTCTTGCTTATTTTTGTCTTCTTTTGAAATTTTAGTCTTGATCGTAGCCAGTTAACCAGGAACAGAACAAGAAAAATGCTATGCCAAAGAAAGATATGTAGTATTTAACATTGCAAAGAAAGATAAATTAGATATAAGGAGATCTTAAGAGAACAAAATCACATTAATCAACCTGTCAGCTGAGGAGGTGTCAAGTTTTCTGCAGGTATTAGCACAAAGGAGAATCCCAAGGAGACACTACAGGAAAGCAGTGATTTGACTTTTAGGGAGGTTCTTCCATAGAAAAGCACTAACATGAAAAAACAGGAAGAATTAATATACTGTTGGAAAGAAACCTAACAGGTGACGAGGCCAGGGCTCATTAGAAGCAGGAATAAACCTTTCCAGCAATGAATCAAAAATGACAAGAGGTCATTTTGACCGTGTCAAAAATGACATAAAAAATGGAGATTAGCCATGAAGGGCCTGAAAAGGGAAGATGCACAAGCTACGTCTGTTAGAATACTGAAACAAAACCAGTAAAGGGATTCAAAAAGAGAGAAAACTTCCAATGGTTTAAGAAAATGTGTAATGTAAATGCAATAGTTGCCCTGGACCAGCATTAATAAGAAAAAAATTCCATTTGTCTAGATGGGCAAAAAAGGGTATTGTATTAATTCAGGTGGGAAATGAAGTTTTAATTTGAGGGGAGGAAAGCTTATAAAAGAACCATATATTTGAAAAGATAAGCAGAAAGAAACTGCAAGGCTTAGATGCAGTGTGAGTACAAGGAACCAAGAAACAGTCTGAATAACAATAACACACTGTCTGCATGCCCCAGCAACCAGCAGTTTCCCCATGGTGTCCACAGGCTGTGCAAGAGCCAGAGGAAGAGGTTGGAGAGGTAGAGCCTGACTGGCTCTCTGCTTCTGTAACAGTTTTATTCCCATCCACTCTTCTATTTTAAGAACTAGACAGAATTTAGTAGATTAAAATCTGATGTTTGGGAGACAGCAAGAAAGGTATAGTTTTTATAAGAATTATTTCAGTTAAATGGTTTTACTTGTATTTTCTGAAAACCCAGAGGTATACGTTTAATGAAAGTTAGAAAATAAATTGTCCTGGAAATACTTTCATACTAAAACAATAAATGGCAAGGAGACAAAGGATTTATTTTATAGCAATATTCATCAAAATAAAATGTTACATAATTTTGGTTTTATTGTCTGATCATTCCAAACCCATTAATCTCCTGTTCTGCTGCTAAATACAATTACTAAGAAGTAATTCAAACAAAATGTTCTGATAGATGTCTACTAATCATGTCCAGAAATCCCACAAAGTTCCAAAGAGTTGTTTTCATAATGTAGGTGAAAATGTCATGTGTTCTTCAGTGTTCTTATTATCTTGTCTCACACAGTCACCTCCTCCAGATGTGGCCTGCAGGAGAATTCTTTTGTGCCTGATCTCACCTGCTTTCCTGTACAGATGCTCTATAACCTAGTAAGCCTATTGCCAACGTTTGGATCATGAACATAAAATGCTATATTTAAACCTTAAACTTTGTCTTGTGATACAGGACATTTCAGAATATGTGTTAAGCCTAGTTATAAACCCAAATCTCCATCTCCTGCAAAGGGTTTTGAGATTAATTCCAGTGTTTTACTTCTCTTTCTAAATCAGTGTAAGCAAAACACATCACACATTTTTGCTTTCCTCTTTCAGTAGCATCTTTTCAATAATTTATTGAGATACAACATAATAGACTGATTTATTTTTCAATGAAAATTATTTTCCCCAAAGCTGCTTTGGAGTGCCAGAGAGCTGCAACCTTGAAGCTACATCCTAGCCCCAAATGTTGCCCATGAAGAAGAAAAATTGGCCTCTTGAATTAGCCTAAGCCTGAAATAAATTTATGCCAGGACAATCAGCATAATATGCTTTACAATTCTCAGACTCACTGCTTTGCATACCACCTGACACATTTATATCACTATATTAAAAAAAAAAATTAAAGAAGGCAAAAATGACTCCTCAGGGAAACCCTCTAATTCAGGCATGGAATATTCAAAGGCATCCATATGTCTTTTATGTCCAGAAAAACTGCAACTGTAGGTAAGTATGAGGAATGCCCCTGGATAACTTAAAACTTAAGAAATCCACAGTTGCTTCTTATACTGAATTGTGAATTTATTTGTAAACAAACTATTCTGAGACTGCTATTACTTTGGAAGGAATCTAGCAAAAATTTATGTGGTTTCTATTTTTTAGGAGTGATACTGAGTGACAGATTCTAAAGCTAAGGACAAAAATCAGACTTATTTCGAGTTCTATATGTATTAAGTATTTTTGACTTAAATAAGTGTTATATACTACAGAATGTTGGGGGTGTATATACCCTTAAATATAGAAGTTTACTATGGATTCCCATTTCAAATTAGCCAAGAGGTAGTTAATCTGAAGACCTACATATATTTGAGTGCCAATGCCAGCCATTATAAAAAAAAGTCATTTTGCCAGGAAGGGCTAAAAATCAAGGACTCCTTACCGTTGGTCTAAAATAAGGCAAGAATGACAGTTTTGCTTTAAACCAAGGGTAGTTCAGCCCACAATCCTGTCTCCAACAGTGGCCATCAGCAAGCAAGCAAGAGTAAGAACACGCCAACCATATATGCCAGTTCCCTCTAATACTTTCCAGGCCTCCAGTGAGGGTCAGATCACTGGCTTCTTTAACAAATATAATTAGGCATATTTAGGAACTGACAGTGGATATACCTCTCAAATATGTATTCCGTGTCTCCCTGAGCTAAGTTTTTGACAATCGCTGTGTGATTTAGCAGAGCTCCGTAGGTCTGTTGTCTGCTTCATGAAGAAGACCTGTCTCCTGCTGTTCATTTTAGATTGGCAGCGTGCACATAGTTTCAGATCTACCCCTTTTGAGCAGAAAAGGGAAACAGTTGTCCATCCATCCACCCTCTATAAAGATATTCATGATTTTTAAAATGACAGTGTCTCCCAAATTTGCCAAAGTTGAAGAGACTAAACTTACCTTTTTTGTCCTCATACAGATGCTATCCCTTACCTTTCATCAGAGAATATTTTAAGTTCCAGGTGACTTTTAGATGTCTTTGGGTCCAAAATCCTGCTCAAGAGAGTCACCTTCAGTATTAGGCTCAAGTTGTTGCTTTAGTACCTCCAGCAGGGGATTTTCCATAGATTGTCTGTGCAACCTTGTGACACTCTAACATTCCCCACTCTATCACACCCACTTTGATGAGGACACTGAAACCTCCCACCAAGTTCAGGATGCAAAGGAACTGTAAACTTAGCATGTAGCATGATGACATTCTTTACCTTGTTCTCTTTTCCACTGCTGAGTACTCAAAACTGCTGATGCACTTCTCTCTTTGTTTCTGCTACTCCAGAGCCCTGTTTTGATATTTCCGTAAGACCGGGTTCTTGAGAAGGAAGTTCAGGTCTGTCAGAGCCTACCTGTGACTGCTGCAAGGGGCAAGTTCTGACCTGATACCTAATATGTAGGATTGATCTAAACAGCTGTGTCTGCCCAAAGTTGTGGTGACTTGTCAGAGGTAGTTCTCAAGCATTACCCTATAGTCAGGAGAGAGATTAGCACCTCAGGACGTGATTTATCCTGCCTACATCGTTGAGAGATCTCGTCACACATGTTGAATTGCTCTCTGTGCTTCCCTGTTGATTTCTAGGGGAACCTAGTCACACTATTTTTTAAAAGAGAAGAGCAGGTGAAAAAAAAACCAAACCAAAACAAAAAGAATTCCTCAACTACTTAGTTGTAGATAAATCAGAGGCAGTATACAACTACTGAAAAATCCACAGCAATCTCTTACTCAGAAACTTTATTTCCACCATGTTGAGTGTGGACCCACTGACATAGATGTACGTGCACTGTGAAAGGAAGCTGTGAAAAAAATTGTGTAATGATGTGGTATGTCTAGCATGAGGGAGGGAAAAATATGGCATAGGAAAATTATAGAAGCCAGGGTCTCCAAGCATCTGGCCAGTTTGCTATTCTGCATTCTCTAAGAATGAGCTGAGTATTTTCCATTTTTAAAATGTTAAGTCTACAAGTTAATTGAGTAAGTTACTTTCAAGTACTATAAAACAAAATTAATAATTCCACCTTCGTGTTCCAAGTCTCAGTAGAGATCAGGTTGTTAAATATCCATGTAAGCTGAAAGTGTCATTCAGCTACTAAAAGTTTCAACCAACTTGCTTCCATTTACTTCACAAAAAATTTACAGTTAATAATAATATGTTATGTAGATTTATGATTTGATAATTCATCTAGTTCTCAACTCCTAAATAAGTAGCAGCTATTGTGAACTGTGCACAAAGGAAAATTCTCCATACAGGTATCTTTAATGCAATTTCACAGACTTAATCATCTATTTTACATCCACAGCTCTCTGTAGCTACAAATCTGTTCTAAAATCATCTTTTCCTAATTATTCTGTTGTTCAAAATGCTGAATCTTATATAATTGCATGTTCACTCGTATGTGGATGCCTAGTAGGAAAATAGTCAGTTGTTCTGAATTTGATCTCAGTCTTGACTCATTAAGGTTGTTCCAGCTCTTAACAATCATTTTGCTTACATTGCACGCGCAAGCTGAATCTGGTAGACCAAGTCTTTGGACAACAGTACTGGAATGCATTTAGGTGCTTCACCAACCAAACAGAGCATGTCTTGCAAAGCCCACAGTGGACATTTATTAAGGAATTGACTTAATTAATTAATAATTTTCTGCTATAAAGTCACTTTGTGTCTGCCCTAATGACTGCTTTCAACAAACTGCTGTTTTAGCAAAGCGGTGGCAGAATTAAAAGGTCTGACTTTCTGTGTTAACAGCAGGAAAAAAAAAGGATTGACTAATTTTACTAAAAGCACCAAGCTGGAGGCTCTGGGAAAGAATGCTGGAAGTATGTTTGCTGCTGCATTAATTATGTGCAGTATTTAATGTGCTGCATTAATTACTGAAAATTCTTAATTAAGAATTTCTAGTCTTGGTTAGAAATTGGTTATTTCTCATTTCCAAATCATTTGGGATGCCAATTCTCAGATGGTACTTTCATTAAATAGCTCTAGACCCTATGGTATGTTTTCTGGGGTTTTTTGTACTTGTTTGGTATGGAAATATTTTGGGAATAGTTATTTAAGTTTTTGTGGTACTGCTGATAAACATTGGTGAGTTTCAGTAGTGCCACCTATGGAAAATCAGGAAAATATCAGAAGAAAGCTATAGTGACTAACCTCAGGCATGTCCATTCAGGACAATGGTATTTTAGCTACCTTAAGAGACAATATTTAGATTTGTGCAAGAAAAAGGAAAATAAAGCTCTACTCTCTTCAAGTGGGGGGGGGGGGGGGGGGGGGAGAGGGGAG